>NQII01001006.1:529367-596449 GCA_002778355.1 Clitarchus hookeri
TGGGGAGGGGGTGGGGGTGCATGAACTCTCGGTGAAGGCTTCGGGAAAGGGGTAGAGCAGTAGATCTATCGGAGGTGTAAACTAGTGTAGTTTTATTTCCGTCGGAGAAGCAAGTTGAATGACACATCGGTATTGTGTTGGAGAGTACGCGCTATTGACTCATTCTCCGAGTGTTACGTTGGCGGTAATTTTATTGCTCGATATTTTGGCTGTGGAATTTAGTTTCTCATTCCTTGGAGGAACTTACATTAATAGTTCAGGTTTAACACTAATTTTAACTGAATAAATCTTCTGCTATGCGTAAAAATATTCATCAGTTACCCTAAGTACCAAATAAAAATTTTCAAATATTTATATTAACGAAACATAAAATTATACCGTTATTTTTGCAAGACTGCGATATTGCTAAATTAAGCAAGCAGTAAAGAGGGTTATAGTGTTATTTGATAACTGAAATCGAATTCATTTGGGACAGGACGCCCATTTCCTGTTCGCTTCTCTAGTATAGTGAGAAATTATTTCATGCAAACGGATAAAGGTGATGCGTCTGGGGTAAATAAAATGAAGGAATTACTCAACGAACGCTTAACACTATGGTTTATAATGATTAAAACCAATGGTTCGTGTCCGACTTCGGGAACTCGTGTTATAACTTAAGTTATCTTAGCGTAGTTGTTTTAACGATTATGTGAAAATGGTTAATATTAACTAGGCGAGAATGATTTCGGAATCAACTTTTTGATCAAACAGTTGCTATCAAAATATGACAAACATGGTTTACAAATTGAAGTAAATTGTTAATACTTATATGCAGAAGTGAAATAGATTAGGTTAGAAATTAATACATTTTTCAGAAACACCAGTATAAACGTTTCAAACAAACTACGAAAATTTAATTATGATAATGCTTTACTCTTTAAGGCTAAGTGTATCTCAAAATTATTTCTTGATTTTGAAAAATGTAGTGTAATAGAAAATAAAAACGAGAACATTCACAATGTAAAATACCACATAGTTTAGTAAGTCTCGAAATGTTTAGGTCTATTCAAGGCAAAAAAAATTTTTCTTATATTTCATTAATTCAAAAACGTTGCACTTCTATGCTAAAGGCAAATATTTGCAGAAGAACAAAACACATTAAACAGTATTAACAAAAACAGGAAACGGTATAAGAAAAATCTGAGTATCAGATTGTAAAAGTAAATTGTATTGGTTCTTTCTCCTTTACATAAAAAAAAAAATTTCAATAAAACCCGACACTTAAAAATTTAACATATAATTTGACAGCATCATTGGAAGAATATATTCAGCTAATGAATTTTATAAGCCTATTATATTCTCATTGGCAACTGTACGGTAATTGGTGGAAACATTTACGGGTTATATAATGGGATAGACTATTCGTAGACTACAAAAGAGTTTAATTTGTTCGCATAATTTAAATACAATATTTTTACTACAAAAAGAGTCAAACCCTTAACATAAAAAGGCTGCAATTGGTAGAAGAAAATATTAATATTGAGATTGGCTAAGAATGAGAAAAGTGATAGTACCACATAAGGGCCTACACACAAAATGCGTAGGCCTATATGGAAAAAAACAGTGTACCATACGTCTGTTGTGAGATTTGTAAATACATTTTTGTACTGTAAGTATTCGGTGGCTGTTGCTTAGCCTATGATTGGTGTCAATTGACCCGTAATGGAGTATAAGTATTCAAGTTAACAAAGCCACAATCATTTAAAATTATGTTCCTTTCTGTATTCATAATCATAAAAAAAAATATTTTTGAACATTTTTTAAAAGTAATGTAGTGTTTTCACTAGACTCGGAGAACATTTTATGCCATAAATAAGGTACAAATTTTGAGAAACAGCGTGAAAGTAAACAGAACTTAGGTCAGTATTTAATCTGAAAATGAAAATGTAAGATTGCTAAAGATCCATATGTTAAATGAAGTATCATTTGAAGACGAAATAAAACCTTATTACTTAAAGTATAACATGATGAGAGTTAACAATATCCTGACCTACATGAATATGTTAACATGTTATTATGAGGTTTAGTACTAGTGCAAACAATATTATTTATACTTTACTCTTTAGGATAATCGAGGATATTTACTAATAACTTGCACGTAGCGCCCTGCGAAATATAATGGGAAAATTGCCTGAAAATTGTAAGACAATATTGGCAAACTTGTTTGGCAAACACACTTTCCCTTGCGTGTAAGGTAGAATTGCCGTTCTCTGGAGTAAAATCCACCTACATGGTAGTATAAAATCCCATACATGGGTGGGAAAATTACCTTCAGAAGTGTGGATCTCCTCGTCTTAACAGCTCGTAGGGAGAACGGGAGGAGGAAACAAAACGAGGCGCCATGTTGGACAGCTTGTAGGACTTAGGAATAAAAATTAATTTTAAGGTAGAAAATACGTAAAATACAATTATCAAATAGTTTCAAATATACAGTCTGTGAAAAAAAAAATACATAAGTGGGCACAAGACTGTTGAAAACGGAAATATGTTTGTTCCCGTGTTCAAAACTCAATATAAACCTTTATTTTCAATCGCATAAATTTACGCCAAGGGAATTATTGAAAGACTTCACACCACCAATAAAGCCATTAAAAAAATTCTACACAAACAGTGCTTTGTACCGCACATAAGTACATAACTGAGCATTCTGTTACACATAATTATTATAATTAGCCCCAGGAATAACTAATATGTTGAGTTAGTCTTGGAATGGTGGGAATGTTCAAGCTAATAATAAGAAATTTTTTTAGAGAAATTCATATAGTTATTTCAATGAAAAATTTTGCAAGTAACTAAAATTATTACTTTATTTTTCGTGGTGAATTAATGTAGTATGATAATAATCACTATCGCGGTAAAGTTGTCGCCGTGGTGTAACGGATAGCCTACTGAGATATAGGAGCGTTGTCAACCCCCACTCTCAAGCAAGTGTTGAGGATTTTAATATTGGAGTTTTGGTTACTATTCGTTTGGGGATAAATGTACTAATACTCAGGAATTATTTAAACTATAATTTATTACACAATATAGATAATTCTCCCTTACTTGTATACGATTTTCCTTTACTTTTGTCAGGTACTTTTCCGCACGATTAGGGAATATTACTTTACTTGTTAAGGAAATTTTCTCTATATTTAAGAGGTAATTTTACCTTATGTGTAAGTGTAATTTGCTTCCCTTACACGTACGGGAATTTTACCTCCATTTTTTTACAGAGCGATTCGTACTTGTTTACACGTGGGCAGCACTCTCCACTGCCTCAGAAGTACTTAATTTCTTTTCTTGTGTTTCAGCCGGGAAGTGACTCGTACGCCTTCATCGAGTTCGCCGACCACCAGGGTGCAGCAGCAGCTCTGGTGGTCATGAACAAACGAATGTTCCTAGAAAAGGTAAGCAGCTCTCTCTCTCATTGCCCAGTTCCGGCTCGAATGTTTCTCATCATGGAAAATATCTTTGCAGGTATTGGACAACGGAAAAGTGTTTTAATTTAAATGGTTTTCCAAGTCACTCTTCAACCTACAGACAGTTGCAGTGCTGTAACAGCATTCCAAATTAAATATAACATATTTCGTGTTCATATTTGATACGCAATTAGGTGTTAGAGCAAAAGATTTTTTTTCTGTAGTTAGCCTATAGCCTACAAGTAATTAAAAGTACGCTTTAAAATATGTAAGTTATACTTATTTGAAGTTTCGTGGCAGTTGTGCAGTTGATTAGACTCAGCAAGTCATTGGACTTCACACGTTGTCAAACATGATAACGGGAAAAGTACACTTTAAGTCTGAATCAGTGAGAACTTCAAATCAGTTAACAGCGCCTGGCTTTTTTATATTCACTTCAGTGACATTTTCCACTGATTCATCAACTATTTCATTTTCTTTTTTTTCAGTGTGTGTTTTGACTGATGGATCAGTTAAACAAGGTGTATTAAATTAAATAACAAATACACTAACGAAACTCATAAAATTGTTTTTTTTTATATGGCCTTCTTTTTTATAATACAATTTTACGTGGTAACAATAACATTCAGTCTTTCATTTCGTTTTCACGTAATAAACATAGAGCTCGGTTTGAAGGTTTTAAATGCATGAAATTTGGTGCAGTGAATTCATTTAGACGTACTATTTGTATTAACAATTCTAGTTTTACCAATTGAACTAAAACAAAAAAAAAATGGATACAATTTAAAGCTACATATTTTCGGTAAAGAAATGTGATACCTATATTTCCGCCCTCATTGCTAACATTGAGTTGGTAGTTCAACGGGTAAGGCAACGGTCTGAAAGCGCAATGCTTTTGGTTGAAATATTGGGTACAACAAGTTAGGTTAATAACATTTTAAATTAAGTTAAATTGTACACTACTAACAGCGACTATCAGAAATATGTTTATTGATTCCAATGATTTAGTTAAATTGAAAAAAAGTAATATTTAATTTGCAGTATGCATTTGGCTGTCATTTATTAAATCAGCGAAATAGTTTCACTGAAACATCCAGTGGTTTTACACCAATTCAAATTAGAGCCATTTTTACTGAATCGAGTAGTTTAATTTGAATGCGAATTAGTGGTTTTCCATTGATTCTAATTTAGAGTGTAAAAAAATTATCAAAATATTAACTATAAAAGTGCGATACGTACAAAAAACTGAAAACAAAATTTGGCTTAAAATTTGGGAAAATCAATATGCGAAAATTTTCACTATTAATGATAATTTGAACACAAATTTAAGCAAGAAATTTTGTATCAACAATACCATAATTATGATAATAAAAACCTTCAACAATTAAGAGAAAAACAATATAAATTTGGATATGCATAACGCAGTTATCAATTTATGAAATAAAATATACCATACAGTATCAGCTGTGAGGCAAAATAGGATTAATTATATAAAAAGGATGCCATATCTCAAGGCATCTTTGTATCAAAATAGATAAAATGTTTTGCATATTCAAACAACATGTAAAAAAATATATTTATAGTTATAGTTTATTTTAGGTTTTCCCTGATTTTTAGCAAATTTACATTTGCTAAGCAAGTTTATGATCACTTAAAACAATGCATCTAAAATGAACTATTTTAGTTTGCTTGCAACAAGCCTAGATGTTTTTATTTAATTTGTCACACAACACGATAAAAATATGATTTTGTAAGCAATCATGCTATCAAATAAAGCAACAAATGATTAAATTTACTGGAAATTATAATACGAGAAATATCGTAATGTTGAGCAATATTTGAGATACATATGCAATATTGAATTTTTTGCTATCCAAAAGCCCCAGATCTCCGTTAGAAGCTGTCGATATTTCATTGTAAAAAATATTTCTAGCAAATTTCCTGAACTGCAATGTAAGTTGTCGTTAATGGAAGTGATCATAAAACATTGTACCCAGCATTAGCACGGCTGATACATGTACCTAAATCATCATGCAGTATCATTTGTGTTCAACTCGTGCGTCTGTTTATAGCAGCTGCTAACTCGGACCATCCTGATCTCAGAGAGTGCTTAATTGTGTACGAACTAACAAGTAGCTCATGCATTCTGAGAGTGGAATGATAAGGTGAATATGGTCGGCGACTGAACATGTGACATGCTTAGTGACGTGCGAACGAGCGCGTTACCACAAAAATACACTTTACATTGTGTTACAAAAATCGCTGTTGGTAGTATATTCGTCACAAGTGCAAATTTAGGGCTTATGGAATCAGTAAATGTTTGCCGTTCTTAAACGCTGACTCCTGTACTTTGAAGTTATCCCATTACATTGAGAGATCTCGAATTCTCTCAATGTCATATATTAAAACGATCAACGGTTCTCTATGAGTAATTACTATTGACAACAGCTAGGATAAAAACTTTGCCTTCGATTTTGTACTGATAGTTTTTTCATTATTAATTTACTTTAATAACTCGCATCAGTACTGTTTTCTCTTGTGTCAAGACGTCTCCGTTACTTTTCTGGCAATGTTTAGCAACAGTTCAAGCATTTTCACTTTTCGTTTTATTGTAGTAACTAGTTATTGTGATACCCATGACCTTACAAGCACAAGGTTTTTTTCTAGCTTCACTACCACACGAGAGGACACGGCGACTCCGCGCGTGCCGTTTCCGCGGCAGTTCCGTGGCAGGTCTAGGGTCGAGCTGGCTGCTGCTGGAGCACTAATTGCGCTCTGTCGGCGCGATTCTTAACTACATGTGCCGTTTTTTCTGCACATCTTCAGTATTTTACATTTTACGTCGAGACTGCTGCTCATATGCCACTTAGCAAGGGGCAGAACTGAAGAGTGAGCTCTGCTTAACGAGTCTAGCACAAATTTCTCGAATTTTAAATGCGTTTTATCCTAAGAAAGGCGTATTTTGTAACTAGTCAATGCAAATTTCAATCATAAAAATCCATTACCTTGTACATTTTTCAATGACAAGATTATTTTAAGCATGACATTTAAAAGTATAAAAATCAAATTTTCTAATTAGACAGAGAAATACTACCTTGCTTGATTATTAGGCGACGTAAACATCTAACGAAGTGTGTTGCCAAATCGTTTGAAATACAGCATTTTAAAATTTCTAACAATTGTTGTAAAGGTATATTTAAATTTATAACTGCATAAATAAATAAATAATTTTACATTTAACTAGTAACACATACAATGTTTCGAAAATTTTAGTAAACAGGTGCATTATCACTAATTACATGTACTAAGAACTTGTTGTCAAGTTGTAAACCACGCTCTTAAATAATCCGTACAGAGAAACTCAAATATTCCATACAGTTATATTTTTGAATGCCCAAATGACGTTTCAACTCCTCCTTAATGGAAGGGAGTTATAATTTGCACCCACATTTTTATGGTTTGCGCTTCATCGTTTAGTAATGCATTATCCAGAAACGCAGAGATTTATCTTTCATTTCGGCTGTTTTGCTAGCAACAAACATCTGCTTTAGTTACACTTTAAAGGGTGATTATGCCTTCCTGGAGTAAGCTTAGGCCATAGACATTTTATATTTTTTCCTGCCTATTTTGTGGCAAGGAATTACTTGCCGAATTTTGCTGGTAGAGTTCAGTTCAACCCTGTGTATTTATTTTCTGATTCATGTAATATTAAAATCACTTAATAAAGTGTTTATTATTTATTCAATCATTTAACTTTATTCAGTGTTACCGGGTAGTCGTTTTTTTTATGATGCAGTCATTAGCTTGAATGTCGCTGAAATTGTATTTTATATAGATGCTTTATTTTCTAACTATTCAGTATATAGTAGAAAATCTCGTACTCATTTACGTAATCTGTATGAAACCCCCAACCCAATTTTATGCACACCTTTTCTTAAGAGCACAATATTGTTGCAGCTGGTAATAAAAACTGCATCACGGTTACTTCCAACTCTTCTTAAACCCGGCTAAAGTTCTAATTCCAGCATATTCCTACACCTCAAGCAAATATAGCTTAACCGAGTATAGGAGACTACACCAAAGGGACTACACACCGCATTCGTGCGCACTAGTGTAATAATATTTTTCATAAGAACAATGTCTTATCAGCCATTACCAACATACCTGCTTACTCACTGTTTTTATTCATATTGATTATAAATGAAATATTGTAATTTATAGCTAAAATATTACTTAAAGTTTAATTTAACCAAAAATAACGAACGTTTACGTTAACAGAAGTATAAAATGCTTGCGACACACGACATATTTAGAAAATAGCCAAACATGTCAAACATGAGGAGATTTTTCAAAGGTTAGGTTAAAAAATAGAGAAGAACCGCGAATAGACGGGTGTGCTGGGATTATGCACCTTGCTGAACAAACACAGGTATAGGATGTTCACAATAAAGTGAGCACTTTTGAGGTCCTTTTTACTTATTATTAGAGCCATTTTTTATCCTTGAACTAATTTTTAAAAATACATATTGCCATGTATGTAATAAATACAGTGTGCAGATTCCACCGCACTCGGAAGTTAATGTTTCAGGTTAAAATAATATATATTTATCGACTATTATTCCAAATGAGAGGGCTTTCAAAAGTGCTCACTTTACGGTGAATAGCCTATACGACGACGACGACCAAGAAGAGAGCACGCAGAACTCACGTATAGTGCGTTGGTCGAGAATGGTGCAAACGGGCCGAGGTGCGAAGCAATTCGTCGCCGCAGTCGCTCCGCGCGCTCCAGTTGCTCGTACCTCCCGTTCTCCCGCACTCTAATTAAGCGCGCTCGCGTCGCGGGTCGAGGAGAACATCCGGTGAGGCTAGAGAGAGAGACAGAGAGAGAGAGAGAGAGGCACGGCCAGTCGTGGATATAACGTCCTCTAGGCCGATCTCTCCCACCTCGCTCCAAGACCTCCTCCTTCTCCTAATTTCACGCCGCTACCTCTTTTTCGGGTCGGCGACCTCGCGACAAGGGATATTTAGTGCCGGCACACGGACCGACGGATCCCCCCGCGCAACAACGGGCCGGCCGGGACCAGGCAATTTAACGCAAGTTTGCCAAACTCGGCGTCGGTGAAATTATCGTTGGCGCGAGGCACTTTCGTATACCCGCAAACTGCTCGTCGGACCGAGGCGCGGCGAGCGCCTGTGAGCGCGCTTGCTCTCAGGTTGATTAATGGAAGGAGGAGGTGGGGGCAGGTCTAGCAATTTTCTTGACCCACCACTGGAGGAGGAAATGAGATGTCCATCTTCGCGATGCCGATACTTTAGCGCTGGTTTTAAAATACGCGACGCGGCGTGAGAATCACTGCTGCTATTGCTAAAATATATCTTAAAGCGGGTTTCACAATGTCGCGACGCAATGCGATGCGATCCGACCGACGCTGCCAGCTTACGACAAATTCCTTTCGTCTTTTCACAGTAGAGAAATGGATTGTCGTCGGTCACCGACGGTACAGACCATGCTGCTTGCCCTCTATTATCGTTAAATGAAGTTCGCACTGAGATGCAAAAACCGAACGTAAGGCAATGCAATTTTCGCTATTTAGTTACTAACATAAACTATTTTTAAGTGAAATATCCTTTATTTTTGTAAAAAAGAATATAAAGAGGTTTGGAGTAATTTATAATATGAACGACTCGTCAGGTATAGCATGTTTTCATACATGTGAAAAAAAAAAATATATTGTATGAATTTGAACTCGCATTAATATCTCTGGAAACCATTTTTGTTGTAGATTTTCGTCAGTTAGTTTATTAAGATGTACATCATTGTTATTATTATTATTCCCCATCACCAGCGTCAAAACTGTGATTGGCTGAAACTTGTCGCGCCGCATTGCGTCGCTTCGCTCAAAATTTGAGAAAACCACTTGAACGTGAAAGAGGGTTGGGGAGGGTTGGGGCTTTGAGTTGAGGCGTTTTGTCGGCGTTTGACAATAAGGACTGAAAGCCTGTGATAGTGAAATTATTTGAAGATGGAACAGCGGCGGAATCCGAGGGCGGCAGAAATGGGAGCGGAGCGAGAAAACACGTTGGCGAACAGCAACGTCCGCCACGTCTCTTATATGTTAAAATCGTAATGACGCCTCCGAAAGGTCAACAGTTGCGCCTTGTATAGAAACTAAGAGAGACGCTATTTGTGTACCTACGAGGGTGGTTAATAAAAATGAAATTTATCAATTAAAACAGTTTCCCCTCATTTAGTATAGTCTCTTGTCGCTTATACTCATCCACTTTTAGAATACGTCGTCAAATAACCTAGTTACGGTTTTGATATGCGCTTTAAATTCTGAATCAAATAAATTAAGGATTTTTTTTTTTTTGTAATTTGGGAATTGGGGGGTGGACAGTGTTGAATGTGGAGGAAAGTGTAGAGATACCTTTCTCAACCAGAAAAGTCAGTAATAGGAAAAAGAGAGTTCACGCGAACCTGGATGCTGGATGCGGAGCCGCGGCACTACGGCAGCCGTCTTGGATTTACTTTTTTGCCTTTTTTCCCTCAAAAACTTCAAAATTTCCCGAATTTCCCTCCGTAACAAATTTTTATGAGTCACTCAGTCCGAAAAAAATATGATCCCAAAATGTGGCCAATGACTTTTTCTTTGAGAATGAGGAGTGAGGAGTGGAGGAATGACTCTATCATTCACGCTCTGTCATTCCATGCCAGCACAATCGAACTTGTCTGAAGAATATTCTAGTTAATTGCCCTTCCATGCAACTTCTCTCATTTCTTTCAGTCGTTTTCCCCCACGACCGTTCTCTATCGCCTGCTATATACGTTAAGGTTTTTCTGATATTCCTTCCTGTATTCTTTATTTTTTCTATTGTCTTTTTTTCTCATGCTGCTTCATTCCTTCGTGCCTCTTTCTCTCTATTATCCGTTCTGTTCCTTGGGGGATATTTATCATATTCCTTCCGGTCTCCCTTATTGTCTCTCTTGTCTTTTATTTCTCATTCCTTACTATCTCGCTTGGGGGGTATTCTCATAATACTTCCGGTCTCCTTTATATTCACCCTTTGCTCTCTATTGCAATCTGAGCTCACCATCACCGATTTTCCCTCATCACCATCGTCTGCTGCCACCTTGGTTTTCTCATGTTCTTTCTTGTCTCCTTTCACCTGGCATCCTAGCGGGACGAGTCTCATGCTCTGTCATTCCACCTGCGCGACACGGAGCGAAGTCTGCTCACGCATGCTAGCCTAGAGTCACACCGCGCGCCAAGTACGTCCTAAGCCCACCTGTAAACATAGTCGGCTGTAACTTCTGAACCGTTTAAGATACATCCACCAAATTCACAACATAGGTATCACCCCCGACGACGAAAAGGGCCGCAGGGTCACCCCTAAGCTCACTTATAAGCATAGTGGTCTGTAATTTCCGATCCTTTTAAGATATGGCGACCAAAAATTATAATGTAGGTATCACCTCCGACGACGAAAAGGACAGCAAGGTCCAGTACGCCTTAAGTCCTCTTCTAAGCAAAGTTGGCTGTTATTTCCGAACCGTTTAGCATACAGTCACCAAATTCATAACATAATCATCGCCTCCTACGACGAAAAGGACCGTAGGGACAAGTAATATATAAGGCATCTTATAAGCATAGTCGTTCCCCATTTATCGTCCGCTGAAGCTTTAGTCGTCAAATTCATAACAGAAACATCTCTGCCGACAACGAACAAGATGGTAGTGTCAAGTACGCCCTAAGCGCTCGTATAAGCATAGTTGGCTACCATTTCCCACCCACCGAAGCTATCGTCAACCAATTCATAACATAGGAATCACTTCCGGCGACTAAAATGACCGCATGCTCAAGTACACAATAGGCCCTCGTATAAGCATAGTTCGCTGCCATTTCTCACCCACAGAAGTTAAAGTCAGCGAATTCATATCATAGGCATCACTTCCGATAGCAAACAGGGTGGTAGGGACAAGTACACTTTAAACCCTCGTATAAGCATAGTTGCCCGATATTTCCCACCCACCGACGCTACGACCACCAAATTCATATCACAGACATCACTTCCGACTGTAATCCAGGAGATAAGGACAAGTATACCTTCAGCCGTGTTACAAGCAAAGCTGGTCAACATTTCTAAACCTTTGAAGTTCGGGAACATGTAACAACCGTTCATACATGTAAAGAAAATAAATGTATACATACAGGCGCGTCGCAAAGTTACCGTTGCATGTATGAGTGTAGGGTCTGAAATGGCATACACATATGCATCAGCCTGCACGCACTCGACAATCACCCACCGCCACTCTTGTCGTCTGCTTCTGCAGGTGTTTACCAACTCGGATCCCACTGAGTGACAGCTAGCCTCCCTTCGCCTACTGACATCCAGGCTGAATATATAAATGTGAAAATATATTCATAAAGAACGATAGCGTAGGTAACATACAACAAACAACTAATTACGAAAAAATCAAGATATATACAAATGTGTTGCGTGTATGATGTACATAGTCGTGGGTAATGGTAAAATCTATACATATATATATATATATATATATAAATGTAAACGAACACCATCAGTCCAACACAAAGGCCGGTGGCCGGAGTCATCGTTAACATGGGTTAACCTTAACAACCAGCACAATATTGAAAAAAATAAAGGGGTGTACATTTGCACTGATAAACAGATATACGTAGTCGCAGGTTACATTAAAACACAAACGCGTTAGTATAAATAAACACCGTAAGCCAAATGCGAGAGTCGAATAAACCGAGTTTAAAAGATATGAAACCGTCGTTTACATGAAAAATCAGTCACGTAACAAACATTAAAGGACTGACATACGCAAGTATATCACGAGCATTGTGTCATAACAAGTCACAACATATACATAAGAAATATCCCACTGTAGCCACAGCCCATAATAGTGATATCAGTGTTCCTATCACGCCAATATAAGAAAGATCTAATGATCACAAGGGCCAGCCCCAAAAATGAGTACAATGTGTGAAGTACGATACACATTAAGCGGAATGCAAATACTGAGTTCCTTTGCTTGACACAAAACAACATACATGTACACCATCAGTAGCGCAAGAGAGACGTCACTGCTATGTGCCGATGCAAAAATATAAAAAATAATAATTATAAAAACAAAACAAAAAGTTATAAGTAATTAACAACTAGTGTATATTGCGCGAACATCTAGCACTGTATGTTATGTTAGGCTAAAAATTATCATTGAGAGGTGCGGAAATGATAAAGAGGACAACAATTCTACACACTGATGCAAACATATATAAAAATAACATGTAAAGGTTAACAGTTACAAGCACTTACCAACCAGCGCAATCACATATTATACGAGCGCTGGGTGCTGTATGCTGTGTTTTAAAAGATGCTAAACAAGGCCTGGCGATCCTGGTTAGTACAAAAAAATAGTAAACGACTTCCTTATGAACCGATTGAAACAAAACCACCACATTCAGAGTACGGCCAATACTTTTAACACTAGCAGCAGAACGCGTCCAACCCGACCGATGTTGTGCGATCAACTTACATTTTGTAAATCTGTAAGGCAGCCCAGATGGTCGGCCAGCGGCGCGAGCACCACGAAGGTCTTGCCAAGTCGAAGGGAAGGTGCGTAACACTAGCAGAAAGAGAGAGAGAGAGAGAGAGACGCGTCAGGCTCCAGGGTGGCAGACCAGTCAAGTCATACATCCACTTCCCTTTACGAGAGGAATTCAGTTATACAGTATGAGGTAACAATTTGTCCCGTTTTAATACAATATATGCATGTACTTATTTGATTACATATAATTTATATTACGAAACTACATACATTAAATCCATTAGCCACGTAATAGAGGTGTCACCGCTATACACTGAGGCAAAAAGAATTTAAAAAATAACTATAAAAGCAAATTGTATATGTAATATTTTGAATACTTACTATTTATAGTGCTAGGACTGTAAACACATTACGAAAAGAATTACCCATGGATCGTCCCTGGTCACAATGGTTTTATTCATATAGAATTATTATCAAATGTACGACCTTTGTAATGACACGTAAGGAGGTATCGTAACACACACATACACGCATTCATTTCAAATTTTTATGTACTCTGCTTTCATAAGATCCAAAACATAAAGTGAAGATGTTTACCTTAACTGAAAAAAAACAAGTGTAGCTGTTTCATACACAGAAGACCTGGAGGCCGCAAGTGTATCCCCTAGCTATTGATGTGAACTCAATAGCACAGATCACAATGACCATCATGCCTTTCCGTGCATGGTATACATTACCGACCAAGAAAGCAACTCGGCCGTTACAGGTATTGTAATTACGCCACCCTTGACAAAACACATTTAATTTTTACATATGCTATTTAAATTTTACAGGAAATAACTCATGTACCCTGACGGCGCCGGAGATAGTAAGTACATCATCCTTGGAAATAAGGTATCGCAGGTTCAATCCCCTAGAGAGTCCAACCATTTTACAGATAAAAAATACAGCATGATACGCAATTAAAAAATTTCTGTGTGTGTTATATATCTACATATTTAAGTATCGAGTACATCATTCAACAATCGCAATGAACTATATCTCCATCAAAAATATTTTCGTACACGACTATACTCAATGTATGTTAATCTCAAATACTTGCCGTCTGCGAGGCATTTATAAGTAGGTAACAAGCAGGCCTCACTGTGTCAACCCGAGACGGGCAATACGAACGGTAATGTAGTAATAATAGCATACAAGCATGCTTCGTGTAAAAAAAAATTGTCCCCACTTCGTCGTCGAGCCTGGCAGAAAGCAGATCATTACGTCTACATTCATCTACCGCGATCGCGTACGCTGCTGCAATATGAAGACGGAATCATTGGTTGAAGACTTACTACCATATGTAACACTGACTGCATCGTCAACAGCAAGGGACTCTGTCGATTCGCTCCTTACATCGTGACAACCTGAAAGTAGTCATTGCATGTTCGACCTCAGTGCTAGTCTGAATAGATAAAGCAATATGAGCAAAGACAATGTTTGTTATTGTTCGGGAAGTGAACTGAAGTATTTTAGCAAGACATTTAGTTGCAGCCAACCAGACATTTAGAAGCATATAGCAGTAGATACTTTCCTTAGACGATAAAAATTATAAAAAAATAATTTTTTTTTGTATTTTTTTGTATTCTTAACCAAATCATACACATAATATGTATTTTAATAAAGCCTCTAACTCTGAGTCCATCAATAATGTAAAGTATCTTTTCGCTGACAGAAATATATCCACTTCTCTGCAATGGAACCAACACCCGTAGACTTTCAACCAAGCCATTGGGGTCTTCAGAAAATAAGTAGTTAGACTTCACGTCACTATTCGCAGAAGGTTCACGATACATGTTTGCATCTATATTCTTCTGTGATGAGTAAGTTCTGAGATATCTCTGGACCAGAGTACAAGGTTCGAATGCATGTTTCCTCTGTCAAAACTTTAATAAACCCTTATATTCAGCAACATGTTAACGCTTTTGCTTTCCAGATGTCGACATTTCATCATCATCAGTAGAAAATGCATATTTCACATCATCACTAAAAGACTTGGAGGTCACATTATCGTTCTCGATATCCTGCAGAATTGTAGCATCTTCGTTTGTCACTATACATGTTAGCGGCGCATGTTTGTTTTTTTGCTACTTCTGACGATATGTATGGCTCACACTCGTCATATTAAATATCTGCAACATTGGTATTCCCTTCTTCAAGCCCTGTTTGGAAACACGATGCAGGCCCGGATAATGTTATGCTTAAATCTCACTGATTAAATGTGTTAGTACTAATATATTTTAATATATATAAATTTATAGCTAGGCCAAGAAGATACACATGTTTCACTGTGAAAAGGACTTCAGTTTTTTTCAAGAAGATGATGCAAGCCAATGATTGTACGAATTCTACCATAAAGCTTATCTCTATGATTGTACCTTCTCCCACTGCTAAAAAATTACTTGGAAAACATTGTTGCTACCGTGGAAAGATCTTCAGCAAAAGCTGCCATGCTCGGCGATATGAGAGAACCGTCTTTACGAAGAGTCCTTTTCGCGCGGTGAAGCATTAAGACAATGGTCACATGCAGTTTATGCAAGGTGATTTATTGAAGAACAACATCAAAAACTGCAAGGTTTCGTCTTTTGAGAGCCAGCAAGTGATGTCGTCAACATCCCCATCTGCATCGATGGGTATTGATTTTCATACGTTTACGATGGGACAGTTAATGCTAATGCGAGAATGAGAGACCTACGAGGTTTGGTAGAGTCAGTATGTATGGAATGCACACTTGGAAGACGTTCGAGGGAAATCGACGAACTTCAGAATAAACAGTTGTCAGCTCTAAATACTGATGATGACAATGCGACTCCTGCAATGAAAAGTAAACATATATTGAGGATGAAATAGGACGTGAAGACGATCATTAAGACAGCATTGATGATAATGACTATGAAGACAGTGTTGAAGTATCTGATAAGAAGAATGGTGATTTTCTCGAGGGTCCCACACAATTCATAAGCGAGTATTCTTCGTGAAGTGGTTTGAAGAAGGCTGAAGGCTTCAAGAACGCTCGATTATTTTCTGCAACGAGCGACATTAAGATGGCGGAAGATATTGAGAATACTGACTACATATTTCCCGAAGACCCGAATGAACTTGTTGATAACTGCGACACTTGATTGACCTACAAAATCTTGGGTATTTCTCGCACATTGTTGAGATATCTTCAATCATTAGTAAACCGCAGGAACGGGGATATATAGCATGATGTGATGAACAGCTTTATTCTGAAATCGCAATTAGAAAATAATAATAAATTGTTATTATAGATTAATAGTTTTTTCTTAATTTTTGTGTGCCATTTCCTTTTATCCCCACAACTTTACAATGGTGCTAGGAGCACTCGACTATTAACATAAACATTAGCATTAAAAAAGATAATAAAGATTTAAGTATAAAAATGCTTAGATAGTCGACTGCATACAAAACGTTAATTAAGTCAACATATACACATTTTGGAAATGGTGAATAAATGTAATTTTTTTATGTTTTGAACAAGGGAGAGGGGGGTAGAAACCGAAGGATTGATCAAAGGAACGAACGAGGGATTGGTTTTGATCGAAGGATTAGTGAGGATTGGTGAGGATTACGAAGAAATTATGTTTGAGAAGAGCACGAATGATTATCTCCCTAGCTGCCCTCGTACATTCCAAGTCTCACTGGGCTTATTGGTTCGTAAACCATAGACAACTATGCTTTTAAAAGTGTACGGTAGATGCTTATCCATACCATGATTATATCATAATTATGCAGAGAGTCGTTACTCATATAATGGGCTTGCATTGGTCACATATACATGCATTTAAATAATATGTGTACCATATATATGTCAACATAACAACCGAGGCAAAGAATAATTTGTAAATTCTGATATCGTGTAATAATTAGACTTCAAGAGCGGAGAACGAAAATGAAGTTGAGAGAACATTTCGCATGGTTTTGCTATACCCATGTACAATTTCGGTACGAATTAACCAAAAGTTACTTAAACGTTTACTTTAAAGAAAAAATTTATGTGGAATAATAAATACTAATTTTCGATTTGACATTAAAAAAGTTTTCAAAATGGCAAATACGATGAAGTTAAACTTTAAAAGGTATCCAATAAATGTGGTTATGAGAAATATATATAACAAAATTTTTAATACATAAAAAATTGCTCTTACTGTACAGGGATATGGAAGCGTCTTCGTTTTGTGGCTATTGTAGCAGATTTTAAGAAAGTCTTCTTACTTTTTATCGTTGTGAAGTAGCTTAGTGGTTAAAGTACCAGACTCTGGTTTGAGAGGTTGTGGATTCAAATCATCATCCTTCCATGATTAATTGTTCTTTTTTTTAATGTTACTAAGTGTCGTGGGAAAGTGTAAAATTTACTTAATTTAACTTCTATCAACTTATTTTGCAAAAAAAATAAATTTTCAATACATTTGACTGTTTTTTTTTTTTTAGATTTTCGGGTTTTCAAATTATAAATAAAATTAATTAAAATAAAGTTATTCTAATTATTTTTAATGAATTGATTCATAGATGTCAGATCGTTTTATGATTGATATATCAAGGTCAGCCTAACCCGTGAGAGCGTTTAGGGAAGAGGTGCTGGACAGCGGGAAGACGGTGGTCGACGATTTTCGTTATAGTTAGGATACCAGTTATTTGTTGGGAGGGGGAGGGAGGTATTGGATGGGTGAGCAAAGGAAGGAGATATAATGTTTGGCCATGGATTCGAAGGGGGGCGGGGGGTGTAAGGTGAGGATTGTGGGATGATCGAGGGGTAGTGTAAGTTAGTGTCTTATGTTCTTCGATTTTTTAGAATTTTTGTTTTAGATTTTTGCGACTTCTATAATAATTGCACAAAGGTCTTGGTGGGAGGGGGGTGAGGTGATCTTGTTTAGTGGTATGGTGAGGGGGTGGTGGCTTACAAGTATTAAGCGCGAGCCCCACCCTTCCCCCCAACAAAAATCTTTCAAATGCCCTGAAAATTGCCTTTCGAGGGCTCGCTATTGCAATTTCAAGACTTTTTTTTTTAAGGGAAAAACGGGAAATTTGAAGGAAAAAGTTACATTTTGAGTAAAAACCCTATTTAAAGGGAATAATGGTCGACTTAGTGGGAAAAACGGGAAATTTTCAGAGAAAAACGGGAAATTCCAAGATGGCGGCCGATCCTCTGATCCTCAGCTCCCAGACCTTGTTTATGATAATACATTCTTTATCTAATAGAAAATGTCGGTACAATTAAGATGTCTTATTGCTGTATCACTTTAAAGAATTGCAGTCTGTTACTTATCGTTTCTGATCTAACATGTCATCCGAAGGCATATATTGAAATGGTGTCAGTATCCTTTAGGCCACAGGGAATATCATTTTCATATGACAGGTATTATGACAATTTATGTAGCCTTGGAATTTTTCGTCTCTGCAACATGAAGCTATAAAAATACAGGAATGTGCAATAAGTGCGTGAATCTGTCCCGTTTTTCTCCATTATGCAAAGCAACTTTTTTTTACAAGATACACACCTACTTACTAATTTCAGATATTTCGCACATGCACGATATCTAGCGAGGGCTAAATTATAAGATTATTCACGAAACCTATTAGGAAACTCAAATTACTCTCTTATAACATTTATAAATATGTTTACTTTATTTTTTATGTTGTAATTAAGTTTATAAATTGTATTAAGATAGTTAAATAGTTGGTTATTATTTTATAAATAAAATGTTAAATTTAAATGTAATACGCGCGTTATTTTTACATTTCTATTTGTACGGGGAATAATTACTAATGTTTACGATAAACAGGCCAAGATTAACAACATGTTTCATTATATAACAGTGTTTATTATCATTTTTCTTGTTGTTTGTCATCTTATTTTTGAATACCTCTTCTCCGATGTAAGAGTATATTGTGTGCGAGCATTCCGAAGAGTTGTTTCCAGCGATATCTGCAGGGTACGAGCACGGCGTCATTAGTTCAGAACTGGGTCAAACGGCCTATCGTAATTTGGGCGACAAGAGAAGGGAACACAAGCTTTGCTTGTTTGCCGCTTCCTTGAGGATAAATAGCTGGCAATTAATAGCAGAAAAAGTTAATTACGAAACTTAGGGATGCGCGAACTTAACCTTCGTGTTGGCGTAACGAGTTTAAGCTTTATGGGATTTATTTGTTAATGTACTGCGTACTCTGGAGGGGCGGAGCTCTAGCTAAATGAGTTGGGAATGGGCGAAATTCTATTAGTTTTGTTTCCTTGGTAGTCATTAACTTAATTCTGATTTGTTTGGTTTTTGAACATCTGCAAATGTAAGATTACGCGCAGCTAAATAAAAATTCATTTCTTTTCTTCACTGGATCATAATGCGTCCGCGTAAAATAATGATGTAGTCTATTAGCGCATTGATGTGTTTATTTACCTTTGCAAGTAATGGATTGCACCACATGAGCGTAAAAAAAATTTCTTGATTTTTGATGGTGTAGCAGTCAGTGTATTGGATATTTGTGTTATAAAATATAATTTTACTATAATGATATTAACGTATAACAGAATATTTAAAAAAAAAAACTACATTATTTTGAATAAATTACTTGGAATTTTATAGATTTTACCACAACAACTTCCTTTACATTGANACTATAATGATATTAACGTATAACAGAATATTTTAAAAAAAAAACTACATTATTTTGAATAAATTACTTGGAATTTTATAGATTTTACCACAACAACTTCCTTTACATTGATTCTGAAGTAAACACAAAACTTTTATTGAGAATTAATATTTTTGTCGTTTTAATTGAAAAGAGTGTGGATACATTATATTTATTCAAATAGCAATTGTGAAAGGAAAGTATAAGTTAGAACTCTTTAAAAATCATTTAGTACACCGTTATAGTTCGTTACACATCAAGCACAGTAATGTCGTAAACAAAAATTACATAATTATTAACATATCCATTGGCAATGTGTTTGTTTGGTGTCCTCTTAAGCTAAGCACATCTCAAGATTATATAAAATTGAAGGCTTTAAACTACAATGTCTATAAACCAAAATTCATATATTTTTCAAAACTCTCCTTGTATTTTACAAAATCATTCTGGTTAGAAAAATTTGAAAATAGAAATCAGCAATTTCTTTTTACAGTACTCTCCAAGGAGATATTATTAAATATATATTGAAGAAATTAAGTAGTGCGTATATTGATTTACGACTGACTTTTTACCCAGTTTTATATTTTATGAAAATAAATTTTGGAAACCATTAACCACCAGCTCCAATTGTCTAGACATTAGTCATTCGCACTGCAGACTCTCTAGGCGATCACATTTAATAAATAAAGTGTGCAGGGTGTCGTGGTAGAAGGGGATGTACAGTGGGGTGGTGGGAGGGGATGAGTGGTACACGCGTGTGACCTTGGACGCGAGCGGCGGCGCAGGTGGCGTCAGATTTACAGGCGTCTTACCCTCCCCGCGTGTGGCTTGCGGCCGTCTCTGCCCGGCCTCCCGCTTTGATTTCCCTCAGGGCCAACCACGCCCCTCACCCCCCAAACACTACCTACACCCCCTGCCCAACAACCAACCTTCTGTTTCCTCACCCACCCCTNAGCATTCTGTTTTATTGCAATTGAACCTGTTCGGCAGCGCGCAAGGGCGCGAGCACTCACCTCGCTAACCCCGTCGCCACCCCGGCCTGCAGCCAGGGGTGCACGCGTTGCCGGAAATGTAACTGATGTTCACCGGGTCGACGACGACTGCTGCGCGAGGTACGACGATCCCTGCAAGCAGAGGAAGGGAGAAAGAAGAGCACAAATTTCGATGCGCGTAAGAACTTAAAACGCGTACGGGAGACTTACATGAAAAAAAATTGAGAAAATGAAAAGATTTATGCCTGTGAAATCCGTAAAGAAATCTCACAAATTACATTCACGGAACAAATTCATTTAATGTATACAGGGAACTTTACACACTGACGTATAAATTTCTATGTTCCAGTGGTAATAGAAGCAAACAAGTAATTGTTCATATAACTGGTGAGACTACTTTCCTCTAGATAGGTGCAAATAATAATGAAGTTCTTAAACCTTAGATAACTTCGTACAATTAGCTAGCGTGCAATCAACTCTACTATGGAGCGAGGATCCCGAGCATCAAGTTTGGATGTAATTAGTCAAATGTTATGAATGTTTAGTTTAACCAACTTAAAATATTTACAGTACCCAAATTTTTTAAATAAATTCATGAGCCACTTTAAACACGTAAGTTTTTATGGTCTACCGTAGCACTAATTGTGTGAAGACGTTTGTGAAAATAAGTTGATTGGTCACAGAGTTACGGGATTGAAAATTTTTATTTTCTTATTTGGTGCTTTGTTACAAAATTGCGTAAAGAAAAGGTTCTGTAAACAAATTTTCTAATAGATAAAATCAGCGCAAATTTTAGTTGAATTTAGCTAAATTATTTTATATACATGACAAACTTATCAAAATATTTATATTGCCGCAATTTTGAAAATAAAGGTCTGAACCCAATAAAATCACGTAAGTATACATGGGCTTCTGCAGCACTAATGGTGTGCAAAATTCTGTGCAAATTCTTAAATATGGAAAAATGTTCAATTTTATCACCTTTAAATATTTGGCAAAAAGGCCACAAAAACAGTATCTCTGTATGCATAATATACGCTTCTAAATAATACTGTCAGCGTACAAAATTTAGTTTCATTTTAATATATACAACGTAGTATTCTAAATTATTTATTTCAGTGTCATTAAAAAAAAGGCCTGCTGACACTCAAACATGTTAGGTTACTTACACTGTTGTAAAACTATGTGTGTGTCAAATTTGGCGGGAATCAGTTGATTAGACTTCGAAAAATGTCATTAAAAATTAATTTTTTATTTGAAATTTTTTATAAATGGATGACAAAAATATTGTTTATTCGCACATTTGATGAACATCATTGATACTGCGAGTAAATAAAGATAATTTATAATCGGTTACATAGTTTCGTAGAAATATAAGACTATGCTAAAAACTTTTACAGACGCAATTCGGAAAATAAGAGTCTTGCACACTTAAAAAATTAAGATATATATTTACTACCCACAGGACGACTACGACAAATTAGGAAGAAATAGGTTGATTGTCTCCCGAGAGATAATATAAGAACTTTAGTTTTTCATGTGCCCAGCATGAAATGGCAGAGAAATGAAGATCTTTGTAGACAAATGTTATGGTTATGACATATACGGCCAGCATATAAAGTTAAGTTGAAAAAGTTGAAATTTGTTTCGTAGTTTCGTAGATATAACATACTGTGCTCAAAATTTTCATATGACCCCCATTTTTAAAAAAAAAAAGTGTCCGACACGCCAAAATATATTATTTTACATGGCCTGCCGTAGTGATACTAGTTTGCCAAATTTAGTAGTGATATGTTAATTGTTTCCGGAGATATGTCATAAATATTTTATCATGTGATGGTATCTCACAAAATGGTGGACAAAAGAGGCTTTTTGTGGATACGTTATATGATTGTAAAATATACTGCCAGCATACAAATATACTAAGCTAAAATGGCTATATGACCGCCATTTTTTAAATAAGAGTCTGACTTACTTAAAACATACCAGTTTTCATCATTGGGTGGATTACCACTTGTTTGCCATATTTGGCCAATAATCCGTTAAAGGTTTTTCGCGATTATACAAAAAAAATTATATTTATTCGTGTGGCGCTATATTTTCAAATGGCAGGCAAAAAAAGGCCCATAAAGACATATTTGATATTTGCATTTGTACTGCTAGCATACAAAGTTAATGTGGAGCTAATTACATGGTTTTAACGGTATAAGATAGTAATCTAAAATAGCTATATGACCAACAATTTGAAAATAAGTGTCTGACCTACTTGAAACATGCCAGTTGACATCACCTGCCGCTATACTGATTGTTTTTTCACATTTGGCACAAGGCGTACAATTGTTTCCCGAGGTACGACATTAAAACTTCATGTTTTATGTATCGCCATCTTACAAAAACACCTATGGAATAGATTATTACTTAGCATTTATTGTGCCTGTAATATACGTTGTCAGCAAAGAAAATCTGGCCGAAATCGGCTGAATGATGTAATATATAAATAAATTAATCTTAAAATATTTTTATGATTGCCATTTTGAAAATAGGTGTCTAACCAATTGCAATCGCACGTGTTGACATGGCGTACCACAGTATAACTTTACTTCTTATATTACAAATTTGCCGAGAATTTACTCAGTGGTTTTCGAGATATAACGTAAACGCATAATTTTTATATGAGGTACTATACTACGAAATGTTTGACTAAACATAATATACGTTTCTAAATTCAATGCTTATATTACTCACTGTCAACATATAATATCTGGTTAAAATAGGTTTAATGGTTCCCGAGAAATGTCATATAACCCTCAATTTTTAAATGGCCCCCATTTGAAAAGTAAACGCTTAGCGTGGTCTAAAATTATAAACGTAGTGTGCCCTTATTGGGTTGCATGGTTCTATATGTGTATCGAGTTTTGAGAAATTCTGTTCTCGCGTTGAAAAGCTTAAAAGTGGAAGAGTGTTGGGAGCACCCACAAACACACATACACACAAATACACACACCCACAGTGGTACGGGCAGGAAAGTGATATCAAAAGCCTTTATTTCCTTCAGAAAGTAAGCCAAAAAGGTGTGCAGAAATTTTTGACATACGGTTACGTCAGTTACAATTTGCAAGGGGAATAATAAGAAAGTAATTTTTTTTTCACGGTAGTGGAAGTTTGCAAAAGTTTTAACGTGATTGTAGTAGATAAAATTACGGAAGAATTGTGGAGTATATATTTTTTAAAATTAACCCCAGATCACTGTTATAAAAAAAGTATTTTCCAACTAACAAAACACTGAAACACATTTTGTTAAACTATTTATTTCCGCCCGCCAATTATACACATAAGGATTACATTAGTCTTCCTTATCCATGTGACTGCAGGCAAGTAGTAATATCACTGTAATTATTTCAAAGAGGTTCTGAAATGGAGGAAGGGACTGATGATTTTTGTACCATTGGTACTTAAAGTTTTTTCGAACCAATTATTAGGTATTGAGATTTTCTGCATTTATTTGCAACCCGTTATGTGTTTGCTTATGAAATGCGGTATAAATTTTATCGCTTTATTGATTAGTACGTACAGTTTTATTGAACAATACCATGGTTACAGCATATGCTTAAAGTCTGAGCCACCCCTCCTCCCCTTTTCGCACATATATGAAGGCGATGCAGAAGGGACTAGTGATCATGCTACAATATAGCGGGATTTTTTTCACGTCCTGCAATTCATTCTGAACACGCAGCCACAGCTTTTGGTTATTTGTCACGTCACCCGACAAATTAAAATTAAGGGTGTTTAGGTGTCCATGCAACTGGGNTCGCACGTGTTGACATGGCGTACCACAGTATAACTTTACTTCTTATATTACAAATTTGCCGAGAATTTACTCAGTGGTTTTCGAGATATAACGTAAACGCATAATTTTTATATGAGGTACTATATTACGAAATGTTTGGCTAAACATAATATACGTTTCTAAATTCAATGCTTATATTACTCACTGTCAACATATAATATCTGGTTAAAATAGGTNCTAAACATAATATACGTTTCTAAATTCAATGCTTATATTACTCACTGTCAACATATAATATCTGGTTAAAATAGGTTTAATGGTTCCCGAGAAATGTCATATAACCCTCAATTTTTAAATGGCCCCCATTTGAAAAGTAAACGCTTAGCGTGGTCTAAAATTATAAACGTAGTGTGCCCTTATTGGGTTGCATGGTTCTATATGTGTATCGAGTTTTGAGAAATTCTGTTCTCGCGTTGAAAAGCTTAAAAGTGGAAGAGTGTTGGGAGCACCCACAAACACACATACACACAAATACACACACCCACAGTGGTACGGGCAGGAAAGTGATATCAAAAGCCTTTATTTCCTTCAGAAAGTAAGCCAAAAAGGTGTGCAGAAATTTTTGACNACGGGCAGGAAAGTGATATCAAAAGCCTTTATTTCCTTCAGAAAGTAAGCCAAAAAGGTGTGCAGAAATTTTTGACATACGGTTACGTCAGTTACAATTTGCAAGGGGAATAATAAGAAAGTAATTTTTTTCCACGGTAGTGGAAGTTTGCAAAAGTTTTAACGTGATTGTAGTAGATAAAATTACGGAAGAATTGTGGAGTATATATNAGTGGAAGTTTGCAAAAGTTTTAACGTGATTGTAGTAGATAAAATTACGGAAGAATTGTGGAGTATATATTTTTTTAAATTAACCCCAGATCACTGTTATAAAAAAAGTATTTTCCAACTAACAAAACACTGAAACACATTTTGTTAAACTATTTATTTCCGCGCGCCAATTATACACATAAGGATTACATTAGTCTTCCTTATCCATGTGACTGCAGGCAAGTAGTAATATCACTGTAATAATTTCAAAGAGGTTCAGAAATGGAGGAAGGGACTGATGATTTTTGTACCAATGGTACTTAAAGTTTTTTCGAACCAATTATTAGGTATTGAGATTATCTGCATTTATTTGCAACCCGTTATGTGTTTGCTTATGAAATGCGGTATACATTTTATCGCTTTATTGATTAGTACGTACAGTTTTATTGAACAATACCATGGTTACAGCATATGCTTAAAGTCTGAGCCACCCCTCCTCCCCTTTTCGCACATATATGAAGGCGATGCAGAAGGGACTAGTGATCATACTACAATATAGCGGGATTTTTTTCACGTCCTGCAATTCATTCTGAACACGTAGCCACAGCTTTTGGTTATTTGTCACGTCACCCGACAAATTAAAATTAAGGGTGTTTAGGTGTCCATGCAACTGGGCCTCCTCTTCCTGTCCAGCCCTCTGGGTAGGTTAAGTCCAAGTTCTTCATGTCAGTGAGACTGAAGTGCACCAATATTCCGCCATGCATTTTTCACGTTTATCGACGAAGGTACATAGATACTTCATCATAACCCTCGTAATCCATTATTCAAGAAGGCTTGGTAGGAGACTCCATTAAGACGCCCAGGAAGGATGTAGGGGCCAATTAACAAGTAACCTATAGTTCCTGCCCAAATGTTCAGTGAGAGCTGATGTTGTTGGAACTGGGATTCACAAACGACGTGGGGATTGACATGTTCCCACATTCCATCCTCAGAACAGTGCCTTGGACTAAGTGGATTACAATTACGAATTACTACTAACTAAATTTTCATTTTATTGAGGTTTTCGCCGTATGAATGTAAGAATACTGGTAAATAAATATATTTATTTTAAGTTTTATTTGTGGTATAAAAGTACATCGATAGTTAGAAGGTGAACTGTAACTACCCGGGAAGTATAGTTTCGGTCGTTTATGTACTTAGAGTACTACACGTTGCGTAGTGATGTCTATGCGATAATAAATTCCATCACGTTTATTTTCTGGCAACAATCTGTTAAGATGAGCACCGAGATATGGTCCTATTATAACTGCTGGCTTGTTACAAAGCATACCAGATGGCAAACTATCTCTAGAGTCGTGCCGACATATGTGCATTGTGGTACACAGTACTCTTGATGGACTGAAGAAAATTTGAACTCAGTGACATTGTTTTGACGTATAGCGTAATATCGTCTAATGCAGTGGCTGCATGTCGGATATACAAGATGTTCCGCGACTCAACCGACATATTTTGGCAGCGTGTTATACAAATTATTGACAACAAAAAATGTCATATACAAAATTAGGTTATGCAGCCTCATTTCAGAGTTACATGGACGTAAATGCAATAAAAACACAAATTGCACTTACTGAATACCTTTAATGCAATGTACTACAATCATGTTGTAAGTTTCGCATAAGCTGTACAAAATGTGCCCAATCAGACCTTCAGTAGACACTGCTAGTGTGACTGGCGTGGCCTGTCTTTGTTAGTGTGTCGAGGCGAGTGGTTGTGCAACAATATCAGGAATGTTTGCACGTGCAAAGTACGCAGACATGGCGTTTGCTTACGGATACTGTGACAGAAACGGGCGTGGTGCAGCAACTGAGTATCCGCGCAGGTGGATTGGAAGAGGTGAGCCAGTCCCATGGCCGGCACGCTCTCCAGACCTCTCCCAGTTGGACTTTTTCTTCTGGGGCTACGTGAAGAGTATGANCCAGTCCCATGGCCGGCACGCTCTCCAGACCTCTCCCAGTTGGACTTTTTCTTCTGGGGCTACGTGAAGAGTATGATTTACAGCGGACGGCGATCAGACATACAAGAACAGTTGCTACAGGCGATAACCGACGCCACTAACCAACTGAGAAATGAACTTGCAGGCATGCAGTGGCAACACGCCATGGTAGGCTACAGCGTATTGCGACCTGCTTACGGTCAGATGTTGCACATTTTGAACAGTTCACGTGAGACGTTCAACATGAATGTAGTCAGTTACATTAAATACATTCAGTAATTCCCATTTGTATTTTTATTGCATTTACATTCCTGTTACTCTGAAATGTGGCAGTACAACCTACTTGTGTATATGACATTTTTTGTTGCCAATGACCTTTTTAACACGCTGCCGANCCAGTCCCATGGCCGGCACGCTCTCCAGACCTCTCCCAGTTGGACTTTTTCTTCTGGGGCTACGTGAAGAGTATGGTTTACAGCGGACGGCGATCAGACATACAAGAACAGTTGCTACAGGCGATAACCGACGCCACTAACCAACTGAGAAATGAACTTGCAGGCATGCAGTGGCAACACACCATGGTAGGCTACAGCGTATTGCGACCTGCTTACGGTCAGATGCTGCACATTTTGAACAGTTCACGTGAGACGTTCAACATGAATGTAGTCAGTTACATTAAATACATTCAGTAATTCCCATTTGTATTTTTATTGCATTTACATTCCTGTTATTCTGAAATGTGGCAGTACAACCTACTTGTGTATATGACATTTTTTGTTGCCAATGACCTTTTTAACACGCTGCCGAAGTATTTTGGTTAAGTCGCGGAACATCCTGTATGTAGAAAAATTCCCAGCACCACGGTTGGTTATCAAACACACAAACATTCACTGCAGTGAATCGTCGCTTGCGCGACACCGGAAGTGTGAGCGTAACAAAGAGACACCGCTGGCGGACGCCGGTGTGCTATTGAGGACGATGTTTTGTGCTGTGTAGCTGACAACCCACGTATCAAAACGCGAAATATTGTTGCTGGACTGAACACATCACATCTACGGCATGTCGCGTGTTACGTCGGGAGAGACCACATGCATTACACTTCCAGCCAGTACAGCTACTTTTTCTGCCAGATCGCCCGGCTCGAGTGCAGTCCTGCGGTTACTAAATAAGGAAACAGGAAACAATAGTTTTCCTGAGCGGTTAGCCTCATAGCCTCCCATCAAAGCGAACCGGGTTCAATCCCGGCCGGGTCACTACCGGATTTTCGCAAGTGGAAATCGTGCACGAGAATGCCACTGGTTGGCGTGTTTTCTCGGGGATCTCCCGTTTCCACCGCTCTTTCATTCCGGCGCTGCTCCATCCTCACCTCGCTTCACCCTTATTGGCTCTCAAGATCTCGATGTTAATAGCCGCCCACATCTCTTTACTCACTCGATGCCGTGCTCTACACTGATGAAGCACGATTCGCGAGAGATAGCATATTTAACTATCACAACGAACATGTATGGGCAAAACATCAATCCCCATACCGTTCGTGACTCACGGTTCTAACATCAGTTCTCACTGAAGATTTGGGCGGGCATTATTGATCAGACGTGTTGATCTCTACATCCTTCTTGGGTGTATTAAAAAAACCTCTTACCGCGTCTTCTTCGAGAATGCACAGCCAGGGATTTGGTAAGATGTAACACTACACCTGCATCATGAAATGCAATACATGCGTGACGGAACACCAGCACAACTCAGTCTCATTGTAAGAGAGTACTTGGACACAACATAACGACTTCGCTGAACTGGAAGTGGAGGCCCAGTGGCAAGGCCACCACGGTTGCCGAACCTTAACATCCAAGGTTAATACTTTTCAGGCCATTTACAGGCATATGTGTATGGTAATGACGTGACAGATGACAGAGCTATGGCTACGTGTTCGTTCAGAATGCATAACATGAAGTAAAAGCGAATCCTGGTGTACTGGAGCATGTTCACCAGTGCCTTTTACTTTGTGTTCTTGCATGCGTAGTAATAGTGCGCTCAGATGTTAAGCGTATTCTGTAAAAAGTACATTGTGANTTTTACTTTGTGTTCTTGCATGCGTAGTAATAGTGCGCTCAGATGTTAAGCGTATTCTGTAAAAAGTACATTGTGGAATAAATCTTTATAAACGAACCAATAAAGCTGCATACTTTATGGTACGGTTGATAAGCTAACATAGGTCTATATTCGATAAAATTAACATATTGTAAAAATACACAATAAATGAGTAATAAACATACTGTACTGGTAAACAATAACCCGATAACTTCTCTGTATGGAAAATATGGAACTTTTTTAACTACTTTCTTTGTGATAATAACATATATGTCTGCTGGAGTACTTACAGGGTTTGCATTATGCATAGATGTAATGATGTAATTACTTTAACATATGCATATGAAATTATTTAATCCCTACATTTCCATGCCAACAAAATATGTTAAATTTAACTCTTCAATTTTAAATTCTTGATTTAAATAATCAATTATATCTTTAATAACTTTTTTACTCTCAGATACTACTAGTGCATCATCAACATAAATTATTAAGAACACTCTAACCCCTTTAAACTATCCTACATATAAACAGTTTTCAGCCTGAGATTATATGAAACCATATTTCTTTAAAAAACCACTAAACCTTTTGTTCCAACACCTAGATACCTGTTTTAATCCATACAGAGACTTATTTTATTTCAAAATATAATTACTATTTACCTGCACACCTCATGGTATATATATATATATATATGTGTATATATATACCATAAGGTGTGCAGGTAAATATTAATTATATTTTTTATTAAATAAGTCTCTGTATGGATTAAAACAGGCATATATATATATATATATCCTCTTCAAGATAACCATTAAGAAATGCGGTTTTTACATCAAATTTCTTAATTTCTAAGTTATACTTTGCTGCAATAGAAAGAATAATTCTTATTGAATCATACCTGATGGTTGGAGAGAATATATCTTGATATTCTACCCCTTTTACTAAAACTACATGCACACAGACGAGCTTTATAACGTATGACCTGGCCATTGACTTCCTTCTTAATAGCAAAAACCCACTTTGTAGTAAGTGTTCTCTGACCTATAGTTTTAACTGTAGACCTAGCTTCACCTTCTTCCAGCGCCACCAGCTCTTCTTGTATGGACTTGGAACATTCCTCTTTGTGTGAACATCTCATTGCTTCTTCATATGTTTGTGGCAACGAGAACTTAATAAGATTTGCCTCAAAGTTACCGTTTCTTCGCGGTCTTAAATTATGAGAAGGTTCTATACCCTCTATTTCTTGAGATGGCTCATAGGGAAGGTCAGCACTGTTACAACTGTGCACGTTGTCGTCATTCTCAGTTTATGGACTTTCTATCAGTGTTACATCTTCTTTTCTCAATTCGGATTTAACGTTAGTTTCATAATTTATGTTTTCTATATTTTCTTTTCCTTCATCAAAAACATATATTTGAACTATATTCTTTCCAATCTCTGGAACTTGATCTTAATAAAAAATTACATTTCTCGATACTTTTACTTGTTTCGTATTTATATTATACATTCTGTAATTAGTATTATCATAACCAACCAGTATCATTTTCTCACTCTTCTTATCTAATTTTCTTCTTAACTGGTCAGGAACATGGACATACCCAGCACTATCAAACACTTTCACATGACCCAACTGAGGTTTTATTCCATTCCAGAACTCATAAGGTGTCATGTTAGAGGTCTGGCTNCAAACACTTTCACATGACCCAACTGAGGTTTTATTCCATTCCAGAACTCATAAGGTGTCATGTTAGAGGTCTGGCTTGAGGAGGTTCTATTAAATATATAAACTGCACAGTTCACAGCCTCAGCCCACAAATTCAAAGGTACATCTCTTTAATACAGCATAGAGCGAGCACTCTCCACAATAGTGCGTAGTTCTCTTTCAGCCCACCCGTTATGTTCAGAGGTGTATGTAGCTGTACACTCCTGAATTATGCCTTCTTTATCCATATAGTCCTTGAAAGCTTTGTTGATATATTCTCTTCCATTGTCTGTATGAAGGACCTTTATATTGTGGGTATATTTTTTTCTGACCATGGCATTCTATTTCTTGAAAAATTCCAATACATCACTTTTGTGTCTCATAAAATATACATGCCTGTAACGTGTAGCAGTATCTTTGAACCAATACAAATAATTCAGACCTTGAACTGATGTGTGACTCATAGGCCCGCAGAAATCGCTGTATACTAAGTCACCTGGCTGTAGTTCTCCTCGCACTGATTTGTGAAATGGAGAACGACGCTGTTTTCCATATGGACATGCTTCGCAAACAAAATTACTTTGATTTTCATCAACTTTTAAACTTTCAACAATACTTTTATCACTCATATTCTTTATTTGTTTAAGGTTCATATGTCCTAGTCTCTCGTGCCACTTTTTAATGTCACATTGATTGCTTTGAACCACATTGCAAGTGTCTGGAACCACTGTTTAAATTTTTATTTTGTATAAGTTATTTTCTGTGATTATTGCACTCATTGCCACTTTATCTTATTTGTATATTAAAGCATTTGGGTATTTCTTGATAATAGTGTACCCTTTTTGACCGATTACTCCTTCAGAAAACAGGTTTCTTCTTATACTAGGGACATACAAAACTCCTTGTAGTATGCTGTACTCCCACTGTTCATCAATCCATCTGCGAATCATTACTTTTCCAATACCGCACACTTCTACAGACTGTTTGTTTCCTAATGACAATGAATTTTGGTTGCACTCCACAAGTTCTTCAAAATAATCTTTTCTGAATGTAATATGCGCAGATGCACCGCTGTCCAAAATCCATTTATTCTCTTCAACTTCACTCAAGTTGGTTTCTATATTAAACGCCAACATTGTCTCATCTTTTGATGGTTTTCTGGTTGATTTCTTTGGAGCACGAAATTCTTTAGCAAAATGCCCACGCTTCCCACAATTATAACATTCAAAACGATGATTAGAAGTTTTGTTTTTATTTGAGCTACTACCACTCGCATTGTGTTTCTTTTGTTTTGTATTTGCTACAAGAAGGGCAGTTTCTTGTTCTTCTTCACATGCAATACTGGCCTCTTCATCCAACAAACGTGCAGTTAAATTAATGAGGGTCTGCTGTTTAGGATCCAATGACATCCATGCTTGACGCAACGATCTGTACTTGCCAGGCAAAGTTCCTAGTATTTTTGTAATGATGGCCAATTCGCTGACACTTTCGCCACTATCTCTTAGCTGTTGAGCCAGGTTTTCTACCATCGAGATATGTTGTGCTACACTGTCACTTAAACACATTTTATACTGGTAAAACTTTTCATGAATCAGCATTTTATTCAATTCACTCTTCTGTGTGTTATTTTGGACATTATTTTATGAGCAGTTTCATAGTTTTCTAACAGTGCAATTTGCTTCAGATCCATTAAAGAGGTTATAATGAACATTGTCATGCTATCATGTTTTACCCACTCACTTGGGTTAGTTTCCCGTTTAGGTATGGAAATATCGATCCCATTTGCTTTCAATGCCCATTTTATTTGGAGTTCTCATTGTTGAAAATTTTTCCATAAAATTTTCTATATTCAAAGATCGTGATGTTTGCATTTTTGAGGTTACCGGCGGGCTATTTTTCTGACAATAAAATTAACTTTCTCTTTGCTGTTTTATTCTGTTCTGTAAGTTCCAGAGCTTCCTGGGACCATAACATGTTGAGGTTTATGGGTTTCTTCTGTAATAAAACCTGAGATTTCTAGTAAAACGTTTTATTCACAACACTATAACAACGATACAGCAAAAAAGACACAGTTTTACTAAAAAGGCGCCGTGTTACAGTGGCGTCGCCTAGTGGCAGTTATACCAACCAAACAGGTGACAATTATGCCAACTAAGCCATTTGTTTTCAAACAATACAAAATGTTAAACTTTTATACTTAATAAAAGTTATACTTATTTTGGCGCGTTGAAGGTAAAAGTTTAGTGTGCAACGGAAGTTGCGCGTGCAGGGTGTAACGAAATTCGACAGTGAACGTGGCATCAGTGCAAAATTGTGTGTTTCCATGGTAATTGGTAAAGCAAAGTTTTCGTTTTCGTGCTTGGTTCACAAGTCGGATTATTACCGATAATTTACTGAGGTTATGTTTCGTGTTGAAAATATTTTTGCAGTTATACTTCTTTTGGTGCGTTGAGGGTAAAAGTTGAGTGTGCAACGGAAGTTGCTTGCTCACAGTGTTACGAAATTCGAAAAAGAAAGTGGTAGGGGTATTTCTTCGGTCATTTTATTGTTTTCCCACTTACATAAATTATTTGCATTCGTAATAAAATTATATTTTAGTCACGCCAAAGAAGTTTAACTTATAACGCGCGTACATAAGTACAAGCACTCATGTTTTTTTTGTTAGATTAATTCACAATGTAAAGAAAATTAGCTGTAAATTCGCCTTAATTAAAAAAATTAATGTTTCTTTCCAGTTAGCAAAATAGGGTTTCAAACGTTAGATAGTTATCATTTCACTCAACGATACCATTACAGATTTATTACCAGGAAATTTAAAATTCACCGATTTTTGCCATCCATGTAGAGACATACACTTGCAGTGGAAGTTTCGTGACTTGGTTGCGTATAAAATGGGGTCAGAAAGCGTTTTACCGATCATAAAGTGGCAAATAGTTAGAGTGAGTAAGTGCAACAAAATACAACAAGAAATTGCGAACTAGTTGGGTATTTCTAAGACAACTGTATCACACACAATACATTTTTTGAAGCCAGGTGCATAATATTCATGTGAAACAATCTATTAAGAACACCAACAAATGTTCGTATGCTACCTAATTTTCAGTAAACCTTTTTTTAAGAAGTATTTAATCATTCCACAGTGTTTTCTTATTTATGCTATTTATTTATACCCTATAAAATGTAAAGTTTAAGTTTTTATTTACTTCTTGCGTGGTCCAAAATTTTTAATGTGTACTATAAAGATTGTAGTATTGACAGAAATTTGTCAATATGCTAAATACTTAAAAAAAATTNTTTTAAGAAGTATTTAATCATTCCACAGTGTTTTCTTATTTATGCTATTTATTTATACCCTATAAAATGTAAAGTTGCTAAGTTTTTATTTACTTCTTGCGTGGTCCAAAATTTTTAATGTGTACTATAAAGATTGTAGTATTGACAGAAATTTGTCAATATGCTAAATACTTAAAAGAAAATTATATTGGCGTGAATATTAAAATAGTATTCAACTATGATGCATGCGTGCAACTAAAATTTATCACTGAAAATGAACAATTTTAAAATCGTATCTTTCATGAAAATTTCGTTCAGTTTCGGTATCTTTATAAACGTATTATCTATCATAAATATATATATTTATATTTACATGCTGGCGGTCTTTGCCGGTATTTAGACCCACATTATAAGGACACAACTAACAAATATGCTGACAGATATCGCCTGCGAATTCTTGATGAAAAAATAATTCGCAAACGTGTGTTTATTTTTAACGGCGGTACACTCACCACAGGGCGGAGCTGAAACACTAGTTAATTGTAAATTTTACAGAGGATATTTAAAGTGGAACAATGGCATTCTGTATAATGTGGAAAAAGTATACTTGAAAGAATATCTGCAAATACTGCACATCTCTTCATTACCGTTGAATGCTGTCGTAGAGAAAAGAACAGTTTGCAACCCTGACGTTACGAAGTGTCACTTTATATTGATCTTTAATTGGTTTTACGCCGATAGATTACTAATAAGCACATAAAAAAGAACGGAACTGGCTGTATTCTGTTATCACCATACACCGCAACGTTTACAAGGAATTTTTACATACTATTCGCAATGGTTATTTATTTTATGACAATACTTTATGGCAGCGAAGGGCTTGCAGTGGTTGCAGTTATTCGTTCAACTGTAAATTACCTTGAATATCACTGCTCCAGATTAAACGCTTTTTGTAATATTTTCAATAAACTAGTAATGCATAATGTTTAAACACTACAAATGTTGCGATTCAGTGTTCGAAAATTATGCATTAATTTCACGAAGGTGGTGCTGTGTAGGGTGGTAAAAGCACAGTGCGATCCATTGGTCTACCATATACAATAAATAAGTAATCCTTCTGGAAAGACCCAATAATTACGGAGTTAAATTTTTCCATCAGCAAACGAGGTACTAACCCCTCCTTCTTTATGTAGGGTGGTTAATACCGGCACCCACCTTTGTATTAGCCTAAATTCCAAAGGAAAGAAAGGGGATAATGAGATCAATTTCCTTTCTGTGTGTCTATTGTGTGTATGTGTGGGTGTCTGTGCATATGTGGGTCCACCCTTTTCAATTTTTGAACGCGTGAACCGAATTTCACCAAACTCGGTACACATATAGTACAAATGAAGGGCAACTGATTTTTGTAGTTTTTGACCACGCCAAATACTTACTTTCAAAATGGTGACCATTTTAATATTAAGGTTGGTACGTCATATTACGGAATCCATTCAATCGATTTAAACCAAATTTTGTATGCTGACAGTGCAAGGTGTAGGAATTGAATTTAGAGATGAATGCAGTTTTCGGTCCACCATTTTGGAATATAGAGCCGTATAATAACATAAAGCCGTTGTACTTAATAATTTTTTGCCAAATTTGGCACGTAAGTGAAACTGTGATCGGCCAGGTAAATATAAGAAATTAGACTATATTAGTCACTTATTTTCAAAATAGCGGTTATATAAATATTTGAGGTTTAATTCGTATAACTACCGTACCGTTTGACCAAGTTAAACCAAATTTCGTACGCTGACAGTATCTATCACAAGTATCATGTAGACAAACAACAACAACTTTGTCCGTCATCTTGTAAGATAGCACCACATGAATTAATAAGTTTTTGTGTAATATCTCGGGAAACATTTGACAGTTTCCTGCAAAAACTGGCAAAAAAGTAGTAATGTTGAAGTATATATTTACAAATATTTTTCAAGTATGTAAGAATCTTATTTTCAAGTGGTGGCCATATGACTTTTTTAGCATAGTACAGTATACCTTCGAAACAATTTAATCAATTTCAATTTATCTTTGCATGCTAGGAGTATATATAAAAGAACATCAAATGAGTCTACGAGGAGCCTCTCTCGTCCTCCATTTTGTAAGATAGTGCAACAGGAATAAATACATTTTTATGTCATATCTTGAGAAACAATTTACCGATTCCTACCGAATACGGTAAACAAGTATAACTGCGGTAGGTGAGGTAAGGTGATATGTTTTAGATACGTAAATTACCTATTTTCAAAGTGGCGGCTATATAGCTATTTTAGATTTGAATGTTATATCGTCGAAACGGTTTAAAAATTCCAATGGGACTTTGTATGCTAACTATATATATTACAACCATCGAATGTGTCCACACAAAATCTCTTTTGTCCGCCATTTTGTAAAATAGTGCCACGTGAAAAATTAAAATTTTGTAATACCTCCGGAAAAACAACCGATTTCTGCCAAATTTGGCAATCAAGGGGCACTATGGCTAGCCATGTAAACTTAAACTTTAAGAGGTCCAAGTACATATTTTCCAAATGGTGGCCATATAAACAGCTTATCTCTAAAAGTTTTATTTATCAAACTACAAAACAAATTTATACTTAACTTTGTATGCTGACAGTGTCAGTTATATCCATTAAAAATATCTATGCAAATTTTCATTTCTACGCCATTTTGTAAGATGCACCCTCATTAAATAATTACATTTTTATGCCGTATTTCAAGAATAAATCAAACCGATTTCATTTATATTTAGCGAAGAAGTTGTACTGCAGTATGCTTTATTCAATTATATGTTTTAAATATGTAAGTCTCTTATTTTCTAGATGGCGCCTATACAAAAATTTTAGCTTCGTGCGCTACATCTACGAAATAATATAACCTTTAAATTTAACTTTGTATACTGTATCTATGAAAATCGTTGAATGTGTTAATACATCAACTTTTTGTACTCAATTTATAAAAATCGTTACATGAACAATGGAGGTATTTGCCATATCTCGCGGACCAATCAACCGATTAATGCCAAAATTTCATGCATTTATTACTATAGCAATATATGAAAATTAACATGTGTTGTGTGTGGCAGACATGCTTTAATGCGGTTTGCGTAAACCATCTTAATTAATATGTTATATCTTTGAAATATTTTAACAAAATCCAACCAAATTTTGAATGCAAACAGTATTAATAAGATGCATCATTTATGCGTACAGAGATCCTCTTTTGTCCAGCATTTTTGCAAAATATTGTCAGGTGAGTAAATTGATCATTTTGCCACATTTCTGGAACAATTCAACTTATTCTCACAACATTTGGCACACCTACAGAAGACCATGTAAACTTGCATGGTTTAAATGTGGTCAGATAATGATTTTCAAAATGGCGGCCATATACATATTTTTATATGTTTGATATAAAAAACAATTTGACATAAAACAATTTAACAATTTCAGTCATGTATTTTATGCTGACAGCACCTACAAGAATCATCGCGTACACAGCCACTTTTTAAGTAATTTTATTAGATAGCCCCGTGTAAGAAAATAAGGTTTTTATGCCGTATGTCGGAGACGAATCATACGATTTCCACCAAATTTTTCACACAAGTAGCGTTAGGGTAGGCCATGTAAACTTACGTGTTCTTAGTGGCCGAGACATTTATTTTCAAAATGAAGGCCGTGTAAATATTTCAGGTTAGAAAACCCAGCTTACATCCTAAGTTGATGCTCCGAATCCTACCTCCGTGATGCAGTTGATTGCAAGCCACTTAATTTTACGATTTTATTTGAATTCTAATCCGAAAGTCACTCGTGTATTTTTTTATTACCTCGGTAATGTTTCACATGTTTCTGATTTCATCTCTAACGATATTGCTATTCATGAGACGTAAACGCCAACCTACCATCTAAGCTTTTAATAATTCCAATAACATTTATTTGCACCCATGTAGAGGGAGGTAGGTTTTTTAGTCATCAGTAACATCTTGTTATGGTTTGTACTTCATCGTTCAATATTGCACTATCCAGAAACTCAGAGTTTTCTTTATTGATCTGCTTGAGCTACACTTTCAAGGGTAATCACATCCCTCTGAAACAAAAACTTAGGCTTTATGTTGTATATAGCCTGTTAGTAGTCTCTTTACACTTTTTTAAATAAAAAATTTGAAAACTCACACCTAATATGTCGTATTTATTTGCTTCTTATAAACGTCGTCTATCACAAGCGTTTTATAGCTCTGTTTACATTAAAACTCTCTTGTGTATGGTAAAATTGAATTTTAATTACATTTTGTTCATAAATTTCAATATTCAATTAAAAGTTAATATGTATAAAGACAGAGAAAAAATGGGAGTGTTGGTAATGCTTAGTAAGAAATAGTTCTCATGCAAAATATTATTAAGATACGTGCGCAGCATTGCGATGCGTTGCCACTTTGGTGTAATTTTCTAGTATGAGTTTTATTCTTTGTTTTCATGAGATGGAAGAATAGACTGGAAATTAATTTTTAACACGGCTTCAGGAATGTTAAACGTAATCATGAATGTAATAGATTTTTTCTATCTTTTTTTAGATAAAGAAACACCTACCAAAATTTTTCGGTAGTGCTCAGTTCTACGATGCTATAAGTGTTACTTCCGTTTCTTCTGAAATTTTTGCCCAATATATATTCATTTTTCCTTAAGTNAGTTCTACGATGCTATAAGTGTTACTTCCGTTTCTTCTGAAATTTTTGCCCAATATATATTCATTTTTCCTTAAGTCTCGGATTTTGGCGTGACGGGTGCCTAGAACATTGGCGGGAGAAAGAAAACTAAATAAATAAAGCGGCGGCCGCATAACGGACTGCGGGAGGATATAGAACTCGGGGGAAGCTAGAAGGAAGCAATAATTTCTGTCCGCCAGGCAGGTTAATAGTGGTCCACCCTCCCGCTGTAGCGTCGTTTAACGACCCCGGGCGCACTCTGTCCTTTTCATTCGCGACTCCGTTCCGAGATACGAGCAGCGATGCATCGGAGAAAACTGCTGCACTGGATGATAAAGAAGGCAGGAAGATGGAACGAAAGGAGAGGAAAAGAGCGAAGCAAAGTTAAACAACCGCCTATCGATTTTGCAATTTTCCCAGGCTGTATTATAGAGGAACCACATTACGGATTGCTTCTGCAACATCCTAGCGCAAGACCAAGGATGATGGTTTATTTACTCGGTTTTTAAGATAATAAATAATGGATAGGTTAAAAAACATTTCTTTCAATTACTGTGTAACAAATTAAAATCAACATTTTATAGTGATAAATATTGTTATTCAATTATTAACGTTTTATTAAGTGTCTGGAATGTCGTGTGTGATTTTAACTTAGTTATATTATGTGAAAAATCCCCCAAAAACATTCTTAATGTGAGAAGAATTTTAGATTTTGGAAGATGTAAGCGGGGCCAATTATTTATTGAAAGAACGTGCACTTACACAAGAACTACAGACACATGTATTGCGTTACCTTGATTCGTACCCGTAACCTTAGTTTGGTTCTTTGGCTTTGGAGGGGCCGCGATAACGCAGCGATTAGGATAATCGTTCCTCTCCCTCCACCGAGGAGAACCGTGTCGATTCCCTGCGGGGTCACTCCCAGATTTTCGCACGTAGTAATCGTGCTGGATGATGCCGCTTGTCGGTGTGTTTCCGGCGCTGCTCCATTTGCATTTCGCCTTATCCTCATCGGCTCTCAAGACCCCGATGATAAGAGCCACATATATCTCTGCAATCTCTTCGGACTTGGAGATCACGAACTTACGTGACGACTATCTATTTAACGTTCCCACGTCCGCGGCGTAGTTATTCGGAATGACGGAGTATTATAACTGACTTGACATAGACTCGAATCCTTCCTGAGGTAAGTATGTGCAAGTTGTTTCTTCGGTGTACGTGAGCCGTTCCTGATATTTTTAACGCTGCAAAAAGGAAGTTTTAAAAAGAATAACCATTAAAATAAGATTGCTAGCAGGTGCTGTGCTTGTCCGAGGCACGCCAGAAATATTATTCTGCTAAGGATGACAATGACAAGCACATCAAATGTCTCACAACAGTAAACCGACATGTGTAAATCTTATGGTNCAAGACCCCGATGATAAGAGCCACATATATCTCTGCAATCTCTTCGGACTTGGAGATCACGAACTTACGTGACGATTATCTATTTAACGTTCCCACATCCGCGGCGTAGTTATTCGGAATGACAAAGTATTATAACTGACTTGACATAGACTCGAATCCTTCCTGAGGTAAGTATGTGCAAGCTGTTTCTTCCGTGTACGTGAGCCGTTCCTGATATTTTTAACGCTGCAAAAAGGAAGTTTTAAAAAGAATAACCATTCAAATAAGATTGCTAGCAGGTGCTGCGCTTGTCCGAGGCACGCCAGAAATACTATTCTGCTAAGGATGACAATGACAAGCACATCAAATGTCTCACAACAGTAAACCGACATGTGTAAATCTTATGGTNTATTCTGCTAAGGATGACAATGACAAGCACATCAAATGTCTCACAACAGTAAACCGACATGTGTAAATCTTATGGTTGTGCAGAGATCAATAGTGGACTTGTACATATTTCACGTATCCTAGGGCTATAGGTGTGAAAGCGCTAAGGGCGACCCACCTACGCGCATCACATGCTTCATCGTCTCTNAAATAAGATTGCTAGCAGGTGCTGTGCTTGTCCGAGGCACGCCAGAAATATTATTCTGCTAAGGATGACAATGACAAGCACATCAAATGTCTCACAACAGTAAACCGACATGTGTAAATCTTATGGTTGTGCAGAGATCAATAGTGGACTTGTACATATTTCACGTATCCTAGGGCTATAGGTGTGAAAGCGCTAAGGGCGACCCACCTACGCGCATCACATGCTTCATCGTCTCTCCGTACAATGCGTTACTGGCGTGCGTGCTATTGCCTCTACATAGCTTTCAACTTACTTAGTGACCAGTTATACTGAAGGAAAACCTGTGCCCCTCTTATTGAATTTGAGGCGTAGCGCCTAAAAATAATAGGACGCGACCGCTTTGCTCTTTTGTACATGAAAGACGCTAAACAGAAACAGAACTAGAAAACACAAACTATAGTATTCTGTTATGAAAAAAAATTCTGAAATTTTATTCGGGAAGAGATATTACGCAAGAATGTTGAGCAGTTTTTTTTGGTAACTCGTATTTTACTGAAAGCGTGCATCCCGTTTGACGGCCTATATAGGTGATAACTACAATTTTGTGGTACAAGAATTAAGATTAACCTGTCGAATAATTATTTTGAAAATAACATATTTTGCTCTTTGACATTAATTCAAACGCTCTTTACAAATAAAAAGGGATCAAAACATCTCAACACTAAGAAACCTTTTTTTTATTAAATTTAAAGGGGAAGTAAAGTAATAATGGCTTTAATAATAAAGATTTGTTTCTACAATTGTGAAAAACATTGTAACCTAGCTATGAAAACATTTCATTAACAATAAACAAAAACCAAATTAAGCTCTCATCATTACTTACATCAGATACAAACTCTAATTATAACAGGAAAGTAGCTTCACAATAGAAAAATAGCTGTAAATGATTTTACCTCATTGTGAACAACTGACCAGCCCACCATAAAGTGGCAAATATTTGAAACCCCTTCAGATTATTGACCTCTTTACTTATTAATCAATAAAATCGTAGAACTAAAAATTTAGCAGAAGAATTTTAGTAAATTATATTTAAGTAAAATTTTGCTATTTGTCTTTAAATCTATCTGTTCAAGTTTAGGCACAGACAGTCGCTCTACAGTTCATGATACAACAAAGTTTGTGCTCTTGTAAGATACTAGTTATTTCTTTACCTACATAGAGCTGAAATCTGCGAAGGAAACATTTAGATCAGGGGTTCTCAACCTTTTAAAGTCCACGCCCCCCTTTTAGCTAATATATGTGGTCACGCCCTGCCCCCTTTTATTGAAATTATTTTCTTTTACAATAGTTAAAACTAAAATTTGAACTTATCCCTGTAGTGCTGCTATAGGTTACATTAAAATTCAAGTATTTTAACGTTAGATTTATTATTATACATACATTAAAAAAANTGTAGTGCTGCTATAGGTTACATTAAAATTCAAGTATTTTAACGTTAGATTTATTATTATACATACATTAAAAAAACTGTTTGAAAGTAACATTTTGTATTTAAATACATATATAATGTTAAAATCGTGTATTCACTAATTTATTAATTAGTTGTAATTATACATCTGTTTGGCATTTTAATCTTTTGTTACCCGACCAATTTAATGAGACGGCTGGCACTGTTTGTCTTTCACAAGTTTGTTTACGTTTGGTTGCAATTGTGACAATGCACATCTCAAATCGTTTTGAACGTCTAATCGTGCTCGATATTTAGATTTTATATCAGCTAGTGTAGAAAATCCTGCCTCACACAGATAGGTTGATGAAAACTGCACCAATAACTTTGCAACTTCCAAACACACTTGTGGGAACACAGGCAAATAGCTCAACCAAATTTCTTCAACAGTCATGTTTGGGAATTCAGCCTTTGCTTGAAAATCACATTTTAGGTCGATTTTNGTGTATTCACTAATTTATTAATTAGTTGTAATTATACATCTGTTTGGCATTTTAATCTTTTGTTACCCGACCAATTTAATGAGACGGCTGGCACTGTTTGTCTTTCACAAGTTTGTTTACGTTTGGTTGCAATTGTGACAATGCACATCTCAAATCGTTTTGAACGTCTAATCGTGCTCGATATTTAGATTTTATATCAGCTAGTGTAGAAAATCCTGCCTCACACAGATAGGTTGATGAAAACTGCACCAATAACTTTGCAACTTCCAAACACNAGCTAGTGTAGAAAATCCTGCCTCACACAGATAGGTTGATGAAAACTGCACCAATAACTTTGCAACTTCCAAACACGCTTGTGGGTACACAGGCAAACAGCTCAACCAAATTTCTTCAACAGTCATGTTTGGGAATTCAGCCTTTGCTTGAAAATCACATTTTAGGTCGATTTTNAGCTCAACCAAATTTCTTCAACAGTCATGTTTGGGAATTCAGCCTTTGCTTGAAAATCACATTTTAGGTCGATTTTCTGGTCCCAAAGAAAAGCAGGAAGTATGTCTACATCGACTTTGAAAGGGTCTCTCACCAATTTAAACTGCCAGTTTTCTGAACAAATGTCAGGGAAGGTCTCCTATTTCGATTTTCAAAGAAGCCAAATGTGTTAAAATCAAGTCCTTCAAATTATCTTTTAAATATAATTGAACACTTTGAGTATCATCGAGAAGTTCATTGAGCCTTGGAAACGATGAAAAGTTAGGTTCTAAACTCTGAAGACGGCGTTGGCACAGATAAATTTTTTTTCAAGAAACCTTTAATTGCATCGTATGTCTTCAGAATATTTCTCTGTCCTTGTAACTTCAAGTTAAGTACGTTGAGTGATTCGAAGAAATCAGACAAATACGCCAAGTAAAAAATAAATTTATCTTCTGTAAACTGTATGTATAGATCTTTTTTACTGGAACTCATCAAAAAGATCTCAACTTCGGATTTCAAATTGAACAGCCTAGATAGCATGTTGCCTTTTGAAAGCCAACGTACTTATGTGTGGTACAGAAGAGTTGGTTAGTCGCTGTTCAAATCTTGACACAAAACCTCAAAAAGTCTAGTGTTGAAAGCGCTAGATTTGACACAGTTGACTATTTTAAAGGCCAAGTTAAACGCAGTATTAAGTGATTCAGGCTGAGTATTACAAGCCAGAGCCTGCCTGTGAATGATGCAGTGAGAACGAATTATGTTTGTGTTATTTTGTTCTGCCAGTTCAATGAATCCAGATCGGCATCCTGTCATAGCTTGGGGCCCCATCAGTACATATCCCAATGACGTTCTCCCAAGGAAGATTATTTGCTCCCAAAAAGCCACATAAGGCAGAAAATACATCAACAGCCCTTGTTGTAGTTTGTAGAGTTTGAGAAAACAATATTTCCTCCATTAACTGTTTCCCGTCAATAAACCTGCAGTAAAATAACAACTGAGAGTGCTTAGAAATGTCAGTTGTTTCATCACATTGCAATGAAAAAAAACGGGGATTTATTCAGCTTTTTTATTACTTGATTTTCCAAATCTTCAGCCATTTCATTAATTCTGCGTTTTACTGTGTCATTTGACAAAGATACTTTTGCAATCTTATTACAACTTTCTCCACCAACGACAGTACTAAAAGCGTAAGTAAACATGGTTTTATAAGGGACTCACCAATGGTATATGGTTTCTTGTCTTTTGCGATTAGCAAGGCGATCTTAAAAGAAGCTTCAATGGCCTTTTCATTTTCAATATGAAAACTTCCAGTTGAATCCAGTTTCATCCGTGTCAATGAGCTTTTCTTGGTAACAAAAAAATCAGCTGGTTTGTCTATCAGAGCGGTGTGGTTGGTTTCAAATGACGTTCCAAGCGACCTGGCCGCATTGCATCGTTACTCAGAACAAAGTGACAAATAAAGCACTTAGGCAAATGTCTTCCATTTTTTTTCTACGTATGAAAATCCATACTTAATATAATCATCACAGTACAGTCTTTTCTTAGGCAATGATTTTGCCATATTTAGCCGTACGGTACTACACAGAACACTGCCACTCACACACTGTATTAACCACGATTAACAAAATATAACCTAGCCTAGTCTGCAGCCAGTTGAGAACTAGGGGTAACGTTAGGTGGAAGGTAATGTTAGATGGCCACGCGCCGGCGCACAGTAAGGCAGAGGTGGAAAAACCTCCTACACTTTACCAAGTACTTAGTAGCTTACAAAAAAGCTTCACCTTTCTACGGGTCTAATACAAATTTCTTCTCAGACCTATTATACTAAAGTAATTGGCCTGCAAGTATCGTTCCCGTCTTCTACCGTCTGCGATCACAGCATAAATTCAAAAGCAGCAGGTGCACGCCGGCCAACACAGCCACACTTCTCGCCTCACTGTGAGGCAGTGGCCACTATTGTCAACTCAACAATCGAAATTTACCTTCTGAAAAATTTACATAGATAAAAATTTTGAAAAAATGTAGAAAAGCTAACAGAAAACCTAAATTGTATTATGTTTAGATTTAGCTGTTTTGAAATTCTAATTTACACAGCTTACCGCGCCTCCCTTGAAATTCTCCTACCCCCCTTTAAGAACGCCTGAGTTAGATCGTCAGTGATTTTGAGTTAATTTTATCACACGGTAAAAATTCGTTAACTTCTTTCTGTAAAATTTATAACAAATAAATCAAATTCTTTAGAGTCCAGCGTAAAATGTTTCCTATAATTCAGTAATTAAGGAATAAAGCTTTCTTTAGTTCACTCTATAAGTGTGTCCTAAAATGCATGATATTGTTTAGAATTTATTTTAAAACGTAAGATACGCCTTGTTGAAGAACCCATCAAAAATAAATTTCCTTGATTTGCTTGAGATCTACATATATTTTCGTAATGACAAATAGTTAAATTATTTTATTTAAAGGCGTCTTCTAGCAACTAAAGGACAACAGTGATCTCCAGGCATCTTGATGAGTCGCTATTTCGTGTTCCTCCTGAAGTATTGATATAAGCTGATGTGAAGTTTTGAAATAAACGTTAGTTATACTCTTTTGTATTCAGACTGTTGACATCTATAAACAGGAATGAACAATGGTGGCTCAGTTACAGATTACATGCAATGCGATCCCTATAGTTTTGTTTTGAGCTCCCGGCATGCATACCTACACGCATCATACCTTACCACTTAAAATCATGTAACCATAACTCTGGGTCAAACAGTTGCATGAGCTTATGATACAAAGTTCATTACACCCAGTTTAGCATAGCATTAATATACAAAATTAAGCTTAAGAAACTCCAGTAAAAAAAATCTACTGGAAAATTAGGGTACCGGGTATAATTATCTGCACAGGGGCAACAAAATATGAAGCTTTTATAAAGTTACGCATATATTCGTAAACGTTCTGTTAGTGCACAAACAGGGTGGGAAATTTAAACATACATGTTAGCAGGTTGGGTATATTCATACATCATAAACGGAGTATCATTTAAACCGGTATGATGACGTGCAGCAGCTGTCACCAGAAACCTGATATCTTATACTTTTAAGACACTGCAATCATACCAGTTACTTCCTGGTCAACCAATATACAAGTTTGTTGGGAATCTGTTGCCACAGTGCTGTTTGCTGTCACGTTAGTAACAGACGAATATTTTTTTGGGGGTGACATCACCCACAATGAAACATCCAACCACTTTAATCATACCGCAAAATGAAGGCAGAGCGAAATTATATTTGGTGGTTCACAAAAACAACTACGATCAAGCGCTGTGTGACAAACCGTTGATACCCAAACTGGTTCCTAGTATGCTGATGCTTATGGGTAGATCACCAATGTTTAGACATTTGTAACAGCCTACGCTGTGATTTAATTTCATTTGTGTGAGGTTTTTCCTCTTCATATTGCGTTGTTCTGAAAGCATGCATTTTTTAAATAACCAGATACCAAGGAACGCCAATAAGAATGCACAAACATTTAGTGTGGACGTTTTACATAGGTATAAAATAAAATCTAATTAACTTTCTTTGTTTTATCAAAGTAATGAGAACCAAAAAACGTGTATGAGCATTCTAGCGAACTTTAAATCATATGTGGTGCACAATGAAGTCCTCTAAAGAGAAATAAGTTCTCGGGATTGTTAGTAAGAAAATATAAGTTATTGACAGAATTAATAAGCGTGTATTCATCTACATAATTAAGTAGGTAATTATTCATGGTGGACTCAAAAACATAGATAAAATTAAATGTTTGAAAAAACAAATGTCTAGCTCGAGAAATAAATTTTCCAAAAAAAAAAAAACCATGATGATTAGTCGAGTAATTCTTTATTTATAATGGAACAATTCTTCATATATAATGTAATAATTAAAAAAATATATATTTATGGTAGTTTTTACCTTTATGGCGAACGGTTGATGTTATTAGCCTACGTAGTGAATGTAGGAAACACAGAAACGATATCGCCATACCAAGACATGTTTGAGTCACCCCCGCTTCGGAAAAACAGACTATATCTCCATATAACTGTTTCATGCCGGTGAAGGGGAATCGGTTATGTTGTTACTGATATTTTATGTATAAATTAACATTTCTTACTACATCTTTCGAGATGACACAATAAAGAATTTGGTGGATATGGGATTCTAACTCAAATATTTATATGGTCAATGTTTTGAAAATGTCTTTTAAATTATTAAAAAGGATAAGAACACAAGTCTCTTAGTTTTGATGCTGACGGCGTCAACTGTCAATAACCAATTTGGGTACAAATTTGGTTGAAGGATCTGAGAAACTGCTTATCACCCGATCATTAAAAATGCTCCTACTTTCAAAACACACGTCCTACATGGCCGAAAAGTATAAAAATGCGGTGTCAGTAATACGTATTAGAAATATACTAAGACTGATAAAAAGCAGTGAACGGATTCAAAATTGTCAGGGTGACACACAAACTTAGAGACGCACATAAATACACAGAAACACATGCAGGAAGATGACATAAAGATATTTTTCCTTAGCGTATTTTTATAAAGCTTCACAAGGAATCACGTGATCACTGTTCATTGCATGAAAATCGTGTTTTACTGAATAATGACCGTCTTACAATATTATTACGATCTGNTCACGTGATCACTGTTCATTGCATGAAAATCGTGTTTTACTGAATAATGACCGTCTTACAATATTATTACGATCTGAGCATGTTCATGGTGATCATATGTGCTTTTTCCTGGTTGATGATTATAGCTGTGTGTCAAGAGATATCAGTTGCGTGTTGAGATATTGAAATTCACCGTTCCTTCTGAAACCAGGTTTAATATGGTATAACNGTCAAGAGATATCAGTTGCGTGTTGAGATATTGAAATTCACCGTTCCTTCTGAAACCAGGTTTAATATGGTATAACGAATCTGGCTATCACTGTTGATATTAAAATCGTATTTTACTCAAGGGGCTATGCAACTGTCCAGAAAAAAAAATCTTATAAGGTAATTGGAATAGAATAGCCGATTCTTGCACATGGAACATGAAGGAAGAGCTGAGAAACCGATGTCGATCATAGTTATTTTGCGACATCACGACCGTGAAATTGTGGAATTTTAACCCCCAAAATGACTTCACAAATTAACTTTTATTACCACAAATGCCCCCACCCCCTCCACAATGAAAAGATTTTCAGATATAGTTACATTTACTTTTTTATTTCCGCAAACGTCTTTATTAAGCAAGGCTGATTCGAGACTCTTCGAGGTGTGATCCAAAAAGTCCTCAAATTATATAAGCAAATTTAAGGCTCCACGATGTGTGATTCAAAACCTCTACAAATCAGCAAGGCGGATTCAAGGTTTCTTGATGTGTGAGCCAAACGCTGCTGATCAAGGAAACGGCGGCCATTTCGTTTACATTATTGACCCCAACGCCATTTTGGCTTTCCGTGATAATAAACTCGTGATGATTTTGGGATGGCATTTAACCAAAGAAATCAAGACAAATCGTACAAAAAAATCGTAAATTATACCCATAAAATCTAAAAATATTATATGTGATTAAAAAATATATAACTCGATATTCAATCAATTTACATTAAAGTTTTATAAAATAATGAAATATATATATTTTTTATTAAAAATGTTAAAATTGAAAAGTTATTTAATAATAATTTTAATAACTAAAAATGTAGGAACTGAAGGGAAAAAAACNTAAAAATGTTAAAATTGAAAAGTTATTTAATAATAATTTTAATAACTAAAAATGTAGGAACTGAAGGGAAAAAAATTTCAAAGTAGTAGGTTTTGATTTTTATAAAGTTGGTGGAGCATACATATCCGCAGCATGGGGAACGAAGACGATTGATCTCCACTACTGCAATATTTCATTGGCTTTTTAATTGGTCGCCCATCTAGCTACAACCTCCAAAAATTAATGACTTTATGTCAAACCCGAACACACAACCCGCCTCAAAATTCTCCCACCATTTATTCACTATTGTTCTATACCCAGCACTATCATTAGTCTGCGCTAAGGGTTTCATCATTATATCGTATTTCTTGCTGGTTGTTCAGTTTTCGGTCTAGTGAAATCGCGACCTCTGCCGATAAATGACATGGACAAAGTCACATCATGTCACAGTTTTTTGTCTGATGTTCTCTCTTTCCTGGTCTTTTTTTAATTCAGCCTGGTAGGATATTTTATGTTCAACACTTCATTACAGGTAGTTTTATATTATAGACCGTGCTCGTAACTACACAAATATTTTCCCACCAAAGTAAAAAATAATTCTCAAATTTCAATTATCTCTTTGGACAAGCGAACTATTTGATTGAAGATATCAGGAGGATGAGGTCGTATAATGGTGTGCCTGCTACAAGCGCCCTGACTTCATCTTTGGTCATACAATTGCAGAATTCAGCCAGATTGCCTACGTTGTCAACCACGAAATAATCTCGTTTGCATATGTTCAGACCTTGGTGACTGCGGCGTACTGACGGTTGGATTGATATGGTTCTTTGTTTTATTGCTTCTGGTCTCTGTTAATCTTGTTCCCATTTTCTCAAATAAAAGCGTAAGGTGATTCCTCCGTGCTGGTCGACGATTGTCACGGCCACCTCGCATGCTCTCTTCTCGACCACCGGAAGGTAAATAATGCATTGTGGTACTGCAACCAGTCTAAAACTGGAGGTAATATCGGCGAAAACTCGTGCAGTGCATTACTTGGCCGTCTGTTAAAATATGTGTCGTAGTGAATTGCAGTTTATTCATGTCACATTAACAGGCATGGTGTTTATGGGTCGTCACAATTCGTACGGTTTGCTGCCATCTTATATACATGGTAAAACCCCAACATATTTCCAATGCAATCTGGTTACGTAAAGTTGATATCTTCGCTGCAACTGACGGTACTCTTCAAAGTATTGGAATTTTCACATTGTTCCAAGTCTGTGTTGGGACACAGCAAATCTTCGATGTACCTAGCATTGTCGTCTACTTCGTAAGAACCAACGTTTGGTATTGCATTGTAGGTTTTAAAATCAGCCAAACTTATGCACCAATTCAACTCCAGGTTGAGTGAATTAAAGTGTACCGCACGAAGCTCGCAGCTACGACCCTTCAAGTCAGGCAATATTGACATGACTGATGGTTTCGTGTCGACGTATAGCCATTTTGTACAATAACTTGTGTGTACCAACAAGGAAGCAGGTACACAAGTGTCCGCAGTTCCACATGTTCAGCATTTGCTTCGTTTCTGAGTTTTAAGTCAGTTTGCAATTTTGCAGGTACAGTCGCAACTTGGGTGTAGAACAAATTCGTAAAACTGTTGTAGTCTGCACATTTTCCATGTTTCATATAAGTTACCCATTGCGCAGCAGGACAGGTTTTCATGTCCAGGTTTATTACTTTGAAGAAAATCAGCGATGTAGTAGTACGTTACCTGGAATTAAGAAACAGTCATTGAATTCCAAGTCTAAAAATTTTTTGCATTAAATTTGTTTTCTGGCTTATGTCGGCCTACAAAAGACAGCGTTCGTTTATATATATACAGTCCCATTTCTGTAGTTCTTCACATTTCTACGATTTTAGTACGTCATAAAGTGTTATGTAAAATCAAAGTACCTATCAAGCTTAAACATCTATTACAAAATCATTATGAATACGCTTCGCTCTGCGTTTTAAATATACTGCATCTGCCGCAGATGCCGAAGTATGTAGTCAGTACCTTCACAAATCCATAATTTCGCAATTATACATCAGTTGAATGTCACAAAGTAAACGTGCAATAATGTGTCACAGAAGTGAAATCTTAGTGCATAGGGTTAGAAAGTCAAAAGAAATTTAACGAAGAAGTTTTAAGTTAATCAGTTTTTTATGATACTTGCATAATACCTGAACAACTTGGAATTTTTGACAGTGACATGCTAAAATGCATGACAACAAATTCAGACATTATCAATTACTATTGTTCAGTAGTTTTGGCTCTGTTATATTTAGTGGTATAATAAAGTTTACTTATAATCACAGATTACTATATGTTTTCTTGGAAAACGTTTTTAGAGAATATAACAATTTTTACAGTACTAATAATTCATTAAAATTTCGCAGTTAACAAACTTTAAAATTATTAGTGGATGATTTGANAACAATTTTTACAGTACTAATAATTCATTAAAATTTCGCAGTTAACAAACTTTAAAATTATTAGTGGATGATTTGATTTCGTGTGTATTATTTCCTAAGAATCAGTATATTCTGACAGACACTTTGAAAAAGTGATGAATCCCAGTAAATATTTCGCCTTAAGCCCTGTTTTACTTTTGAAGTTGCTGGTAACTTCATGATCTAGATTTTTACTCTCATTGCACCTTCGTAAAAGTTGGTACAGTTGCTGAACTTGCCGTAGCTGGTTTTACTAGCCAACCCCAAAATAGGGTGGTCATGAAGTATTCACGCGCACGTATCATAGTTTCCTGGTTCGAGAAGTTTGCAGCGTGGAACTAAACGTCGCTGCAATATTCAGCGTTGTGGCGTGCACCAGTTTCTTTGGTGCGGTTTTTTACTTCTTCCCTACGTAGCATCCCACCTCCCACGCCGACACCCCCTTCCCCTCCCCCATCTATCCCTACGCCTGAGCCCAGTGTTTATGCCCCGGCTTCCGTTGGTGGTACCACCTTTAAGGGACAAGGCAGCGAGGGAGAGGGTGTAATGTTTGATGCAGTTTTTACGGCGCCTCGTATCGGGATATAGCGCCTTCCTGGGGGATGCGACCACAACGACCAGAGTACACTCGCGAGGAATAAAACGAGGCCCTGCTGACAAGTCAAGCGTGTAAACAGTGCGATTCAATCTTTTAAGAGAATTCATCACAGCGGCTACAAGTGCGCATTGTAGACTCTTGCGACTTTCATATTAGCGTGCTTAATTATTCTCGCAGGGTATTTTTTTAATGACCAATCAATAAATAAGGTTCCATTTGAGGATTAAAATGAATAGATTCTTGCGGTTTTGGGTTTAGATTATTTTAATTTGTAATGAAAAGTACTGTTTTTCGGCCATATTCCGCACATTTTTTACAATTTTTGGTTTGATATTTCTTGAATTTGGTGAGGTCGCGGTAGTGTAGTGGCCAAACTACTCCTCTCACCCAGGCGAATGGGATTCGGTTTCCGGCGGGGTAACTCCCGGATTATCGCAATTTGGAATCGTGCCGATCGATGCCGCTGGTTGGCGGGTTTTCTTAGGGATCTTCCGTTTCCCGCATTCCTTACATCCCGGCGCTACTCGATACTCGCCTCACTTCACCCTCATAGGCTCTGAATACCTTNCCGTTTCCCGCATTCCTTACATCCCGGCGCTACTCGATACTCGCCTCACTTCACCCTCATAGGCTCTGAATACCTTGATGTAAAGAGACGCTCAAATCCCTCCACACCCCTCCTGAACTTGGTTCAATAAAAGCGGTGTTATGCTTTTCATAAAATTTTTCTCGCTTCATTGTCTAATGTCATCACTTCAATATTTGAGATGAACTGTTATTACGCAAGCTTTGCAGCCCTACAGGATACTAATACTTGGGGTATAAATTAGGGGAGCCACATGAGGCAAACTAGAGAAGTAGTGAAGGAGAGAAAGTCCTTGACAGTGATATCTGTAGAAGAGTACCAATAAATCCATAGTCCACAGTCGAGCACAACTAAAATTTCCTGCACGCAATGAATCCTTTTAAATACTATAACAGCGTCGGTTTCTAATCGATAACCTCTTTTGCCACTTTCCCATGTGAAATATGACTTTACTACTAAGCGTTCATAATTTCGAACGAAGGGAAATTAATACAATGTTTAGATTTTACATTATAGGATTATCAATGGGACCTCCTGTAATTAAACTGCCTCAGAAACACTTGGTTTTCAATTCAATGATCAGAAATTTTTTNGATTATCAATGGGACCTCCTGTAATTAAACTGCCTCAGAAACACTTGGTTTTCAATTCAATGATCAGAAATTTTTTAGTCATGCAAGGCGACGTCTATGAATCTTTGCGAGACCGTCCTCTTCGTCTTTAGCAGTCATCGCCACCGGCTTCACTTCCCTTCCCACTTCAAGGCTAGTTAATTTTTATCGGATCTCATTCGCAAAAAAACTTTGAAACGAAGTGTATTACTACTTTATAATAGAAAAACGTAGATTTTATTGTTTGCCAAAACATGCAACGGAGAAGAAATCTTCAAGTAATCACTGTCGCTTCCCTAAAGTCATAAATCACCACAATAAACTGTAAACTAGCAAATGACTTACCTGTCTAGCTAACAGATAATACATATGATAAATTGACACTCTATATAAGCATCTAAGTAATAAGCTCGCTCACAGGATCAAAACGCAAGCCAAACACTTATCCAGTTGCTACTTAACCAGCTAGATGAAAATTCAGACGCGATCCTTTACAACAAGATAGCAGATATTAAAATGTAAGAGACAGAATCGTAGTCAATAACAGCATGCTAAATCCACATCGAAGTTATTTCGTGACATCGAGTTGCTAAAGAAAACAAACGTGACTGATCCCTCTGAGGTGGCGATATTTGACTAACATGAAATGAAATTGAATATTCATTGAAGTAAAGCACCTCTCAGATCTTGTAAACGTACTATGTTGTTTTTTTTTNACATGAAATGAAATTGGATATTCATTGAAGTAAAGCACCTCTCAGATCTTGTAAACGTACTATGTTGTTTTTTTTAAATATGTCTTTGGAATACCCTGACACCTCAGCCATAGGGAAATCCGGTGCATACATTCATAAGTGAGATAATAGAGCTGCGTCACTTTACAGAGACCTATAAAATTGTATTCTCCAGCATTTATAATATTAATTTCAATTTAATGTTTATGTACCTAAAACACCCTTTAAAACTATGAATCGTTTCATGTGTTCGAAAATTACACATACTTCTCGCTTATTAAATACTGTTTAGACTTTAATTACCATTGAGGCACTCAAAAAAATGTTCTTCACTGCCTGATAAAGAGTGTATACGCTAGTGTTTGTAAAAATATAACACCATTAGTTTTATTCATATGTACAGAATACTTTGTTAGGCAGTGCTGTAGAAATAGCCAGTATTTATTTGTCAATGGCTGAATCATACTAGCAGCAAGTCAGCTGTATAGGAAAACCCATCGTGTTTTACTGAATTCAAATTACTAGCACGAAACAATGCTTAGTTGCAATAGTGCGTCTAAGAAAATAAGCGGCAAGGCAAATGACATCGTTGTATTCTTACGAATCAAGTTTCTGTTTCTGCAGAAACAATGGCCACATCCATATATGTTGACTATCGGGTGAGAAGCGTCGCGAAAAATGTGTTCGCGCCAGACATAAAACACTTACGAATGACTTGGTCTTGGGTCATATTATGAATTAAATAATACAACTCCAGGCGCGTGTTCATGACGACGGACGTGCCCATGAATACAAGGATATTATTAGGACAATATGGTAACTCTTTCCAGAATCCAGTAAGACACTGCCAGATTGTTTGTAGTCGCGACACGTGCTTTTTTATGCAATAATAGTGTTAGGTATATATACATAAACATTCCTCTACTACCGGGACTGTTACCCACCGCAAACGCATGGAACATGACAAAACGAGCGCAGCCGTGAAACCGTGTGACAACAAACTTTAATGAAGTCTGGACATGTATGAATGATGTCTGTTGGTCTACAAAACATTAAAGTATTATTTAGGTTTAATATCCCGGCAAGCACAGGCTATATATATATGCTCAACGGTCTCAATTGTTTCCACCGTGCATCAATTACAAGGCAATGCAACAATTCCTTAAAATGTTCCATGTTAATCTTTGAAACCTTCCGTTTATTTAGTATTCTGTTATTATTCATTAACAATTTGCAACTTGCTTGTTGATACTAAGCCTCAATCACTTACCACAGATCTGGCTTGAGGCCCAAACTTCTAAATTTTTTTTTTGTCAGCATATTATATATATTTTTTAAATATTCCCGACAAAGCAATGGTTTTCATTCAATATTTAGTGGTGCCAATCCCTTTCGCCGTTTCCAGCGTAACTAAACGTTCGCTCACAGAAGATGCTTACAACTTTATAAACCACGATTTCTTGTTTTGTTCGGTAAAACCTTCGAAAAATGTAATGTGAGATTGTATGGAATTATAACTGTTAAAATTCAATGAGACAGCGTAAACTAGTTTCCTTACAGAAATTCATAATAAACATCAGCAGTAGATTCCATTTAGTTATTTCCAAGCATATTTTGCATAGCAAAATCAACAGTAATAATTATTTTATCCAGCCTATTAAAAATAAATTCCAGTAATTTGTTAAAGGCAATTTAAATGCTTGTTCGCAATTTACGAAACAACAGCACGTCATCAGACCAGTTTATTTTCCAGAGTTGCAGAGAATGAGTGTATCATACATACAGAGTTATATTGTATTGTTTTATTTGTGTTGCTTCTTCAAAGCCCCTTATATTTGCGTGTTTAATTCCAATACTTCTACCAGAAAATTTTATGAAAATACATTTTCGAGTTCTAGCTCAGTCACTTATGACATTTTTGTGTAAGTAAGTCTGATGGACCCTCATCCAAATACCGTGTCCCTTATAGCTTCTCGGGCAATAAATGAAGTTTACATGTGCTCGTGACAACAGAACTCACCTACGAAAATACCAAAGATCTTTAGAACGAGTAAAAAGTTTACTTTTGACTGATAATTTTTTTTAACTTGTTTTACTTACCTCAATTTTCAGAAAATTAATATATGTAACTGCAAAAAATTTAACGTATGTAATAAAAACTTTATTAATTTNCTTACCTCAATTTTCAGAAAATTAATATATGTAACTGCAAAAAATTTAACGTATGTAATAAAAACTTTATTAATTTACTTTAATACTTCACCCAGGACCCATAAATTCTGACAGTTATATATACAAAGAGTGAGTATAAAAGAATACCCCAACTTTGAAGGTCCATAATATCAAAACCAAACAACCTACAACCTTGGTTGACCAATCAAATGAACCGTGGAACCATGAAGATTGTTTACCATACATTCATATGATGTTCAATGTGAACACCATGANATCAAAACCAAACAACCTACAACCTTGGTTGACCAATCAAATGAACCGTGGAACCATGAAGATTGTTTACCATACATTCATATGATGTTCAATGTGAACACCATGATCGGCCCGAACGACATCTACGCGATAAACAAACTCGTTCCACGCTCTTGTCAGCATGTCCGGTGTTGCGGTTTGAATGGTGTTCGTAACTCTCGGTTTGAGGTGGTGAGGGGGTAGCGAGCTTGCATTCGACACGTCAATGTGAAGGGGATGGTCTGATGTTTCCTTTATGGTGCCGCACCGTTGGATTGGTCGAGAAGCAACTGGTGACCAGGCTCTTCATCACTGGCCCCCAAGAAGCCCGGATCTTACCCCGTGCAATTTTTTTCTATGGAGGTACATAAAAGATCAAGTATTTCGTCCACCATTGTCAGCTAACATTGTCGACCTCAAAACGAGAATTACGAATGCCATCCAAACTGTAACACCGGACATGCTGTCAAGAGTGTAGAATGAGTTTAATTATCGCATAGATGTCATTCAGGCCGCTCGTGGGGGTCATATTGAACATTAATGAATGTATGATAAACAAACTTCATGGTTCCACGGTTCATTTGATTGGTCAATCAAGGTTGTAGGTTGTTTGGTTTTGATATTATAAACCTTCAAAGTTGGGATATTCTTTTATACTGAACTGGTTTATAGCCTCCATAGTGCACGTAAAATNGGTTCCACGGTTCATTTGATTGGTCAATCAAGGTTGTAGGTTGTTTGGTTTTGATATTATAAACCTTCAAAGTTGGAATATTATTTTATACTGAACTGGTTTATAGCCTCCATAGTGCACGTAAACTATTACTAAATGGCCTATAAAAATAAAATCCTTAACTAATGCTATCACTTCTCTTTTGACATGGATTTGGATTTAACTTGTTTCATTATTCGTAGATAAAAAAGAAACCTTCTTTAGAACAAGAGTGGAGATAATTTTTACTCAAGATTTCAATCAAGTTGACGACTAACTTTAATCTATATAACTTATGTCTTTATAAATACCGATTTTAATAACGAAAATTCTCAAAGCAGAAACGACTGAAATTCTCATGCATTTGTAAATTCGTCGAGTTATTTTAACATTACTCTTATTTGCAGTAATACTAAATTAGAAATAAAAGGAAAATTGCTTAAATAAGCTACCAGTGAGCATAAAAACATAAAATAAAATACGTTGAAACAGCATGAGCAATAAAACACAAAAGAAAAAGTTGTATTCAGTAAAAAAAATGTTTGGAGATGATCACCAAATTTTATTTCCTAATCATTTCCTGATTGTTTGCTCACATAAAGCTGTGACGCCACAATTCTATTTCATTTAAATTAACACACACTCAGCCATTCGTAATATAAGGGATATCTAAAATCATATAGATAGCACGTGTATTTTAGACCAGACTGTACGCGATTCACAACACCGTCATTATTGTCTCACCCCCACCGCCCTTTTTCTTACCTTGCCTACTACATGCATGCGGCCTTGCGGTCGCAGCTCGAATTATTAACGCAGGCGGGGAAGTCCACAATTTTCAGCCTCTTACTTCTTATGCTCTTNATATAAGGGATATCTAAAATCATATAGATAGCACGTGTATTTTAGACCAGACTGTACGCGATTCACAACACCGTCTATATTGTCTCACCCCCGCCGCCCTTTTTCTTACCTTGCCTACTACATGCATGCGCCCTTGCGGTCGCAGCTCGAATTATTAACGCAGGCGGGGAAGTCCACAATTTTCAGCCTCTTACTTCTTATGCTCTTNCCTTGCGGTCGCAGCTCGAATTATTAACGCAGGCGGGGAAGTCCACAATTTTCAGCCTCTTACTTCTTATGCTCTTGAAGCTAAAGACGAGGGAAGGAGACCTGCTGTACTGACATAATTTGTTCTCGCAGCTATATGTTAACGGAACCTTAAATACTGTATGTCTGAAACTGCAACCAATGACGTGTATGCCATGCAGTTATATGGCTTTAGANTTAACGGAACCTTAAATACTGTATGTCTGAAACTGCAACCAATGACGTGTATGCCATGCAGTTATATGGCTTTAGCTGTTTTTGACGTGAGTACGTCTTTAAAATCAGACTGACACACGGGGTACACGGACGGAGACGGCGATGTAACGTTCGCAGGGTGACCCATCCCAACACTATGAGTATATGACTAATAACATGACTGNCGGACGGAGACGGCGATGTAACGTTCGCAGGGTGACCCATCCCAACACTATGAGTATATGACTAATAACATGACTGAAATACTATATAAATATAGTCGCGTTATATCGGGTATACCACTGTGGTGAGAGCTTTACTTCAAAAGAAGTCCACTAGTGCACGTCCAAGGTCAAGTAGCGAGGCAGCGATACGGGTGACACTAACACGCACGCCTAGTGCCTCATTGCTCCTACGTGCAAGGCATGCAGTGTTTCTGTCGTGGTCCTGTACTATTCGAATTACATATGTAACAGTGGCACTCTATTACACGCGGTGATAGCCCACAGATTAAACTACGCCCGTATGTTTGTACTTTGCTCTTGCTGCTTAAGGAAACTACATAGGCACGCTTTAAAAACGCGATGATTGACTATTTTTACAACTTTCGCCATTAATATATTTAACATGGTAAAAGTAAAAACATAGAGGCATATNCGCGATGATTGACTATTTTTACAACTTTCGCCATTAATATATTTAACATGGTAAAAGTAAAAACATAGAGGCATATGTAATAGTTTTTATTTATCTTTACTAGCAAATCCCGTGTTTCCAGAACATGTATTTACCGAGATACACGAATACGCGAGAGCAACGATTTCACAGAAATTGTGTCGCCGTGTACTGCTTGTAAGTTGGCACCGCGCATCCACGAGGCTCGGGTGGGGCGTGGGAGAAAATGTCCGGGCATTATACATCGTCGCTACGCCGATGTGCTAGTGCCATGATTTAAGTGCCAAACAAAATATCTCGTCTACATCTCTCCATTTGAGCCAGAAAATCCAACAAAATATCAGTTTACTTTCTTTATTTTGATTCCAGCATCCCATAAAAATAATACTNATTTGAGCCAGAAAATCCAACAAAATATCAGTTTACTTTCTTTATTTTGATTCCAGCATCCCATAAAAATAATACTTGCCAACGCGCATTAACTTACGTATTTACGCAACCATGTGAAGTTACTCGATACGGATAAAGTTCTGCAAGATAAATTACCATCTCGGGTTTGATTTTTCTCATCTTTCACATGTTAATAACATTTAAATCATCTCACTGATCCAGCTGAGGATATGAATGACATTTCACCAAATTCAGTAAACGTATTACTCGCCAAAAAAATATTATTCAAATCCTGCAGTTGTCCGCTTATCAACTTATTCCGTTATATTTTGACACTGATGTGAATTTAAGTTGTATTATTTTTTGAGAACATTCTGAAACAAATCAATTTAATTCATGCGTAACATGACAGAGAAAGTGTTGCACAACAAGCATACTTAAGTGTACACTTTATATATATGAGTGAAACAATAAATTGCGCATAAATGTGTAGCTACTTATACATATTAACTAAGAAAAAAATATCAATGAAATTTAGTTTCTGGAAGATCAACTGTTTCTCCCCAACACATACCTTTTAAATTACCACTTTTTCTGCTTAACTAGATAACTGGCTTTCATATGTTTAAAATGAGCAGCAACAATAATCCCGTGTACTTCATTGCGAGGCTTCTTACAAATGTAATTTATTATTTAAAAGCTATAGGCTTGGATTCGCAGGAAACAATTTTAAAAACTGTACCGGTAAAGAGATTTAGCGATACTATATGGACTTCATTTAGATTTTCACGTTTAAATGGTTTCATGCAGTTTGAAAGTCTCGGATGATTTTTAATGTATTTTCTGTTCGCTATAAAAATTTTTTTTGACTTATGACTTATGGTAAAATACAAAATAGGGCAACAAAAATATTTTACTGTATGTAAGGCTATTTCGAACTGTGAAAAATCGTCATGAGGTGATTCCAAATGCGAAATGAGATAATAAATTTGATAGACATTTAACCAGAAGTTATTACTAAGGTTCGATGTGCACCCCAAAAAAAAAGCATTTCTAAAGATCTTATTTTAAGTTTTTTGAAAATGTAAGATAAAAATTCCCAAGTAATACGTTGTCGCACTGAAAACTGGAATTCATCAAATTTTCGTTGACCCTGCGTTTGTCTCTCGAAATTTGGAAACCCTTCGCTGACAGCTTAATTTTTATGATTTATATAAATTATCATTTAAAAATTAACGAAGTAATTAACTTTAGTGAAGCGGTTCTTGACAGAACAACTAAAATGTTGAGAATTCCTACCAGCCATACAAGAGTCTCATTTTTCTAAAGAAAGGAAATGACATAACCGACATTATTTTCGAAATTTTCTTATTTCAATTTAGAGTGCAAGTACTAATTTCATAGATTGTTTTTTTATCTGAAGTAGTTTCAAAGATGATTTTCAATGAATCGAACTTTCCTTAATAATCATTGTAGCTCATTACAGTAATTTTTTTTGTCACATTTTTCACAAGGTAAATATATAATGAAGTTTTTTACTTAGAGTTCAAAAATAATTATGTATAGAAAAAATTATACACATTTACTAAACAATTTTGTTGCTCCAGTCAATGGATTGCCTTGGTGAAAACATAAATGAACTTCATTGCAGTACCAGGATTGTCTCTGTGATCGTACTTAAATATAAAGTGTTGTCCACTGTGACACGGCTTCCTTAAATCANTGCAGTACCAGGATTGTCTCTGTGATCGTACTTAAATATAAAGTGTTGTCCACTGTGACACGGCTTCCTTAAATCAACGACGCGTGCAAGTTCACTGTGCAAAAGTACGTAAAGCAGTTCAATATCTCAGCAGGTACCCAGGAAATCCGAGGGAAGTGTAGTCGTCAAGTCGTGTCAAATATATGCGTCCGTCCCGCAGGTGTTTCTGCATTGAATACTCTATTCCATGAGCGCAACTCATCACAATCATCTGACCAAGTTCCTGCAACAGNTGCAGTACCAGGATTGTCTCTGTGATCGTACTTAAATATAAAGTGTTGTCCACTGTGACACGGCTTCCTTAAATCCACGACGCGTGCAACTTCACTGTGCAAAAGTACGTAAAGCAGTTCAATATCTCAGCAGGTACCCAGGAAATCCGAGGGAAGTGTAGTCGTCAAGTCGTGTCAAATATAAGCGTCCGTCCTGCAGGTGTTTCTGCATTGAATACTCTATTCCATGAGCGCAACTCATCACAATCATCTGACCAAGTTCCTGCAACAGTTATTCTCGAGGCCTACAGCAGGAGAGTCTGGATGATTTAGTTGAGACTCAGTAACGAACATTTTCGGGGACTCTTGATCCAGGTCATTATGGTGACGAATCCTCGGTTATAAGAAGTGGCTAAGGAATAGCAGTCAGCACAACTGAGTTACTGTATGTAGCACCATTAATGACTCGAGTTGCCTGGTTGAGGACAAAGTGTTTTTTTATATGGGCGCTGTTTATCTACATAGAATAGCAACATTATACTTTTGAATAAACCATGTTCAGCGAAGACGTTAATAAATTCTAAACACCGCCATGAAATACCAGCAAGTTAGAAATGATAATTTTTTTCATGACTAAACCACTGTTTTGGATCAATTTTCATTACAGTTTAAGGTCTTATCCACTAATACATATAGTTAGTTCCAATCAGTATCGATTTAAATGCGCTGGCATGAAGAATCACCTTTAGGGTAGTATGCACCAGTCTGTTTCTCTAATGAAATAAGAACATTTTGTTTTAGCAAAGTTTTTAATCAGACGCCCTTGGAGCAACCGACTTGGATATAATGGTTCGATGCAGAGAGACGATAAGCGAATCTCAGTATTTTAAACACTTAACACCCATTCATTTTTTTCTTTTAACAGCACGATGAATTGAATGATTTAGTAACGACTTTTGTTAACGGGTCTTTCTTAGCAGTGTGGGTTAAGCTGCACTGCGGTGGTTCATTTTACTGATAACATTAAAATAGCAAATATTCTATAGGAAACGCAACGGCTATGGGGGGATGAGGAATGTTTGAAGAAATGCCACAGTTCGCTTTAAGCTTATTTGCTGCTGGCACGCGAACTAGTAAAACGTGTTGCGGTTAATTACTTATTTTTAATAAGGATATAATAAAACAATTTTAATTATATAATTTAAAAAAAATTGTTTTCGACTATAATTATTCAAGTTGTACATCCACCCCCCCCCCNCCTCCCCCTAGTTGGCTTTAATTACTTTAAACGTACGATAAAGATGGCTGGAACATTTTATAGAGCAAACCTACACGAAAATTTACACCAGTGATTAAAGAAGAGCAATTTGTGTCTACTAAATAAGCCACTTGCAGTTTTTTGTATCGATGTGACCCTTATATAAATTTTATCACATCTGGCCTGTCGTTACTGTATAAAACGACGAAATATGCCATAAAACACGTAGGTAAAATAGTTTTGTATTTGGTACTTCACATGCAAGATTATGCAACGTAACAGGGAACACTCTGAATAAAATGTGACCTTATATCTTGTTCAATAAATATGATATGTCGTCCTTTTTAGAAACACTTATGCTCCCTCAGCTGGGATGACACAATAAAAACTGTACTTAACGGCACAACGGGATGCAGCCTGTCAGCACTATAAAAAGTAACTCAAAATCTATGAAAACATGTTCACAAAACACTATTAAACCTAACGTGTTCTTATAAACAGATGCACTCAGGAGGTACGGAACGCTAAATTTTCTCATGACTTAGAACTCGGTAGGCGAAACCGTTCATATTCTCAGTTATGGAGAGATTTACTGGCATTTGGGATAAAGAATAAAATTGCACCACGCACTAGTGATATGAGTCCAACGAGCTGCACTTGCATTTCTTAAATTATTCCTTTTCCTTGGCCGCAGCGTTAAAAGGAGCCACATTAAGTAATTTGCGCAGTCAACATACGTATACCAATGATACATTAAATTTCTACAGCATAACATTTAAATATATTATTAAAGCAGTACGTTGTGTAAAGAGCTCAGCTGTCGGAACACACAGAATATATTTTCGTTTAACATATTTATTACTTCGCTGCTTTATATTCCCTTTGCGTAGTATTTTCAGTTTTTCACTTAAACACTCGCATTTCCCTAGTGCCTGGAAAAAGGCGTACGTGAATTCCGTTCCCAAAACACTGAATCCCTACACTTATGCTGATTACCGCCCTATTTCAACATTGTCGGGACTCTCCACATTATTTGAGAGCATTGTGCTAGATCAAGTGAGATCTTATCTTGATTCTACTAAACTCTTTGATAAAAACGCCTATCAGTCAGGTTTCCGCACTAATAATAGCACCAGAACTGCTCTTGTAAATATTGTTGATCACATTTGACTGGCCATCAATACAAAAAATGTTACTCCCCTCACACTTTTAGATTTTAGTGAAGCTTCGATAATGTTGACCACGTTGTCTAATTCACCAAATTTTAATGTAATTTAAATATATCTACACAGGTAGTAAATTGGTTCAGGTCATACCACTCCTGCATGAGTCAGTATCGTAGCTGGAAAGATAACTTCTGATTGGTATATAGAAGAGCCGGTGTGACACGCGGTTCAGTTAGGCCTTTCCTGTTATTTTTACGTTCTATATAAAGAACTTACCTAAACCAATTAAATTTTCCTAGTAGCTTATTTTTTTCTGTTCACTCTGAAACTATCATACATGTTGCCAATCTCAACACTGATCTTGAGGCTGTTAAAAATGGTACGCTGAAAACGGGCTACATGTCAATCCAATTAAGTCCCAGGTTATTTTTACCTGTATCTCTGAGTCTTCAATAAAATCTCTCACTGCAGTATCACCAAAGAATTGTAATATGCAACGCAATTTTTGAAATTCATTTCACTGTTAAAAATATTGATCTCACCGTGCGTAGCACATTAAATTGGTCACAATATGTCACTAATATTAGTAAAAAGATCCTAGCTTCCTTCCACATCCTAACGCGCTTTAAAAACCAGCTCNCGTTCTATATAAAGAACTTACCTAAACCAATTAAATTTTCCTAGTAGCTTATTTTTTTCTGTTCACTCTGAAACTGTCATACATGTTGCCAATCTCAACACTGATCTTGAGGCTGTTGAAAAATGGTACGCTGAAAACGGGCTCCATGTCAATCCAATTAAGTCCCAGGTTATATTTACCTGTATCTCTGAGTCTTCAATAAAATCTCTCACTGCAGTATCACCAAAGAATTGTAATATGCAACGCAATTTTTGAAATTCATTTCACTGTTAAAAATATTGATCTCACCGTGCGTAGCACATTAAATTAGTCACAATATGTCACTAATATTAGTAAAAAGATCCTAGCTTCCTTCCACATCCTAACGCGCTTTAAAAACCAGCTCCCTGAGCACTATTGCATTATTTGATTATTTCATGTGATATTGTTTACAGCGACCTCACAGACGTACAATCTACCAGAATATGGAAATTACAAAATCTAGGTATTAGTTTCATTTTGAACTTAAAGATCCTGACGAGTTCCTCCGTACTACGATAAACTGTCATGGCTACGACTTGGCAAAATGAGTAAATTGCATAGCCTGCGTTATCTAAGAAAAACTCTTCATTGCAATACTGCGGATTATTAAACTGAGAAATGTAATTTTATCCACTCCTATCACGACGTCGATATTTAAGTTTGATATATCTTTTCTGATACCGAGGCAGAAAACCTGCGCTTACACTAAATTTTTTCGATGGCCCCTTCGCGAATTTGGAATGCGCGTGATGAGATAACCCATCAACATTAGTGTTTAAAAAATCTGTTAAAGGAAACCTTCTAAATTCAGTTCCATGTGAAGAATGGATATCTTTCATATGCGAACAATGTATGTGTCTCATATAATTTTTTTCCAATAGCTGTCCTGTGTGTGTTTGTGTGTGTATGTGTACGCATATGCGTGTTTGTGCGTGTGTGTACGCGAGTGTTTTTTTTAGTCTGTCTGCGATATTGAATGTTTTTGTCTTTAGCTTTTATTGTTTTTCCTTTATTTCTCTTTTCGTACTGTACTATATTGTTGGTGATAGTTATGTCTCTTTGGTTTCTACGATAAGTATAGCTTAGACATTTCTTAACGTAACTCAGTGTATACACGACAGACCTGGAAATTATAGCTCCGCCATGCATTAATTTGTCAGTTCGTTTCTCTGATGATTTGTTTTATTATTTATTTGCTGATACTTCTTTTTTCAGTCCTTTATCTGGGATGTCGCACACATTTTTGTATTTTTATGTATTCGTATTCAGTATTTAACTGCCGTATATTATAGCTGGTAATACACGGGTTTTGTCTATTCGCGGTTTCTTCACACTTTTTGAATCAAACCTTTGAGAAATCACCCCATGTATGTCATTTTCGGTTGTTTCCAAAATATTTCAGGTATCACAAGCGTATTATACCTCTGACAACATAAAATACCTAATTTTTTTAAATTGAACTTTCATTTATATCATATATATACATAAATAATAATATTTCATTAATAATTAAAATTAATAAAAACAGTAAAAAAAAAATGAGTGTTGGTAATACCCAGTAAGGAATAGTTCTTATGCATGATATTATTATACTAAGTGCGCACGAATGCGGTGCGTTGTCCCTATTGGGTAATTCCCTAGACTTGGTTAATCTTTGTTTGTATAAGGTAGAAGAATATTCTCGAAGAAGAACTTCAGCAGGGATTCAGAAAAGTTGGAAGTAACCATTAATGTTCCATATTATTATCTATCGTTTTAATATAAATTTAGAATACTCTGTCTGCTACTTAGTGGCAGTTAAATTTATTGTAACTTATTTGTTATCCTTAGTTTTATAACGAAGTGTTGTTTTATGTTTTTATTATTTCAGTGGTATAGTGTAAGTCAAGGCACTTATGCCTTAACTCCGCCACTTATAAAAAATAAGTCATGAAGGAAAATAACATGGAATAATATAAATATCGTACTAAAGTGATTACCTGTTAATAAATAAGTGCAAATTTGCACATACAAATTTTTGATAATTTTGCATTTTGTATGTATAATTTGTAAAAACAACTAGAGTACGTGAAATTTTAAACAAATTATGTTAATAATCCAGAGAGTATATGTCTTTGGTGAAAATACGTGAATGTATGTCTTAATAAGCACAACGTTGGTCTTAATTTAAACATTTTGAAGTGTGTAAAAATACATCCACTCACTTTATTAAAACCTTAAGTTTTTTTACTGCTTCATGGTCGTTGTATGAACGCCCGATATCGGTACTGA
>NQII01001007.1:0-66763 GCA_002778355.1 Clitarchus hookeri
CCCACACCAATATAGTGGTCGAAGTCACGTGGTCAACAGTGATGAAAGTGTTTGTTTATATCTTAATTTTCAAAATACATGACATTTCATGTCAGTTAAATACTTTTGCCAATTTCAATTTTGTCTAATTGCACTCAAAATAGGTTGGAGGAAGTATACGAAGATCTCAAAGCACCTGTTAACCTCAAATCCTATTCACGCTGTATAAAATAATCGTATTGACAGAAAAGCAGTGAAATGTCGGAGCACGGAGGGGTACTGTGTATCTTGGGCCCGATATTTACCCCATTTTTCCTCAACTGTTTGGACACTGAAACTGGCTACTGCGCAGCTGGAATACGCGCTATACCCCCTCCCTCCTTTCTAAACGGATTTTCACTATAGACTATTCGCGGTATCTTCACACTTTTNATGGTATCTTTACACTTTTTGAATCAAATCTTTGAAAAATCACCCCATGTATGACGTGCTTAGTTGTTTCTTAAACATGCCACGTACCATAAGCGTTTTATACTTCTGTTAACATGAAAGTACATTACATATGGTAAAATTTAATTTTGGCTTGTATTTTACTTGTTAATTACAGTTATCTTCTATATCTATAAATATTGTAAAACTCAACGTCTCTCTGTTTGTATGTCTGTTGGTGCGCTTATCACTCGAGAACCACGTATCCGATTTACGTGTTTTTTTTTAATTCATAGCTTTGTTCTCTGGCCAGGTTTAAGTACATATTTCGTTACGTAAAGTAACATCAGGAATAAACAGTAACGATAATAATTACTCAAGTCGGAAAAAAATTTGCCACCAGCGCGCTTTCTTGCAATACGCTGTCTAAACCGTTAAAGATGCAACAATATCATTAAGTAAAGAATTGTGTAGAATAAAAAGACCTAAAAAAAACTTCGCGGTAGCATATATCTATCTATAACAGAGAAATACTAATAAGCGTTTTTACCATTTAATTCACAAACAACATTCAATGACGAAGTTTTTCACCTTTTACTCATTGAAATTGAAAAGCAAGTAAAGACATTGTCGGGAAATAGTTAAAAAAGTATGGGCCTACCGATACCAGATAACATAGTAGATTAAACCGTTAGCAATGACTACATCGGGGAAACTTCATATAATAGATTAGAATTGCACACCACCAAAACGTTTATTAGTATTTCTCTGTTATAGATAGATATATGCTACGGCGGAGTTTTTTTAGGTATTTTTATTTTACGAAATTCTTTACTACATGATATTGTTCCATCTTTAACGGTTTAGACAGCGTATTGCTAGAGAGCGCGCTGGCGCCAATCTTTTTTCCGACTTGAGTAATTATTATCGTCACTGCTTATTCCTTATGTTACTTTAAGTAACAAAATATATACTAAAACCCGACCAGAGAACATAGCTATGAATGAAAAAAAAACATGTAAATCGGATACATGGTTCTCGAGGGATAAGCGCACTAACAGACAGACACACACAGAGAGAGAGAGAGAGAGAGACGTTGAGTTTTATAATATGTATATAGAGTATAGAAGGTTAATACTAAGTAATATTCACCTTTATTTAAAAAAAAAACATAAACAATAATTCTGTAGTCCACGCAAGCGGAGCCGCGGTCACAGCTAGTTATAAATAAAACACAGTGAAAATAGGTGTGTTGGTAATGCCTAGTAAGAAATAGTTTTAACACAAAATATGATTACACTGAGTGTGCACGAATGTGAAGCATTGTTCCGATGATGTAATTTTCTTGACTTGATTAAGCTTTATTTGAATGAGGTGGAGGAATATCTTGGGAATATATCTTTAGCAGGGTTTCAGAAAAGTGGGAAGTAACAGTGAATGCATTGTACTGGCCTATCATGACAGCTTTCACTCACGTGTGAAAAATTGTATTGCGGTTTTCATGATCAAAGTTGTCCTACTTATACGCTGTGAAAGACAATGCCAGACTATCGCATGCAAAGGCTGTCTGGTTCCCCCATGTGTAACACATAGACTGAACCAGAACCACATTTCGGGTTAAAAGCATTAAATACTAATTCATCTAGGCTGGTCGGGATGGTAGTCTTAGGTAGTTTTATTAGGATCAATTTGAAATACACTACCACTTTCTGAAAGAAAAAATGACAGTAATGGTTTTCGGAACATATTTCGTGAAATACTTCACGATTATCAGCATGGTTGGGAAGTGAAATGTGATTGTTAGTTAACCCATTCCGACCTTGTGTATACAATTGTGTACATCACTCACGCATAGGTAATTTTTTGTCTGTACTTCACACTGCGAAACTCAATGACCAANTGTATACAATTGTGTACATCACTCACGCATAGGTAATTTTTTGTCTGTACTTCACACTGCGAAACTCAATGACCAATGATATCACCTGTGGGTAAATTATTCGCAAACCGTCATACTGGTCTAGGTCGTATTTGGTTCATATAAGTGTAGCCGAACATACAGCTAACGTGTCATTAGCTGTGGCAAAGAAATAAATATTTTGTTTACTTAAGTATAGCTCATATCTCAAAATGTTTTGTTTGCTACACCTAAAACCGTCAATTTAAGTCGGTTGGAAAAGTTTAACAAGGACTAATTAAACGACAATGTTATTAAGTTAATGTAAATTCATATGTTCTATTTCATACTATATCCGTATCTATTAATGTACTTAGTTAACATCGGCCAATCAATTAAACTTTGGCTTAAAGTGGAGAGATTTGGGTGGCTCATAACATCGAGATATTGAGAGCCGATGAGGGTCCAGCGAGGCGAGAACGGAGCATCGTCGTAATGAAGGGGCCGCGAAAACGGGAAATCCCCGAGAAAACCCGCTAACCAGCGGCATCGTCCGGAACGATTTCCACTTGCGAAAATCCGGGAGCGACCCGGCCGGGGATTGAACCAGGTTCGCCTTGGTGGTAGGTGGGCAGCCTAACCGCTCGGCCACCGCGGCCCCACCGCGAGGAAGTGCGCGCGCACAAATGACACCCCGTGGCAAGGCCGGATTAGCCGCTTTGTCGTCACGACGCCCAGCGGCGCCAGAGGCATGGTTCGCATATCACGTCTTCTCCTCAGGTGGACCGAGCGCCAACCTGCAAGCTGCAGCGGCCACCATATGGCCGCCGGGGATACGCACACAGCGAGACAGCCACAGCTACACTCTTAACACATTTCTCAGTAAACCTCTCCGTCTGCGATGGAAGTTGCAGTCCATTCTCAGTTACTTCCAACTTTTATGAAGCCCTGCTGTATTTCTATTTCAAGGATATTCCTCCGCTTCACGCAGACAAAGTTTAACCAAATCTAGAAATTTACACCAAACAGATAACGCACCGCATTCGTGCGCGCTCAGTTCAATAACATTACGCGTGAGAACTACATATATCTTACTAACACCTCCTGTTTTGTTCATATTAATTATAAATGGGGTAACGAAAATTAATGGAAAAAATATCAGTGTAAATTCAATTTCACCAATAACATGACTCTGTCATGTTAAAAGAAGAATTAAACGTTTGTGATACATGAGATATTTAGGAAAAAAAATCGTTGTGATATTTCAAATGTTTAAAGGAGCAAAGAAACCGTGAATAGGCTTAAAAAATATTCTAAGGTAAAACGTCTGCCTCGCGAAAAACACCAAATACTAAAAACGTTTTGTTGAATCAAACAAAGTGTATTTGTAGCGCAACCAAATTAATTATTTGTATTGGGCCAGTAAAATATGTTGTTGTTGAAACCAAAGTATTTTGCGGTTCTTATTTGGATGCCCCAAACTAAGATTTGGTTGTCGCAACTAAAGATTTGTGTGGCTCTACGCACACTAAAAAACAATTTTGTTGTGACCAAAAAAATTTTGCTCGCAGCCAAAAAATTATTTTGTCAATGGACCTTACAAAACATTTTGTGGTGCCAACAAAATTTTTTTGTCATTCCCGTATTTAGTGGAAATTACAAGTTAACATTTGTGATCAGGAATAAATTAAGTGTGTTTGCAAGCAATAATATATTCGTTAGTCGCAGCGAAAATGTTACGATGATAACAGCAATATTGGTTGATGAGGTTCACAAAGGTGTTTTGCGTGTTATGGGCTTTTGTGGGTAGGTATGGTCTAACAACAATTAAACACTAAATTCAAAAACATCATTAGTGGGATTCAAACTTTGGACTTCTCAACAGCGAGCTCAGCGTGTTACCATTACATTACCTTGCTCGACGTTGGAGCTTTGTCTTCAGAATGTTTATAACAGAAATCAAATAAGTGGCACACACGACAAGCTTTCCACACTTCAACTTGTGGAAAGTAAATTTTCTGGACTCATTTACGTGTAACATTTACTCACTTGGAATAAGGGATTTGTATAATCCGTTCATAAATACTTAAGAATATCCTCATGAATTAATTCGTAACCTGATGCAAATAACAGAACAGATCAAAATATGGCGTCGTGGCCAGACAGGAGGTGGCCACTTCGAATATGCTATAGCGCATGTTCAGAATATAGCGGATGTAGTTTTGAAGTCACAGCAAAATGTTTTATTGTGGATAACACGAATACTGTTTCTGCCAACTAAATATTTCGTAGCAGACAATAAACGTTTTTTTTTCTTTCAATAAATAAATATTTTATTGAGCACTAAATAGCTTTAGTACTAGCCAAACTGCTTGTTATTGGGTACCACAATCTGTTTTTTACCAATAACAAAATTCCACCTTGGAAAGCATTAACCAGTTTGTGGTGCCAGAAACAAATATACTTTTTTTTCAGTGTATATTGAACAATTTTGGTTAATACGAAACATTTCATAAGGCCAACGATATTCGAACCTAGATCATCTGTTCCCGAGAGCTAAGACCTAGCAATCTCAGCTACTGACAATTGGCTACTGGCAATATGCGAATGTTTTTAAATAAAAACATTTCGAATACTGAACAACGTGCACAAATAAATATTTAGATTTTTACCCCTTTATTTTATAGTTTTCTGTAGAGCTTGTTTTATAAGGGTGTGTGTGTGTGCCATTGGTAATCATCAATAAATGCATTTACAAAAACTGTTACCACCCTAACTGCCACAAAAATACACATAAACCCTGGAGCCGTATTTTTTAACGAAGGTAATTAAATGAGTGGCCAAACAAATGTATACAGTTGATTCAACAAAATATTTTGTTTACAGTCCAATTTATTTTGTCCCAATACACAGCGGTTTTTTTAATTTAAGCGTGTGTTTTTGTTAGATAAACAATATTAATTTTGTGTTTTTTTCAAAATTTATTTACTCAACAAAATATTTTTTAGGGCAACTTTACACAATTTTGGCCCCTATATAAACAAATATTTTGTGGGCTGGAAAAACCCTTTTTTCCAAGCTGCAATCCGCAGCTTATAAATTGTCCGAAATACTTAATTGATTTGAGAGCATATTTAATTAAATGTCGCGTGCACATTTACGCTGATTACATTATTTTTTATACGCACCAAGTAATAAGCTTAATTGTTCCGAAGAAACGGAACATTCTTTTTTTACATACTTAAGTTATAAATATAGCATTCTTGGTTAACTCAATAAGCTTCGAAATGTTTCGATGAAGGTTATCACACCACTGGAGCTCATACCCACCTCATGCATGCTGAACATAATTCATAAATGATGCTATGACGTTATTGCACTTCCCGACGATATTACATTTAAATACAAGTTTTAATAACGTTGGATTATGTTAGTAGGGACGGCAATTGCAATGCCCTACAGTGGCTTTATCGTATGTAAGAAAGTCTATGTCGGGAGAAATCTTCTACGGGAGATATTCTGAGCATTACTTTTCAATATTTTTACGGACTGCATTCGCGACAACCACCTCATAATTGGCAGAAGGAAAAATTAGCTACTGTATTGAGAGTCCTCGAATCAAAGAGAACATGGAAAATATTTAATGTCGCAGTTAGCACGTTCTTGTAACTCTCGCGAACAGAAACGCGTTGACAATATTTCAGCAAATGGCAATTTAAAGAATAACAAAATACATATTGCTGTTTGGATACGTCTTGCTTTGGCTCCATATATTTCTTCAGAACATCTCATTGCGTTGCAACGAAATGTGCTTCTTCAAGTCGCAGAAATATCCCGACTGTCAAACATAACTTTCGCTTAATATGTGCTGAAGAATTTGGTGAAAATAATTATCTAGTCTCGCCTTGCTGTAAGTCCTGATTTCTGAAAACCAGTAGACTTCAAATAATGTGTATTTTTTTCATTTGCTCATGTTCAAGGCACTCTTTAATTATATCTACTGACACCAAACGGAAGTGGTGATTAGCCTATATAGACACAGTGTCTATGAAAGTGGATACGTTGCATGTGAATTATTCTTTTGACCTTACCGACTAGTGGCTAGTCTGCTTTGTGTGATTTTTTACATCTCTTTGTCGTGAATATTTCATGCTAATAACCTTTAGCAAGCAGCAAGTTGTACACAGGTTGCCGGAAAAAGGCTGACACAAGTACAGAGCATACAATAAATACGTAATCGCAACACTTAAACTCGCGAATTAATTACTATGTGATGAACGGGATATCATCAACCGAGGAACAAAAACGCATTTGTTGTCACGACTGTTTGTTTGCACGACATAAGTATTCAAGAAACTGACTTTCCACCGGACGTGGGTTTACCAACCCTTCGAGGCAACGTTTCGTTTGTCACCGGCTCAAGGAAGCCGAGTACCTTGTAGCTGTTTTGCGTGTTTGAGGCACGGCGATAAGGGCGAGACTGAAAGGCGCGCCTAGTGAACCACCGCTCCTATCCACAAGGCTCTGAACTGGCGTCCAGTGTTCTCGTTGCGCCGCGTGTACCTACGGGACTTTAAGAGGTGACCCTATCATTTTATTGGTGGAAAGTCTGCAGCAAAATTCAGCGCAGGGCCCTGTTATGGTTTTACATGTTCCCGAACAGTATATTTTGAAATACAAGTGAGTGAGAAAGCCGTTTAAATCTAACTGTTTGGGTTCGGGAATGGTAATTGCGATGTGCATGGCATCTTTAGAGTGTTATTTGTCCCTTACCTAATGTGTGTTTACCTTTGGTGCATTGGTCTAATGGGGACTCGTTAAGTAGTTTCATAAAAAACGCAGATTTATTTCAATCCACAACGCTATTAAAACGACAGGTTAGTGGAGCCCTCTATGTGCGATTGCCCTTGGGTTCTAATACTAGGTAGATACGTGGTGCGTAAGCCATCTTAAGCATCAGTTATTATCTGGTAAGTATATAAGCAGGCCTACATTAGCATAAACATAAGAAACTGTGATTTAAAACCAGTGGAGATTGTAAATACTTGCATTTTATAGCATTAAATCCACATGTCCATGCTCGTGGATATATTGCAAATGAAGTAGATTAATGTCCGGTTCTAGTAAAATTATATGTATGTGAATATATGTCATATGTGTATGATGGGGTTTTATCTATGTTGCTTTTATATGTCTTATATAACCTACTTTCTAATTTTATAGTAGACATTATGTTGTGTTACATTTTTTTACTTCTCTTTCTTTTAAAAAAATAAGTGTTATGTTTTATTATGTAAAGTGGTTAAGTGTAAGATAAGGGGATAAAATCTTAACTTCACCACAAAAAATTAAGACGTTTTATTATTATTATTATCTCTGCATGCTCGGCGCCTTCCGTATGAGTAATATGATTGGCCATAGCTTCTTAACCTACCGTTTATGAAATCTTGAAGCTGATATCTTTGAGCACGCAGCACCGTATTAATTGGTAGTGAGAAGTGTGCCCGACTCAAGTACACCTCACGCCCAAATGTTTCACTATTTCACCACTTGATCCCACAGAGTACAGAATGGAGGAAGAGATGGCACTCTTAGGCCGGTATTCCAGAACGTTTTTATAAGGGTTTTGGTACAGCTGAAATCATCCTTAGACCTTATCAGTATTCCAGAATGTTAAAACGCCAGCTAAGGCCTTAGTTGAGCCACGACCGAAGCCTTAATTTTAGGGCTCCGATTTTGGTGGTTTATCCTTGGCGCAAACGAAACCTGCCCATGCACAGAAAGCATGTCATTTTGCCGGAGTTGGTAGCATAACGAATATCCATAAACAATTCGATGCGTCCAGACCGTTATACGTCTCGATGTAATAATTTTTCTAAAAATCAGGAAACCGGCACAATTTATTTCTTTTGCAAATAAAAGTACCAGGTGGCAAAAATACTATGTAATATGAATGACATGTTTTTGCGGCTTCCATCATTAGGAACAACACAAAAACACGTAATAGCGGAAGGACACTATATAATATTTATTCAGAATCGCTAAGTGTGTATCGTGTTAGCGCAACATGTAGCGTGTCCGACTCGCATGCAATCGTGTCGGGTTTAAATCCCGGTCAGAGTATACAATTTTAAGCTTTTAATATTAACTTCAACTTCCATATTTACACATATTATTTTCAATAAAGCGTATTTATTTGAATAACTGCGCTAAGTATTAAAATACTTAACGATGAATTGTTAACACTGCTATATAATGGCGGTTATTTGGCAAAGAGCTTGTTTATTGCTAATAATTACATCTCTCAGAATTTATTCCAGCAAACTCACTATTCACGTTCGAAAGTCATTTTACGTTTCTTCCTATTTATTTAAAGACCTTACATTGCAAAAGAAAATAGTATATCTTGTATGAAAATTATATTTGTGTGCCCGCCTTCTACGACGGTAAAACCATATCCTCAGTGGTGGGAAGTGTTCCAACTTACGTTGGAACGACTAACGACTTGGCTTGTAGATTGTTGACGATGGCTGTTAGGAATATCTCTTTTGTGCGGTGCGGAACTCAAAATTACGTTCTGTTTTAAACTGCTGGCGTGAGTTACAGAGTTGTGTTTCTAAAACTTCGACGTCTTCGTGGAGGCTAAGTAGTTCAGTGAGTGTCGTGGCGATTGCTAAAGCGATGTGCGTGCGCGCGCACGAGAATGTCGTTGACCCATGAAGTAGCCTTTTTAATTTCATATGTGACAGCGGGAACTGCGTTGTTTTAACCGTGGACAATTGTTACCGACTATAGTAATTTTTTCAATGTTACGTATGTATGTGTATATCACAACTTTGTAACGTTTCCTTGCAAGTTTGAAACACAATCAATACATTTTTCTTGAAACATCTGTGATTGTAACATTTGCCACGGCTCAATAAGTTGCAAAAATTGCTAAATTCGAGCCATTAATACTCATAAAATTAAAATGCTATAAAACTGACGTATGCAGTACGAAATGGTTGAAATGTGTATTTCAGAGAATATTTAAAACTGCACATGTATATCAGTAGAGTAATTTTATTAAAACACACGGGCGGGTAACAAATTTTAATACCAGGACCTAGAATAAGGTTATGTATTTAGTTCTCACGCTGCATACTGCACAAATGGAACACTACAGTCTTGTTCAGTGTTCTCACATAGTGGTTATGAACTAATTTATCTACGAGTCATTTGATCCCTTAGCACTGCCTGACTTCTGTTTCAACAATACTTTACTCCTGCTATTTGCAGGACAGCTAAATATCGTAGATTTATTTATTATTATTAGCATATAACCAGAAAGATGTAATTCTGCTGTTCAAATGCATGTGCACCATTTAAAATTTACGTCTATAATTTCCACATTACCAACACTAAACATGTGATATAATTTTTCCGTAAGTTGTCGCGTAATAGAGAACGAAATTAACATATCACGTCAGACAATTAATAATAATTTTTGTTTTTGTTGTTCTACGCACTGTTATTTAAAACTTCCAGCGCTACAGATAACGTAACATATAAACCGTGCAAGTATTGTTTGCAAAATCTATTTTAAATATACACTTCACAATGTCGCTTTCATTTGTTTATAGCCTTGTATGGGGCGGTGAATAATAAACCGTGGCACATCCAATACCATCTTAGTGCATACATAAAACACGTTCAGGAATACGTGAGTTAAGGATTAGTCATGGCTTTTCAATCGTCTCAGATGGTAGCACATATGTCTAGCCAAACTGATCGTGCTGGAATACTGGTCTTATATTACGTTGTCCTAATTATTTGTAATGAAATCGTCAGAGTGGGGGAAGGAGGGTAGGCAAATCTCGTACGATCAAAGTACCAACCACACAACCTCATCCTAACTGCGCTCATTTAAATATTACACTTTTAATAAGTACTTGAAAAATTATATCTTTTAATCGCTTTGAACTTGTTTTGCAAACTGCACAGCTTTTACCTTCTTTTCAGCGTTTTTCTAATTAGTTTTTTAAAAAATGTNAGCGTTTTTCTAATTAGTTTTTTAAAAAATATAATTTTTCTAGAGGGCGGTACCTAGTATTTTGTGAGTGTTTCGGTTTTATAAACATGTAAATACGTCTTTTATTATTTATCGCATAGTACCTTTTTTTAACATGTTGTTACAGTAAGGGCACCCAGCTTTTTTCATATCTGTTGTCTTATTTTACTCGACGTATTTTCATAATTTACATGAAGCTCATATGCACCAGCGTACAATATACACTCTCGTATTAATCTGAAATGCCACCAAAACCAAATTAAAACTCACTAATATAAGTGCAAATAATGAATAAAACGAAAATTTAAATGTGGTATAAACACCGTTTGTTAAAATAAGTACAATGAATAATCATTGCATTATTTAGACGAATAATAATCATAGAAATTAAATTTATATAACAAATTTAAACGTTTGGCAGAGTAATGTTTGNGATATTTTTAGTAACACCACGATAGGGCATCTTCAGTTTCACACCCCTACTTCAGCTTATATATTAATACGGAAACGAACGGGTTAAATTTAAATTCGGAGTTTTCATACTCTACAAAGTTTCATTCTTTTAATATAACATATAATGCCATTGCGTCTTTGTAAAATTTACATCTAGCAGCGTATTTTCATAACAGCTTATTTACGTTTATGTATTGCGGAGAGAAAAAAATAAAACAGGAGTGTATTTGAAAGTCACGTTTTCGTAGCAATTATGGCAGACGCACTGAGCGATTATTGTGAATTCATAAGACGTTACGTTAAAGAGAACGAAAAATTAACAAAAAAAATCTCTCCACAATGCTGCCAATTGCCTGATTCTATTAGGATAACCTATGCCGTTAATCACATCCTGTGTTCATAAACAATATGGATCAATGATTTTTATGTGATTCTCAGATTTATGTTATAGGATTTTAGTTATTATTACGGGTTATTGCGTTAGAAACTGTGATAATGTATCTGAGCGCCATTCTATGAATTTGTTTGTAGTAGTTAGGCAAGAGTTGAGATATTTGGGCGACTCTTGACATCGAGGTCTTGAAAGCAGTTGTTAGGCGAGAAATGGCTGCGGGATCTCTCGAACATTTCGAACAGGTGGAATCTGGACTGAACTAAGGTGGGACTATATGAATATGTGATACGGACTTTATTGTAAATATTGGCTCTGTGAAATATGGGTATCCTTGCTAATGTTATAAATGCGAAAGTGCGTTTGTTTGTTTGTTTGCTTGTCCTAAATTTTTGTACAGAGATTGTTGGATGACCGGGAAGTGACATGGCTACTTTTTATCCCGAGAAAATATTTCATTTCCTCTGGGAAATTCGTATTGGGAAATGAAAAAGTACACAAACGGAATAACAATGCAACGTCGCAACCGAGCTACAGATCGACGTAATTTCTTGCACAGAAATAGTTGGAGGGCTGAAAGGTGATATTGGCTACTTTTTATGCCAAGAAAATATCACAAAAAATTTACAAACGACAATAGTGAATGAAGCAGGAAAAAAGTTTGCCGCCAACGCGCTCTCTTGCAATACGCTGTCTAAAATGTTAAAGATGGAACAATATCATGTAGTAAAGAATTGTGTAGAATAAAAAGACCTAAAAAATCTCCGCAGTAGCATATATCTATCTATAAAAGAGAAATACTAATAAGTGTTTCTGCCATTTTATTCACCGAGACATTGAATTTCATAATATGTATAGAGTATAGAAGATTAACACTAAGTAAAATTCAACATTATTTGAAAAAAAACACAAACAATAATTTTGTAGTCCACGCGAGTGGAGCCATGGGTACAGCTAATATTATATAAAAATAATTCAATAGATTTTGACACACGGTTCATATTATTTATTTGATTGCAATAATTTATTCGTAGGGGTTTTAAATTGTATTGTTTAAAATGATTAATCGTGAATATCAAGTTATGGACATATATTTTGATGTTTTAACACGAAAGTGTTTTGTTTTTATTGTTTTTAAATAAATTAAGAAATTATTACTAACGCTTTTATAAACTGGCTAAACTCACAGACTTTGAAAAATTGCAACAATACTTTCAACGATGACTATTTACTACTGGGCATTACCAACACATATATATCCTCTCTATTTTTATTCATATAAATTATAAATGAAATGTTATGTTGTAGAGATTAGATACACATTAATGATCAATTTAACCGAATGACAGGTACATTTTCTTAACAGTAGTGTAAAACGCTTGTGACACAGGACATAGGAAACAAGCAAGCACGTATTACATAGTGTGATTTTTCAAAGGTTTTATTCAAAAAGTTTGAAGAAGCTGCGAATAGATTTTACAAGGGTGCCAGGTTGGGGAACACAGCTGCTTGTGTTAGAGCGGGCACCGAATCGATGAGGTCGACTATCGTTTCTCCGTGTGTGTGGTTAAGCCTCGGCGTGTGTACCTCGTCTGTTGACTCTGCCGACACGTGCCCTGGGAACAATTCCTGCTCCACACCCACACACCCACACACACTCCACGCTGACTCGACGTGTCGTTTCGCAGAAAGACTGTATTACAGACGGCTTTGCCCCTGGCATGGCAATTTCTTGTCAGCGTCAACTGCGAACGTGCAGACAACACCGAAACCCTCCTGAGGTAACTGTTTTCAAATAAACATGCGTCTGACACGACCTGAACATTTTCACTTCAAAGCACTGCTAACGTCATAATGAACATGGACTTCAATTTATGCTAAAAGTAAATTAAAGTGTACGATTAAATTCTACTGCAGTTATGAAGAAAATATGGGAATACAATTTTTTGAACCGTTTATTTACGATATTCCCGATTAAACTTAATATTAAGTAATTGACCTGTGTCAATATCAGTTTCCAAAATTCAACTTTTAACAAAATATTAACAGACAAAACTCTTCAATTAAAAATTTATTTGATGTAAAGTTAAATGTATCTGCTGGATTCTCATTACCCATGAAATGGAAATCACTATTTTTAGCAGCCTTTAATTAATCGTTTCTACGAGGGTGTTGGTGTTTATTTGTGGTTTGTTAATTTGTGGACTTGAGTTAAGACAGCGGGCCGCGGTGGCTCAATGACTAGAGCGCTCCCTCCTACCAAGGTGAACCGGGTTCGATTACCGGCAGGGTCGCTCCCAGGTTTTCGTGCGTGGTAACCGTGCCAGATGATATCACTGTTCAGCGAGTTTTCTCGGCGATCTCCCGTTTGCTCGCCCTTGCATTTCGGCACTGCCCCATACTCACAGCGCTTCATACTCATCGGCTGTAATGACCCCGATGTTAATAATACCCACCAAAACCTCTAAACTCCGCTCAATTCAGAAGAATGTTTACTGCCTTGACCGGCGGAAAACTCGCAGATTTTTTTTGTTTTGTGTTACATTGGCTTTTTAATATCCCAGCGTTGCACTTATCAACGTACTTATTGGTAAAATCGTTTCACTAAATACCTTCCTGATCTCTGCATACTTCTTAAAGTTAGACAGAATAACTTAAAACACACGAGACTGCATGGCTGGTATAAACATGACGCCCTGGGATTACCTTTTGTGTGCTTAGGTTTTATCATAAGTTTTTGTTGTTGTATGAAACTGAAAGTGACTTAACTTGGATAGAATATGTACTCGCCACAACCTTAATAAGGTAGCATTAATTCATAACCCGAATCATTATAATCGATTCAATATCCGACTTTTAATTCTTAACTAAGAAAATCTTGTAGTAGTCTATGCCTAGGGATGATTCCATTTTTATTTTTCATTTGGTGAATGGCTACGCTTGGTTTTAAATTTCGTTGTCATCACGAGGAACCTACTGCCTTAAAAGGATTCGGACCTAAGAATTATATAATATTCTTGCTTTGTTCTGGCATTTACGCTAATGTTGAGTTTTGACTAGCAAGTGTTGCTGACTTCAAGTTTATTATAAAAGTTGCATGTTTTATCAAAACAGTGCTGTAAATATAAAATATTTCATCGCTAGAGTTTCAAAAATGTATTTGGAAACTAGTTTGTAAATAATGTGTGTAACAAGCACAGAAAAAGGTTAACTATGTAGATATTTCTGTTTATAAAGAAAGTTACCCATTTTTGCTTATATTCGAGATTGTTTTTATTATTTTGGTCGACTCAACATTTAATTTTTTCTCTACACTCTTTTATGGTATCGTTGCTGAGATCTTAATTCGTAAAGCCGTTGCCTAATTAATTTAAATAAAACGCATGTTACGAAGGCTTTACACTGCTTACTGTACAAGTAATGGAATGTGTCTCCCAGAGGTGGGTACTTGGTTCACGTGCCACCCAAAAAAAATGCCTTTAAACATTTAATACAATTACCAGAAGAGTAAACCATGATGCGTTTGATTAATTCACGTGGAAAGAGGAACGAAAGACGCGGTCTTACAACAAGCCAAGAGCCACTTGAATACTAACCACTTTCAATTAGCCGTGGCAGAGAAACACATGCGTGTTCGCAACATCGACGAAAGCTGACGACACCACGTCAGTACGATATGAAAGAGAATAGCAACACGATGATAAAAAAGTTATACGTGTAGTAGTTATAGTCCGCTAATTTAATTACCCGTTTCTGTATGTAATATTGTAAGAATAATATATGTTTGCCTGTTTGTATAGTAACAATTAAGTGCGTCTTGTGCAATCTCCAAACCCAAATTCCGGGTGCGTCCTTGGTGTCTTCGATAGGGAAAATTGTGATGCCGAAGAGAGAAGGAGTTTAAAGAGAAGTAAGGATAGCTGCAGTTGTGTTCGTGTCCTTGGACACGACTTCCTGATAAATGAGTCAAGTTGCTCGCGCGTCGACGTCGAGCCGAAGAAGAAACTTTATGTGTGTGATAAATCCTCTTTAGGCATGTCTAACAAGTGGGAGAGAGACAGTAGTGGAGTGAATCCAGCTGCTGTACATTAGGGAAAGTCCTGTTGTTCTCATTCAGAGCAAATAACAAACAGACTACAAAACACGACATAATTAGCAACACAGTCTGCATAAAATACTGACTTCTGTTACGAGCACCAGCTAAATGAAAAAAAAAATTACGTTTCGAGAGTTCAAACGATTGTGGAATCTTTTTCTTGGTAACTGAATACGCTAATTTACTGTCTGATTCATAAAATAACTAACACGCATACATTTACTGGACTAGGAATTGTTTAAAATAAACACTGTAATCTACTCTAGCAGTCTAAATTATGCTTGGTTTCCCTTAACGTTTTACCAAATAGAACTAAATTAAAAACCTGAAAAATTTTTAATTTTTTTCTTGCAATGCACTAGTTTTCAATGTTCTCTGAATACTCAAGTCGGAAGGTTTACAGGTCATCGCCAAGTTTATCTCGTGGGTTGGTCGTACTAGATTCGATCATCTCATCGTCGATTGTTCGTAGTGGGTTCAAAGCCCTGCAGGCCATACAAAATAAACAATTATCGAACGGCGAAAAAATAAACACCCAAGTGTTTGACGATTATTGTATCATGGAGGTCTGCAGTGTCGTAGTGGCTACAGCACTCACCTCCCACCAAGGCGAACCACGTACTATTCCCAGCGGGGTCGGTCCCAGATTTTCGCAAGTGGGAATCGTGCCGGACGATGCCGCTGGTCGGTGGCGTTTTCTCGGGGATATCCCGTTTCCCCCATCCTTTCATTCCAAGGCTGCTCCATAACCACCTCGCTTCACCCTCATCGGCTCTAAAGACGTCTTTGTTAAGAGCTTCCCAAACCTCTTTACCCCACTTTATTGCGTCACGAGGATAGTAGACGGCTGATGGGAGCGACCCTGAAAGTTGGAGATGTGGGATTGTGGTGTTACAGGCCAGTTCCAGGAAACCTGTGATCATATGCAGTTAACTGCTAGCCAGGTGTATGTGATGTCATTCACACACATTGGTTACGTGTTTATAGTTTGTTGCTAACAAGTTCAAGCAATAAATTCCTTCCGGGGACGTTTCCATCAGATGCGAACAGGAACTACGCAAGTTTTGCATAATCGTACTGGTTAGCTGACACACTTCAATGTATCAGGTTGGTATTAAAAAAGAAACTTAGTGTTATAAAATATTTAAAATGAAACTATGCTGGGCGTATTGAGTGCTAAGTGGAAATTGTAACTCTCCCAGGATGCTCCGATGAAAATCTTGGCTATAATTGACGAACGATTGGAGCAGTATACAAAATTATACTTGGTTGTAAAGATTTTCCGTGGGGTCCATATGTTGCGCCAAGCACCAAGCGTTATTAAGTAGGAAGACACTCACTACTCTCAAGACGAGTCATTTTTTTTTCTGAAATAAAACAAAATTTTAATTTTAACTCTCAATGTTATAAATATCTCCCCTTGTTTTTATTACTTACCAGTGATAAAAATACGTATTTCTTTAACAAAGGCGGGTGAAAAATAATTCGAATTTGTTACACTAAAGCAATTAATAATATGATCTACATCCCAACCCACACAAATTCTATAACAAAATTTTACCACTACAATTTCCCACCTCTACATACAAGAATAAAATAGTTTTCCATAGTGAAAACTTTCAACAATATAACTGATTTACAGCAATTAAGTATTGAAATTAATGAATATCAGAGTCCTCCTGGAAGTATTCCCCGTACTTCAAACTTTTACAGAACTCGGAAAATTTTCTCAGCGGAATTATTGTTTGCAACAAACTACATACGAAACATCTCTATGTGTCAATGAAGAGCTTAACATTTCATTTGCCATTCCTTATTGCTTTCACCGTGGCTTCTCTTCAGTTGTCCGTAGAGAACTGGTCAGTTGTACGGATGAAATTGCTTTAAATGGCGCGCTACGTTCAAGGGCGTGGCATACTCACGTCCACCAATAACAGCAGCGAATTTAATAAATACGGTTTATCAATTTATCAAGCTTGTTCACGTATTTCGAGTTTGAGTGACGATTTCAGTCTCGTGATATTTTTTCAAGGATAGATTTTGCATCCTATGATCCTTGTTGGCCTGACTTAAGAATAAAATTGGTCATATGAAATTCACGAATTTTTAAAACCAAGTTAATGTACATAAATTATTGTTATTGACAAGCGCAAATCGTATTGAAAGTGCCTACAATCAGTCGTGACGTACTCATCGGCTGTTGGTTCCTCGCCGAGAAGATCGTGTCGTTATTTAAAGTTTCGCCGACACACGCTCCTCTGCCAAGTTCGTCAATCACTCAGTTCCTCGCAAGTCACTAGTTGCTAACTCAGTAAGGCTCTCACCGAATCGCTTATCAACAGACTTGCTTACTATAGGCACGGCTGACCACAAATACATTAGAAAAAATCTACCCTTCCCAAAATAACTTTTTCGGTGAAAACAAAATACTTATTTGCCCTACTTAACTGTTGTATATACCAAGGAATAATGTAATTATAATTACAACAAAATTTAATGTGTAATATTTCCCTAGAAAAAAATTTTCTCTATGTGTATCAATAAGCGCGCGGCGTCTCTGCAGTGTTGAGACTTGCTCCCCCTGCCCCACCCGCCTTCTTCAAAGTGAAGAGATTTGAGCGGCTCCTAACAACGACGTCTTGAGAGCTGATGAGGGTAAAGCGTGGTTAGTATGGAGAAACGCCATAATGAAAGGGTGGGGGAAGTGGGAGATCTCCGAGAACACCCGCCGATCGGCGGCATCGTCTGGCACGATTCCCACATGCGAAAATCCGGGAGTGGCCCCGCCGGGAATCGAACCCGGTTCGTCTAGGTGGGAAGAGAGTGCGTTTAACCACTACAATACCGTGGTCCCCAGGAGATGGCGTCATCGTGCCTGTAGCATTGCTGTAACTCGTTCCACCATAATTAACCCGTTTGGTCACACATTAATTTGTGAGCCAAAATGTCGCAATCGCATGATATTCTGATGTGCACTGTACTTGTGTCTAGTGTAACGTTTCGAAACCAGTGAACGACGTACTGCGTGCTCGAATACGTTACCATCAGCCAATCATAAACCAGAGTCGTGGTAACGTTCACTAAAGGCTGTTCACGGTAAAATGAGCACTTTCGAAATCAACATTTGAAAAATGTTACTATCCCTAACTGCATATATATTAACGGCCACGCTGACCGGCAAGCGGCCAGTTAAGTTGGTAACTACGAAGGGGAAACTAGTTCCACGTCTCAACGTTGAAGTAAAAGTGTTAGGTAAACATTTGTTACTATACAAATAACTTATTTTGCTTTCGGTTTTTTTTAATGTATTTAAGGGTGAAATTTAGCAAATTTGAAAAATATTTATTTTTCAAGTAATTTTACGGCTTCAGTTGACCGTCGTATGAATACATTGATCAGGCACATGGTAATCATTAATTTACATATGCGGTAACAATACACAATGTGCATACAACTAGAACTGAAACAGGACTCTCAAAAGTGCTCAGTTTACCATGAACAGCCTTTAATCATATTACCCGTCGCAAAGTCTCTCAAGGCATTGGGTAATAATTTCTAGCTGTATACAATACTGACGATAAATATATTAAATGTGCAACATTTGTTACGACCGTGGAATAGGTGACTGGACGAGTTAAACATAAATAAAATAATTATATTGAAGGAACGAAGCTGTAAGAATTTTCTCCTGGCCTGGCTCAACACAAGGTAGCTTTAATTTTTTTTTCCTTTGCCCGTGGCGCCTTCGTGCTTCCAGCGGAGCAATATAACACTAGTGATCACACCTTCTGTTTCCTCTTGATTCTGGCACCTACTAGTAGTGAGTACGTTTTGTTATGAGTTTATATTTTATACTAGGACTAGAGAATGTTCATGCTTCTATACATCGACGAGGTTAGGGTTAGGTTAACTAAACTGAAGATATTTATGAAGACCGAAAAGATTTGAATAGAATTATTATAAGTTACAATAAATATAAGCTGTTGACGAGGGAGGCTCTAATCAAATCCAACATATGACAACTCTGGATGGTATAGTGGCCGTAGGTTGAATGTTTTGTCGGGAAGCGATGAGTGGCACGCCAAGCTGCATATTGAGGATTGTTCTTCTCGGCGTGGGTCCACAGACAGACAGACCCCATACAAAGTATTGCCAAGTATCATATAGTTCCTGGTGGCGAAATTGTTCAGAATACCGGTGCTATACTATACAAACTGGAATTACTGCAGCAACGTGTTTTGAATTCTTCACCTGGCCTGATCACCGACGCGTCGCTGCAGTTCGCTGGGATTTTACGCATTTACTGTATCATAACAGTTTAGATATATTTGAAAATGTAGAACCAGTTGTAAACGTTGATTGGTTAGCCTCACGATGGCGCCTCGGGCTAAACTATGACATTAAATAACTACATTTTGACGGGCAGGTAATTAATTACCTTCAAAAGCGCGTAAAAAGCATATTATGATTTCTTTCTCCTTTACCGAGTGAGGTGGGACAGACGTGACACATTGGAATCGCATAAGCGAGGACACTGGTTCGATTCACGGTCCAACCATCCTGATTTATATTTCCCCATGGTTTCCCGTAATCACCTCAGGCGAATGTTGGGTTAAGTTCCGGCAAAGGCCGATTCCTTCCCCATGCCGGTTTCCCTGAGCAACCTGCTCCGTCTGTGATGACGTCGCTGTCGGCGAGACTTTAAGGGCGCTGGCCTTGAAACAAATTCTCATTCTATATTTGTACCACGTACTGTTCAACTTGTGGACGTTTCTGTGACTACGTTTTCCTCAGATAACATTTTTTTAAGTAACATGTTTTTTTTTTTTTTTTTTTTGGAAAATAACATGTCAAATCCATAATTTTATTATAAACCAAAAAAGTTTGCAGGAAATGTAACATTGGTAACTGAAAGGTCTTAATTTATTATAATATTCAATATGTTTAGCAAAAGTAATTTTACAAAAATTAAGGAACATCCACAAAACAAAAATAGATATTATTTCCTTATTTTCAGCAGTTTTTTTTTAAATTGCAAAGATATTACCTNGAACATCCACAAAACAAAAATAGATATTATTTCCTTATTTTCAGCAGTTTTTTTTTAAATTGCAAAGATATTACCTTATACGTTTTTATAGACGTCTTGAACTATCTCTTGGCGTCATCTTTCATTGTGAATTATTTCATCTCTGTAAGCCAGTTAGTTTTCATTTTCTGTACATTTATAAAATACTAGAAATATGGTTTTGACATATATTTATGTGAAAAGTCTCTGCTCAAAAAAATTTTTGTTAGGCAAGAATAATTACAGATATGTCTAAAAAATTAACAGTATGTTGTACAATTTTAAAATAATACCTTAAGTCCTATTAACGTTTTCTTGTATTTTTATCTATGTTATATTACAGTATATTAATGCCTCGCTNAAATAATACCTTAAGTCCTATTAACGTTTTCTTGTATTTTTATCTATGTTATATTACAGTATATTAATGCCTCGCTCCCTTCTTCCACTGTTGTGTTCTTCCAAATGTTCCAGAATGAGTGAGAAAGCAGGCAGTTGAGCATTCTAATAACTTCCCTAGAAACATCGGACAATAAGATAGAGGAACTAGAGTCGAAAGTTCTTTCGAATTTCGTAAGATTACAGCATAATCGCACTATGAATAAAGCAGATAAATATGTAGTTAAATTCGTGGGGACCGCGAGGAAAAAATGGAATANCAGTATGTATAAAGCAGATAAATATGTAGTTAAATTCGTGGGGACCGCGAGGAAAAAATGGAATAACTGACGCCTACAGCGTCCAGGGAATAAGTTACATTTCCATGCAACGACTGCAGTCACAGACTCCACCATTCGCAATACAACGTAGTGCCAGGCTAATAATACACACTCGAGTAGCGATAATTTGTCTATTCACAGTTACCTCAGAATACATTTGCCGTGTGAAGTGGCTGTACCGAATGCTGTCACTTCGCTGCAACATTGCATTAATCCAGAATATTTTATTGCGAATCAGACAAGAAACTAAGCCAAAAACTTTGATAACGAATGTGAAAATTCATTTTTAACATTTAAGTAGTACACTCGTACATGCACTTCACATGCCATTTAAAATTTCAGGAATTTAATTCCGAGGTCTTCACAAGAACAAATACAACGTCGTTAAGATAATTTTGTTTTATTGAAAGCTACTCGGCAAGGGTAAATAGTTAACACATGTTTTAAGTTCGCCATATTTTCTGTTTAAATAATTACGTATTTAAGGATATATGATGAATCTAAATAAATAATATCTGCAGCATTACAGTAATTTACACCACCTGGTCCATTAACTACTTCAAAAGGCCTGTAGCAGCAAACAAAAAAAATATTCATGATGTCCAGTCCAAAGTTTACCGCGCTATTTACTCACGGGCTTCCTTTTGATATCGAAAAATTCATCCTGGTCCCCTTTTGACAACTTTTTTTCTGTACACTCGTCGTGACAGTTTATTTTTGTTGATTGATTTTAGGCAATTTCAATTTTCAATCATACTTGGCCCACAGTAAATAGAAAAAAAAAATTAAATAGACATTGGAGAATACCTCAGTTATAGGTTGCATGTATTTGAACTAGAAACTGCGCCTTATATTGGAGTAGACTATCCTGCAGTGGGTACTACATGAGGGAAACTTGGGGTGAATTTTCAAATAACGGAATCTAAATGTCTGGTAATAATACCCATGTGTGAGAGGTTTGGTTGTTTCTTAAGTAAATCATTTGTCACAAGCGTTTCATATTACGTCAGCAGTAAAGAGGCTTAATTTTTTTTAGTTAAATGAAACTTTCACTTATGCCTTGTCTATATATTGTAATTTTTATTCCATGTTCAATGTGAATTATAAACAGAGGGCGAGTGAAGTGAAGTGATTTGGGTGGATCTTAAAAGCGGGATCATGCGAGCAGATGAGGTGAGTATGGAGCAGCACCGGAATGAAGGGGTGGGGGAAACGGGAGATCCCGAGAAAATTGGCCAACCGGCGGCATCGTCTGGCACGATTCCCATATGCGAACATCCGTTGACCCGGCCGGTGGTTGAACCCGGTTCGCTTAGGTGGGAGGCGAGCAGGCTAACCGCTCAGCCACCGCGGTTGGTAGATGTTATTAAGAAAAAAATTCTTAGGTATGTAATTCATTATTTAAATGTTTTATATAATTTATTTAAAGACTCCACACGGGAAACTGGGCACTATTGATAAACCTGCTTATAGGCATATTGTGTATTATTCCANCGGTGGTTGAACCCGGTTCGCTTAGGTGGGAGGCGAGCAGGCTAACCGCTCAGCCACCGCGGTTGGTAGATGTTACTAAGAAAAAATTTCTTAGGTATGTAATTCATTATTTAAATGTTTTATATCATTTATTTAAAGACTCCACACGGGAAACTGGGCACTATTGATAAACCTGCTTATAGGCATATTGTGTATTATTCCACCACACGTACAATTAACATTTCCATGGGCCTGATTACTTCATTCGTAATATTTATAACTGAGAGGAAAGGCTTGCCTTACGTAGAAAGAAAAACACTAAGTAAAGTCTTAACGAGTGCTCAAGTAAGTTTGAAGAAATTATGTACACAACCTCTCAGTGATTGCTCTTCCAACCCGTGCGACCATTGGTGCATGCTATATCTTTATACATAAAAGCAATGAAACATTGCACATTATATTTACAAATACATTTAAAGTTGTATAATGCATATTTAAGTAATTTTAAAATATTTTATTTTGCATTATCGTATAGAGAATGCACAATAATCTGTCCACTACAAATCTGAAAATATAAAGTTAAGACGTTATTTGTTTATGATAATTAAAGGGCTGAGTTCTATTGAGGGTTTAGTCTATAAAAATCCTAATTTAAAATGTTTTGCTTTAATTGATTACATAAATAACACTTCCAACATTTTGTTACATCATTAGGTTTAATTTAGGCTTGTGGTTCTGATTACTGTTGGGCAAAAACGTTTACTGTTGGNCTGGGCACTATTGATAAACCTGCTTATAGGCATATTGTGTATTATTCCACCACACGTACAATTAACATTTCCATGTGCCTGATTACTTCATTCGTAATATTTATAACTGAGAGGAAAGGCTTGCTTTACGTAGAAAGAAAAACACTAAGTAAAGTGAATTGCTCACGAGTTCATTCAAACTTCTTTAATACATGTGTTGGTCTCAGTGATTGCTCTTCCAACCCGTGCGATTGGTGCATGCTATATCTTTATACATAAAAACAATGAAACATTGCACATTATATTTATAAATACATTTAAAGTTGTATAATGCATATGTAACTAATTTTAAAATATTTTATTTTGCATTATCGTATAGAGAATGCACAATACTCTGTCCACTACAAATCTGAAAATATAAAGTTAAGACGTTATTTGTTTATGATAATTAAAGGGCTGAGTTCTATTGAGGGTTTAGTCTATAAAAATCGTAATTTGAAATGTTTTGCTTTAATTGATTACATAAATAACACTTCTAACATTTTGTTACATCATTAGGTTTAATTTAGGCTTGTGGTTCTGATTACTGTTGGGCAAAAACGTTTACTGTTGGNAACATTTTGTTACATCATTAGGTTTAATTTAGGCTTGTGGTTCTGATTACTGTTGGGCAAAAACGTTTACTGTTGGGCAAAAACGTTTACTGTTGTGCAAAAACGTTTTATTGGTATTTTGTTTAGTTGTGATCTGACATAANTTACTGTTGGGCAAAAACGTTTACTGTTGTGCAAAAACGTTTTATTGGTATTTTGTTTAGTTGTGATCTGACATAACACACGAGTCCTGTAAAGTAAGTTACGATAGAGTGCGTGAGGTTCTCAAGTCCTCAGGATTTTATAATGAATGTGCCTGAAACTGAGTCTTTGATCGACATACAACTGTCTACGCTTTTAAGAGGCATTTGTACACTTCAGTGATCATGACATTTGAATACAAGATGATTCCGCTCTGTGACATTTTTCACCACGCACCAATGGCCTAACAGGACGTAGGACATAATTAACGCTAAACACGACAATTGAAATGTACAAGTTTCTGGCAGCCGGTACAAAAATTCTAAGCAAGAGCAATCCCAGGCAACAACTTTTGCCAACTTCATGAACCAATATTACACCGGGGTGATGCATTCCGTTATTTCTTGCGTTGTAAATGTGTACATGATTATGANAACTTCATGAACCAATATTACACCGGGGTGATGCATTCCGTTATTTCTTGCGTTGTAAATGTGTACATGATTATGAGTTGCAGATATCACGCCAAAATAGTACATCACTATAGTAAACTCGCGAATTTGGTAAAAAGAAACTATTATCCAAGAATGCCATTTTTTTTTTTCAATACTTTATTTAACAAGTTTAGCAATAATTTATGCATGGTGAACTCGTAACGAATCACCTCCACTCCTGGATTTTGCTCTTCACAGTTTGAGAACTATTAGTTCAGTTTGTTCTGAATTATAACGGGAAATGATAGTTACCCGAACTGGAACTGGAAGTTAAATTGAAACGGTGCCAGGAGTTTGAGCATACTCCCAGCGTGAGGGCATGCTGCTGTGTGTTACAATCCACTACGAAGCGGAGAGAGTCGAGAAAGTGGAGTAGCGAACCCTGTAGCCACACCGCTCTCATAGCGACGTAAAAAGCTCGCGGTAATTATTGCCGAGTTGTGAGAGTCGACCGCAACGTTGATGTGAATGGAACGGTACGTCATTGCACACTGGCTATGTTCGAGATCAAAGCAAATATATCCCAGTGATTTGACGTGCTCTGTCAGTTGATGTGCTACAATTGATTATGGTCGAATCACTCAACATGTAGCGACGTATAGCATACATTATTCCAGCACTGCGAATTTTTCACTTTTACATTAGCTTACTCCTGTATGGTCAAGCTGCACAAAAAAAAAAAAAAAATTTATTTATTTCAAACTTTATTTATATAAACAAGAAAATTATTCTGTTTTTAATTATGTTAGTGCAATGGGAATTCTTTACATGCAACCCCTTCTGAGATATTTGAAATGTAAATTTTATTGCATATTGTTGAACAGGAATATAATTTAAGTTCACTGCAATGTTACGAGGATTTTTGGAAAGAAGTATAAACCAGAACTGTTTCTTGGTCTTTATTTCTCTTTGCCTTCTATAGACAAATTAACATATGAATACTTATGGGGAAGATACGTAATGGATATTGCAATGTTAAATTTACAGCGCCAAAAAAAAAAAAAAATTAAAGTGAAATCAAATATTTATGAATGAAAGTAAAAAAAAATTTGTAAGATGCAGTTTATAACATATAATGTAAGGATGAACTTAGACGAAAACTTCACGCGGATATACAAAGCACAATACGAATACTTAGGCTTGAGCAACAAGGTTATATCACATTTGGAGACAAATACTTGACACAATAAAATATAACGAACTATTAAGAAAACGTGTAGTGCATTACTTCTGACGTCAGGTGTTTTTTTTTCTTGCACTCTTAAAGAGACAGAAAAAACTATGTAACTAGGTAAGAAGGCCTATTAAAGTTAAAATTATCTCCCTTAGCAAGAAATCTGCACCACCTTATCGGGTATCCTAGTCCCTGCTGCTAACTAGCAGAAAATTATCTAGGTATCTTATAAATCACGTGAAACTGGCANAACTTCATGAACCAATATTACACCGGGGTGATGCATTCCGTTATTTCTTGCGTTGTAAATGTGTACATGATTATGGGTTGCAGATACCACGCCAAAATAGTACATCACTATGGTTAACTCGCGAATTTGGTAAAAAGAAACTATTATCCAAGAATGCCATTTTTTTTTTAATTTTTTTTTTTTCAATACTTCAGTTAACAAATTTAGCAATAATTTATGCATGGTGAACTCGTAACGAATCGCCTCCACTCCTGGATTTTGCTCTTCACAGTTTGAGAACTATTAGTTCAGTTTGTTCTGAATTATAACGGGAAATGATAGTTACCCGAACTGGAAGTTAAATTGAAACGGTGCCAGGAGTTTGAGCATACTCCCAGCGTGAGGGCATGCTGCCGTGTGTTACAATCCACTACGAAGTGGAGAGAGTCGAGAAAGTGGAGTAGCGAACCCTGTAGCCACACCGCTCTCATAGCGACGTAAAAAGCTCGCGGTAATTATTGCCGAGTTGTGAGAGTCGACCGCAACGTTGATGTGAATGGAACGGTACGTCATTGCACACTGGCTATGTTCGAGATCAAAGCAAATATATCCCAGTGATTTGACGTGCTCTGTCAGTTGATGTGCTACAATTGATTATGGTCGAATCACTCAACATGTAGCGACGTATAGCATACATTATTCCAGCACTGCGAATTTTTCACTTTTACATTAGCTTACTCCTGTATGGTCAAGCTGCACAAAAAAAAAAAATTTATTTCTTTCAAACTTTATTTATATAAACAAGAAAATTATTCTGTTTTTAATTATGTTAGTGCAATGGGAATTCTTTACATGCAACCCCTTCTGAGATATTTGAAATGTGAAGTGTTATTGCATATTGTTGAACAGGAATATAATTTAAGTTCACTGCAGTGTTACGAGGATTTTTGGAAAGAAGTATAAACCAGAACTCAAAGAACCAGAAATAAAGAGAAACGGAAGATATCTCAAATTAACATATGAATACTTATGGGGAAGATACGTAATAGATATTGCAATGTTAAATTTACAGCACCAAAAAAAAAAAATTAAGTAAAATCAAATATTTATGAATGAAAGTAAAAAAAAATTTGTAAGATGCAGTTTATAACATATTATGTAAGGATGAACTTAGACGAAAACTTCACGCGGATATACAAAGCACAATACGAATACTTAGGCTTGAGCAACAAGGTTATATCACATTTGGAGACAAATACTTGACACAATAAAATATAACGAACTATTAAGAAAACGTGTAGTGCATTACTTCTGACGTCAGGTGTTTTTTTTTCTTGCAGGGTTTAAAGAGACAGCCTTGCACTCTTAAAGAGAAAGAAAAAACTATGTAACTAGGTAAGAAGGCCTATTAAAGTTAAAATTATCTCCCTTAGCAAGAAATCTGCACCACATTATCGGGTATCCTAGTCCCTGCTGCTAACTAGCAGAAAATTATCTAGGTATCTTATAAATCACGTGAAACTGGCATTAAAATATTAGTACGCAAGCTAACACAACAGCTCAAATGAGACGGCACTGTGTTGCATGATTTTGTAGTCTTTTTTGGTGGTATTTTTAATAACGTTATTTTTATTACAATATTTGGCCACTGAAAAGATGAGGGAAAAGTTACTTACTCTGCAAACGTCCTTAAACGATATTACGCAAACCTAATTTCACTATACATTACGTGAGCTATAATTTCTACCGTGTGAAAAACGATCCCACAATTTCGACTTTATAAAAGTGCTAGCGAATATATGAAGTTAACTCTTCTTCATTACTATTTTACTGGCAAATTTTTTTTTTACATTGCAAGGCTAAGCGGAGATAGACTGTAGGCAACGGAGTATTCACGGTCTTAACGAGCTCTGAAGAACTTCGTACCAACTAAATTCAAATTAATTAAATCCTACGGGGAAGAAATTGCAAACTATCTCAGGTCCGCTGTCAAATATTATGTGACGGCCTAAGCACATCAACAATTCGCCTGAGTTCACCTCGACTTGGATTGCTGTTTCTACATAGGGTCGTGGACATGGCTTACCTTTGGTGCGATGGGACCCACTCAACTGACCACCTCGCTGCTGTTCTGTTGCCCGCATGAGTGCTGGACAGCAAATGGCGCGTGGAGCGTTAGTGTACTGCTTCAAAGCTTCACCTGTTGAGCTTTCCATCCCCTGCGCGTCTCCTTGACAACGTGACGCCGGCCAGCCATGACGCCACCAGGGAGAGTTTTCTCTCCGTAAACGTCGGAAATTGTTCCAGAAGGCGACCACAAATTTGTATAAAAGGCTTGGGTTATCCCCTGTTAGAGGAGACAGGCCTGGGACTTTATTAGCAAAGGAATGGTTGTTCCTCCGTTTTTTTAAGGGGGAGCGGTTGCTCTGCATCATTATTAAAAGATATGTAATTTTCATTTTCAATTATTTTGTATAAAACAAACTATACTAAAATTAAAATGTATTTGTGAGGAAATTAAAATTATGGGATTTTATAAAAAATTTGTAATAGATTTTGTTATCCGATATTGGGAATTTATATTTTTGTACTTCAGTAAAAGGGGAAAATATATTTTTGTAACTACGTTCTCTTTTACTGTGTAAGTCCAGACTAAGCTTTATGATGCTCTTTGATCACACACTAACGCGAGGTCTCTACTCCTTGAAAATCGAACATATTCCTAAGTAAACACAGTCGGAGTCTTATTTGAATGTTTCGGCAGAAACCGCCACAATAAATAAACTTTGTCAATCAAATAAAAAAGTGCCTTATACTTTCAAAATAATCGTTATAAGATGATAAAATGAAATCCGTCATTTTAACAGCGAAATGTTCGTGATAACTTTAGCTTACAAAGCGAAGTTTCCTGGAATCGAATTCCTTGCAAACTATGCATGCGTGGCCCGTTTTTATATTTAGTTTATACATAATTTCCCCTCCAACGTAGTGATCAGCCCTCCTGAATAAGAAACGGTTAATGAAAAACTATTTCTAAGGAAAATTAACGTTTATAAGAGGATGAGCCTCGCGGGTTTAGAGAAAATATTTCGGTGTAGTCTTGACCGCAGTACCCTGCGTATATATGGCCCACTTCATTATTCTTGTGGTTCTCGTCCTCCTGTCTTCAGAGAAGATATTTCCTTCGGTGCCGGTTCCAGTCACAGTTACGTTCCTCGGATACTGAACAAATATGTTTTATGGGCAGACAAGGAATAGTCGGAATCATCCAAATCACCACTGTTGATTTGAGTTAAGGGGTTTTGGTAATAATAGCCATGAATTCTTATCGAAAATATCACGTGTTATAAATCGTTTGTTTACCTTCCGACACATAAGGTGAGNGCCCTCCTGAATAAGAAACGGTTAATGAAAAACTATTTCTAAGGAAAATTAACGTTTATAAGAGGATGAGCCTCGCGGGTTTAGAGAAAATATTTCGGTGTAGTCTTGACCGCAGTACCCTGCGTATATATGGCCCACTTCATTATTCTTGTGGTTCTCGTCCTCCTGTCTTCAGAGAAGATATTTCCTTCGGTGCCTGTTCCAGTCACAGTTACGTTCCTCGGATACTGAACAAATATGTTTTATGGGCAGACAAGGAATAGTCGTAATCATCCAAATCACCACTGTTGATTTGAGTTAAGGGGTTTTGGAAATAATAGCCATGAATTCTTATCGAAAATATCACGTGTTATAAATCGTTTGTTTACCTTCCGACACATAAGGTGAGTAATAAGCCTTCAATGATTAAATCAGAATAACAATACGCGCGTTGCCAATATTTTGATAAATGAACGAAAAATAAAGAGATTCCAGGAATAAGATAAAAGTTTTAAATGGTCACTTGAGGGAATGACAAGTGGTTATTTACAAGTTGCTACAGGAGATGTTTGGTTCTGTCCTAAATATGTAATTTACCAAAACCATGTAACACTTCCGTTGACATTAACGTGCCACATTTTTCTGAACGAAATATTCACCTATATAATGTCCCTAAAAGATGTTATTTATTTCAAGAGCCAATATGAATAAAAGCAGAGCGAAAAGTGGGGTCTTGGTAATTGCTGATAAAATAATTATTTCCTATGTAAACTATTATTAAATTAAATACTTGGCAGGTTAATTTTTAAGTAAAGTTCCCTACTGCCATATTGAGGTTTTCAGGAATGCAGTGTTAGAAATACATTTTATGATTTTGTCTAAAAAAATATGCTAAATTTTACTGTCCAGCGTACGTATATGGTGCGTTGATTTCTTCTTTACGTTTTATTCCAGACTTGTTTACGTCTTGTTTATACGCAGCAGAAGGATACGCAGTACGTAGCTTGAAGATCAAAATTTGGCAGGTCTTCAGAACAACTGGAAATAACCTTAAATGAGTAATAAGTAAATGGCTATTGTTTAACAGCACTATCTAAGCTCTTGGCGTCGTTGTACAGAAGGGCTTGCGCAAGGGAGTGCAAGGGATGCATCTGCACCCTAATTGCATTGCATCATTAGGAAAATGAAAAATGATCTTGTCAATTTCGTATTTTCACTAGACAGTCTATGTGTTTGCAACCACCACTAAATTAAAAATTTGTAGGTTTCATATAGTGTAAAGTATATGTGACGATTAAGTACGTTTAAATATATTCTTACTTTGTTGTTTTATGAGATTACTTAGCACCTATTAGACCATAATTCCACTAAATCATAAAATGCCAAAATATAACATAGGTGTAATTTTTCTTAAACTTAACATGTTTCGTTTATTATATGTTTTGTTAATGTTGGAAACACAACATCCTCAGTTTAGAACAGTTAGTTATCTCAAACGTAAATTAATTCAATAGATTCACTTCTGTATGTTGCTGCCGAAACACAATCAGATTTATTAACAAAATTTATATTATTCACACACGTACACATTCAATTGAGTATAAATTGGTTCACGGTAAAATGAGCGTTCTAAAACGCACTTCTTTACTATCATTTTATCCTAAATCCATTCGTAGGAAATACACTTCTTTGTATACGTTGATCTGTTGAGACCATGATATTTTAAGAAAAATTTCTATCGTTTTGCTTATCAACCAGATCGTATATTCAAAAAATAAAATTGCATAAACGCATTTCAATTTTATGAAAGTATATTATTTGTAAAAATTGCAATAAAAGCTTATAAAAAAATAATCTAGCATATTAAATAACAGAGATCCTCTTTTTTTATATGTTCAACAAGAATTTTAAATATATGATAAGGTTTGATCCATTTTCTGTAAAACTGATTACTATGGGGTTATGAACTTTGCTACTTAGGATGTGTACTTTAACGCATGTACCTAATGTATGTGCATAAAGGAGAAAAGACTAATAAAACCTAGTTTCAGTTGCAATAAACTAACACTTCAGTATGTAAGATGTTCGTTTCATAATTCTCCGCAAGTTCGATGAAATATATTCTGTAACGGAGATGAATTTTTTTACAGTGGCGGACCCTAAAATTTGTAACTACACATATATTTTCGCAACATTTTAACAAGTATCTGGTAAGCTCAGAAAATTGATTATCTAAGTAACCCCATGTTCAACAGTGCGTCGAGGAAATCTTCACTCAATTATTGATTGAGGAAAAGCGAAAGGAGAGATATTTTGGCGACTCTTAACATCGAAGTCTTGAGAGCCGATGAAAGTGAAACGAGGTGAGTTTGGGGCAGCGCCGGAATGCAAAGGCGGGGGAAATGGTAGATCCATGAGAAAGCGCGTCGACCAGCGGCATCGTGCTGCAAGAGTCCTACTTCGGCGACCCCGCCGAGAATCGAACCCAGTTCTCCTAGGTGGAAAGTGAGTAGTCTGACCACTAGACCTCTGTGGCCCGAATTATTTATTTAAAGAGTCTTTATTATTACTGAAAAACATTTTTGGCTGTTTCCAGAATACAGTCTTTCCTCGAGAATATTATTTTAGAATTTCAGTCGATTACTTATTACATACACACTTCTCGGTTCTTGCGATATTTGTTAAACATAAGGGTTCAACTACTGCAGACAAAGTTTATCTCTTATAACATTAACTTTGCCTAATAAATATTCGCCAGTGTGGAATCAGCGAATAACGCGCGTTGTAAACGAACCCTCCGGATCGCCTTCAACGACGTGATTACGCTGGGAGAACAAAGCTGAATCTGCTAACAACAGCTCTTGTAAGAAAACGTAAATTTTCCGTTTTCCGGGAGGGGCAACAGGGCCCGTTAGCAGGCGTGCAGGAGGCACTCGCCCACGGCAATCACCAGCGGTGCTCCGGGTCTACTTTGTGAGAAGGGGGGTTGTCTCCCTGCTCAGGCGTCGCGTCGGTGGAAGCATCCCTTGAAGAGGGGGTGCGAACTGCCTGCGCCTGGGCGGCGTGGGTAGGGTGCGATTGCGAAGTTCCATGTCTACATCTCCGCCGAGAACATTTCATTACCCACCCGCATAGACCAGCATCAACCCCCCTGCTACCCACTCCGCACCAACCCCTACAGCCCGCGGGGGTTGTTGGACCCTGCCTGCCTGCTGTTACAGCCAGAAGGGGAAACACAATGAATTTATATCGCGGGGTGGCAGGCTGGCAATCAGCCCTCCGTCTCTTCCACCCCGCTCCCCTTTTCCATGATGAGGGGGCACAAAGCACGCGGGTCTGACGTCACTTCCTCCCAGCCTAACGGGAAGGCTGATGTGGTTCGGCGATGCTGGTATCTCAGGCTCCCATTTCCTTCCCTCAATCAGCTGGTTTTCGAGGAATCCAAAGGATGAGCTCGAGCTGAGAGCACTTGTTACCTCCCGCAAACCTGCCCGGACGGCAACTTTGTAGTTTCCTTTCCAAAACTTTTTCCCCCGGTGCGAATTTTATTATTTTCTTTAAAAAAAAATTAAAAGGATATTTGTATAGAATTATTTATTAAACACATATGGGTTAAACGTTTTCAAAGAACAGCGCGTACTATTACGAATTAGCTTTTAAGTCAATTCATACCTGAAAGTCGCTATAGGTTTAGCTAAATAATGAGTCATGATTAGGTAGAGCACAACAGTATAAGATGGGGTTTTTTGAACATAAGTATTATACAATAACTAACTATTTACGTAACTATTGATCGGGGAAGCTTAAATGGAATACCAAGATGCTTATTAATAATAATATATTTTATTACCGCACACCACTACTGTTACAATCTAATTGGTAATTCCCCATCTTGTTCATGTTGCCAGAGGCTGATTCTAGGAGGCGGTTAACGACGGCTGGACACACCCATCTCCAAGTATTCTTGGTCCGCGGCCCCGATTACAAAAGACGCTGCTCCCAGTGTTACGTTTTCCTATATTGGGCGCGTTTTTTAATATTTTCGGTCCCGTTTATTGGCCGGTGAAGGGAATTTCTGCAATTGTCTTTCGCAAGGTGTTATTGCAATTACGCTCGTGCCCTGGTTCAATGTTTGAAGGTGTGATCAGGCAGGTGGTTCATCTAAGGCCTGATCACTTCATAACAGTATTTAATTGATTGACTGACAAGTTTTTTTCTTTGAGATTTATATATAATATAAAATATTTTTCTCAGAAACGAATATAAAAACTTTTAATGTGTAGTAAATACGTCACGAACGGGAGTTATGTTCTCCTAAACGAGTAAATGTGGAAGTTAAAGTTGTGATGGGTGCCTGTTACAGACTAATATTGGTGCTTGTCTGATATCAGAGAGCGGCATTATATACTGAATTTTTTGATGTTGATTAAATGTGCAGACACATACAAAACTCACACAAGNGTATTGGTGCTGTCGGATATCAGAGAGCGGCATTATATACTGAATTTTTTGATGTTGATTAAATGTGCAGACACATACAAAACTCACACAAGAATTGAACCTAGAACCTTAATCTGTTGGAGAATTAGTTTATTGACATAGCGTATTTCGAACATTATTCAATTTGTTGAATCGCACACAATTGAAGAATTTTTCATTTCTATGAACAAATCATTTTGTTAGGTCATTATTATTTTAATTTTTATAAGGAGAATCGAAATATGTTGAAATTGTTCTGTTGGTGATATTCTCTGTTCTGTAGTAAGAACGCAGTGCTCTGAAGTAGCAACCATACGTACAATAGCAAATACAATCACAGACAGGAACACAACAAACAGTTTTGTTGGTATTAATCATCTACGTTAACAACATTTAGATGGTATCTACAAGTCAGCAGATGGCTCCCCCTATTTTAACAGTCTACATTGTTCCCACAGTCATTTTTCTTCTTAGTGCAGGGTATCCAAAATGTGGCCCGCATGTCTTTTAATTTTTATTCTGTGAACTCAACGTGCTACAAGAAACGAAATTCTGCGTCCAGTCCCAGTAATGTGGAACGGAGATGTTAGATGATCGCGTGCAGTTCAGGAAAAATCAACATACAGTATTGAGGCAAACAGTCTGTGAGGTCGAACTGGCTGTTTTGTAACAATAGGAGCAAAAAATTTAGAGCTCGAATCACGGGAAAGCCTTCGAGACATACAGGCTGCTTTATAAAAAGAACACTGTAAAAGTGCAATCAGTGATGCAGAACACCGAACTGAATACTTTATGAGAGAGAGAAATCATCTCCGGAAATCCGTGACTAGGCCGCTCTTCTTTCGAGTGACCCGTCACTTAGGTAGGTATAACATGTCCTCAGGTGCGTCCTCTGTATGGAATATTATTGTTGGTATTACAAAATCTAATGCCTTGCAAAGACAAGTAAGAAAAAAAACCTAAGAAATATTACACAGTGAAGAAGGTATTTTCACATGAAATGATGTCATGAAATCTTAAGATAGTTGGCCACGAAAAAAAAATAATACATATACATTGAAGAGCCAAAAAAACTGGTACACCTGCTCATATCGTGTAGGGTCCCCACGAGCACGGAGAAGTGCAGCAAGACAACATGGCATGTACTCGACTAATGTCTGAATGTATGCAGGAGGCAATTCACACCATGATACCTGCATGGCAGTACACAAATCCATAGGAGTGCGAGGGGGTGGAGATCTCTTCTGAACAGCATGATGCAAGGCCTCCCAGATATGCTGAATAAGGTTCATGTCTGGTGATTTAGGTGGCCAATGGAAGTGTCGAGAGTCAGATGAGTGTTCCTGGAGTCACTCGGTATCAACTCTCGACATGTGGGGTGTCGCATTGTCCTGCTGGAATTGTCCACGTCCGTCGGAATGCACAATGGACATGAATGGGTGCAGGTGAACGGACAGGATGCTTACGTATCTGTCACCTGTCAGAGTCGTATCTAGACGTATCAGGGGTTCCATTTTACGCCAACTGCACACGCCCCATACCATGACAGAGCATCCACCAACGTGAACAGTCCCCTGTTGACATGTAGGGTTGATGGATTCATGAGGATGTCTCCATACCCGTACACGTCCATCTGCCCGATACAATTGGAAACGAGACTCGTCAGACCAGGCAACGTGTATCCAGTCATCAACAGTCCAATGGTGGTGTTGGCGGGCCCAGACAAGACGTAAAGCTTTTTGTCGTGTAGTCAACAACGGAGCACGAGTGGGATTTCGGCTCCGAATGCCTATATCAATGATGGTCCGTTGAATAGTTTGCACGCTGGCACTTTTTGATGCGCCAACAATGAAATCTGCGCCAACAATGAAATATGTGCCATTTGAGAAAGGGTTGCACGTCTGTCACGTTTAATGATTCTCGTCAGTCGTCGTTCATCCCGTTCGTTCACGATATTTTTCCGGTCGCAGCAATGTCGAAGATTTGATGTTTTACCAGATTCCTGATATTCACTGTACACTCGTAAAATGGTCGTCCGCGAAAATCCAAATTCTATCGTTACCTCGGAGATGCTATGTCCCATCTCTCGTGCGTCAACTATATCAAAACGTTCAAATTCACTTAAATCTTGATAACCTGTCATTGTAGCAGCTGTAACCAATCTAGCAACTTTACCAGACGGTTGTTGTCTTATATAGGCGCTGCCGACCGCATCGCTTTACTCTGATTGGTTCCATACATCTGTTATTTGCATAGGCACGCCTATACCAGTTTCTTTTGGCTCTCCAGTGTAAATGTACCACATTCTGTTTATCTTGTATACCTTACGAGTAAGTACTTTACCTTAAGCAAAAACGTTTTTTAGATCGTCTGGACTGAGCGAGGTGGCGTGGTCGGTGGTCTGCCCTCATAGCTCAGGGGCAGTGTGACTGATTTGTAGTCGGAGGGTCGGTAGTTAGCGCCCCGGTTCCTCCGCGGCAGATTTTCAGTTCGAATATCACGCACATGTGTACTGTGAATTTGTCACCAAGTCGGTCTAACTTGAGCTCGTCGAACGCCAACAGACACACACTGTCAAACGTCACGCGTGCTCTGTCCAACGGCAAATGTATCGGTCAATATGTCAATAATGTTAACTTCAGTGGTTAAACTTCGGACTCGCATTCGGTAGTATCTGGGTTCGAACCCGGGTCCGGTTTTCCTGATTTCGGTTTTACACGGTTTCCTGAAATCACTCCAGGGGAATGCTTGAATGGTTCATTATTACAGGCCATGGCCGATTCCTTACCGTTCCTGAATTTCCGAGTAACTTGCTCCGTCTGTAATGGCATCGCTTTCAACGAGAATTTAAGCACTACCTACCTAATATCGCANATTTCCGAGTAACTTGCTCCGTCTGTAATGGCATCGCTTTCAACGAGAATTTAAGCACTACCTACCTAATATCGCATAGTTTTTGCAAAACGTCATGTCAATGTCAAAATTTTACTTTTTGTGTAATGCTAAAAAAAATAGTATATTTCCAGAGAATGTAACTAGAGCAACTCAAAGGTCTTGTTTTATTTAATTTTAACCATGCTTAGCAAGTGTTATTTTATAAAAATTCAAGGACAGATAAAATTGAAATACGTGAAATAATTGCGTTATATTAAGCTCTAATTGCAAAAACTTTTTCTTGTTANCAAGGACAGATAAAATTGAAATACGTGAAATAATTGCGTTATATTAAGCTCTAATTGCAAAAACTTTTTCTTGTTCAATTTCATAGACGTCTTGATGTTGCTCTTGGCATCTTCTTTCGGTGTGAATTATCTCATCTCTGCACGTAGGTTAGTTTTTATTTTTTGTAAATTTTGAATACAGTAAAATTGTGGTTTTGACATGTATGTATGCGGACACTATTTACTTAATGTATTTGTGAGGTAAGAGTAATCAATGGTAATTTATAAAATNTTGACATGTATGTATGCGGACACTATTTACTTAATGTATTTGTGAGGTAAGAGTAATCAATGGTAATTTATAAAATTGGAACAGTATTAGGTAAAAATATAAAATAACAAATTTTTTTTGTGGCCAAGAACGTTACGAGCTAAGTCAACTTATTTCATAACCACGTCTAATTTTAAGGGCTAAACATATGTTTTATCGTTAGTTCTTCCTTCATCCTAGGTTTAGCATGAAAGTACCATTCAAATACTGTGAACAGAGTAATTTAAGTAGTTATTTTAAAGCAGTTCAGTTCACATAGGGAGCTACTCCATGACACTTTCATCTTAAATCTCCGTCCGACGCAATTAATTTCTTATAGAACTGAAAGATAATAAATTTCATACACATTTCATTTAAAACAATAAATGTTTCCTTTTTGACAATGGTTTTGATATGGGAATATATTAGACGAATTTCGACATTTGGCGTTTTGTCGTCCCTTGCCATGTTTTATAAATATGGACTACTTTTTTTACTTAATTTGACTGTAATATAAATTTACAAAATAAAAATTTACTGTTTTTTCAAACTTGTTAATTTTTCCAGTCCGTTTTATTTGACACCGTATCCGAAATAAATGTTTTGCAAAATTATGGTTAGGAATATTACCGTAAATTAACTAAATCTCTAGGAATGCAAGTTGCCATATATTCGTATTACATGATGTTATAAAAGAGGTCATTGCCACACGTTGTGGGAATAATATCGCAAGTTCGCCGACAAATAAAGATATATATATATATATATGCCAAGTTTTCATATAATGAAAGTAGCATTAAAAATATTATAGATTGACCATGATTCATAAAAACTGACAAACACGAAGCATATTGATTTAGAACTCTTTTCTTCCCGCGTACCAGTTAGCTGTTTCATACTAACATAGAAGCCAAGTAAAAAAAATCACACGAAAGACAGATTTAAAAAAATTTTATTTTAAGCCGTACTGTGGGTAATTTTTTAATTTCAAAATATGTATGAAATTGTGAAATTATTAATTTTGCAGTTTAACACAAGTCAACAGCATGCTAACGCTGTACGCATCTCCCTATTTAAGAATCGCGTGTCTTTCGGTAGAATACACTTTCTCTCTCGAAAAAAAAACAAGTGAACATAAGAAACACACCAGCCAAAACATTTAGAGTTGCAAACCATTAGAATGAGAATGATACGAGAACAGAATCTGACGATTTGAATTGTTGCTTGATGTGCATGCGAGATTACGTGCAATTTTGCGTGCGATGACGAGGTCATGTCTTGTCGCGCGTGGCATCAATTTACTGGAGTTTGCACCATACAAATACAAACAATTGGTTGTCAATTGAAAACTGTTGCGTCAGTTGATCTCCCCTTGTTGCTGTATAAGTGGTCAAGGACCAGTTTAGATAGACTGCCCTACATCGTGAACTTCCATTAATACCTATGAACTTATTTGTACTGTACGCTTTCACTGTTGGGCTCAGTAGCTCTTCGTTGAGATTGTGGGTATTGTAGTTCGTATATGTAAAGTGTTAAGCGTGAGTTATTGACATTTGTCCTAGTTACCCTTCAAACGATGACTCGATTTTTTGGGAGTGGTGTGCTGGCGCAAGTGCATGCCTCGGTTGCGACATTGACGATGCTTGACGCAAGTGAGACGCGGTGTTAGTTGACCGGAGGAGTGGCAACATCGTTGAGCTTCCTGATCATGAACAATGATGTAGCGAATCAACTGATCACCATTAATCACGGGGAAATTTTACTTGAATCGATTATNTCCTGATCATGAACAATGATGTAGCGAATCAACTGATCACCATTAATCACGGGGAAATTTTACTTGAATCGATTACGATCGATTTCGAGTGTGGCAGACGTGATATGAGCGTGACCGAAGCAGTCAGATCAGATATTTGCATAGACTNTTCCTGATCATGAACAATGATGTAGCGAATCAACTGATCACCATTAATCACGGGGAAATTTTACTTGAATCGATTATGATCGATTTCGAGTGTGGCAGACGTGATATGAGCGTGACCGAAGCAGTCAGATCAGATATTTGCATAGAATATAGACGGGGTAGACGGAGTTTCTTCTCCCGAGAACGTCCCCAAACTTGACTCACCCATCACGATAAAAGTGACAAGATCACGTCAGAGGCGTTCTTGTTTACATTTGGATTTTCAACAGTCCTATCCTTTTATATGAATGTAACACTATAAATCTCCTGCCTACGTGGTGCTTGAACTGCGTTGTAGTGTGTTTGAAATACACGATTTTCTACGAAACTATTAAACATGCGTTCAATGTGCTGGTCTGCGAAAATAACACACACTTCAGAAGAGGGCTGTTGAGATATTTAAAGACGTCGTATACATTAGAAATAACATTCCAGAGTACTCCAGAATGGCTAGAAACGTATTTTTAAAAGCGCTGTATTTCGAAATATATGCATCAGATATATACAAAAATACTCTAGAGCCATGTATTCAACCTTCCTAAGACTGTCCACCCATAAAACAATAAGGTCACCGGTGAAAGTCGCATATGTATAAGCAGAATAAGGATAAGTTGTTCAGTTTAGAGCCTTGCACTTAGCGGTGATGGGGCACATGATGCGCGTGGCGATGTCACCCTTATCGCTCCCGAGCTTCCCAGCCTAAAACGCGAAGAAAAGCTCAAGGAAGGCGGGAGCCTTAAGTGGATACATTATAGTGGAGTTAAAACTGGGTTAGAAGAGTGTACGAACATCTCAGAGCACTTACTTACGTAAAGTTTTTTTCCAACATCAAATTCTACGCACGTTGTTCTTGGTGGTGCTATTGGCAGAAAGGCAATCCAATGTGGGAACACGGAGATTGGTGTCTGCGTAGTTGGTATTCCCACTCTACGCTATTTTCCCTCTTCAGATATTGGTTGTACGATGTGTTACTTTGAAATTTACGAATACGATCATGTTGATAAGGAATTCAGGAAATCAGTTAGCTGTGATCAGGCGCGACACGCTCCAATGTCAATTTTTTATGATCAAGGGTTGAAAGCTTTGGAATTACAAGCGAACATTGTAACCCGAGAAGTGTAATTTCTTATGGTTATGTAACTTGTTGCCCAATAATGAATACCGGTCAGTTCGTTATTAATAATTATGAAAAAAATGAAGGAAACGCAATCTGATAGAAACAGATCCACTGCAAAAAAATAATAGCAAGACATTTAAAGTGTTTGTCTGTATTTTCGCCACAGTATAGTAAAAAATTTGATAAGGAAGAAAAAGATGTTAGATACCCGAGACCTTTATATTGTTATGGTAACTCTTAGAAAAACTAATTTTATTACTATACAGTAGTTTGCAAGAAATGGTGACACCGCCGGGCTTTCTCACAGAAATTTGCAGGATAACCGGTATTTGTGTCTAGTGATTAAGTATTTTTCATTATAATAATGAAATCTATTACATTATTTCGTAATAACAATCATTTGAAAATATTTGTATTTATGTCATTTTAAAATTCTAACATTTATAGTACAGGCGTGTGCAGAAACTTAATAGTTTTTAAAGATTTGAATTAAGTAAATATAATCATGCATGAGTAATTATTTTTGCATATACCAAACTGTCTTTGGATTGAGACCATGCTCGCGCACTCAAACTCTTGGAATTTCAAGACTTTATAAACACCGAAAATGAATTTATATTGAAGTCTGCATTGCAACGAACATTACTGAAGAAATACGCCGTCAAAATTGTATTGCACTCTGTTCGATAGTTAAAAAATCACTATTTGATGGACATACAGACACGAAATTGACCTATCATTTGAGTTGATTTTCTCAAGGAAAGTAGGCTTAAAAGAGGTTTCAATATGTAACGGGTAAGGAACTCTTCATTTACTGTGAATCAATTGTTATGTATTAATTACTGAACCATCGGAGTATTTTACTCTTGGGTCTTCATTATGTAACAAATTAATAAATATTTTATTAATTATCGTATGAAATGCTTGAAATAAGTCAAAACAAATTGCACATAAACGTCCCCAGGTCTCTGCAAATATTGCTTTTGCAATGCCATATATTCTTCCCAATAACATAACTTTGAAATCAAATGTTATGTGTGGGATAGTACGCAAAAGAATAAATACTTATCTCCACTTCTAGAGAATAGACAAGGAAAGAATCACGATGTATTTTATACAATTAAAATATTTTTCCCACTTGTTTCGTTATTACTATGAAAAACCGCTTACCTACATTTTTGACCCTAACAACATTTACATTTGCTTCAGTCCCACGAGATTTCCCCACTAGGGATTAGGATATTTGAAAATATTGTACATTCGCAAAAATATATGTGTAAACCCGTCCTATTTCCCGTTCTATTTTACCCAAATTCACATTGCCGCTGTAATAATTAAATAAACATTTCATTCATCTCCATTTATTAGATTTATTTGACGCTTTTATGTTACTACCATTACAGCACATTAAAATAATACGGAGCCACTAACAATTTTAACCATTTGCCAAAGAAAAATCGCTGCAAGCACCATCCTATTCTTGTAAAATGGGGCCACGGTGGTGTAGTGGTTAGAATACTTGCTTCCCACCTAGGCGTACCGGGTTCAATTCCCGGTGGGCTGCTCCTGGATTTTCGCATCTGGGAATTATGCCGGACGATGCCGCTGGTCGGCGGGTTTTCTCGGTGCTTATAGTGCTGATTGTGACACATGGGGTGCTGATTGTGGTTCATGAGGTAGTGATTGTGGTACATGTGGTGCTGATTGTGGTACATCGGATGCTGATTGTGGTACATGGGATGCTGAGTGTGGTGTGTGTGGTATTTATTGTGGTACATGCGATGCTGGTCGTAGCACGTGTTGCTGATTGTCACACATTTGAAACAGATTACGGTGTGAGTGATGCTGATTTGGTGCGTGTGGTCCTGCTTGTGGTGGGTGTGGTGCTGATTGTGGTGGGTGTGGTGCTGATTGTGTTGCATATGGTGCTGTTTGTGGCACATGGGGTGTGATTGTGGTGCGTGTGGTACTGATTGTGATGCATCTGGTGCTAATTGTGGTGCTTGTGGTGCTAATTGTGGTGCTTGTGGTGCTAATTGTGGTGATTGTGGTGCTAATTGTGGTGCAAGTGAGTCACTTAGGGTTCATTAGGTGTTATAGGAGTCATTTAGGGGTATTAGTGGTCGATTAGGTGTTGTTTAGGAGTCGTTTACGGAGCAGGAGGGGTCAAACTTGTGAGGAGTCGGTCTTGAGAGGGGTTGGTCTGGCAGTATACAATTGTTTATGCTTTAATTAAGTGTTTCCATGGTTTCGAGTTGTGCGAAGAACTTGTTTGGAAGAAACCTTTGAAGATAACTTCATGGTAGTGTGATCAAGGAACTAGATGAAATGTCTGGTTGAATGGAGGCATAAAAAATCTTAAATCTCATTCATGAAATGAGTTAGTTAGTATACATGTATATGTATACATATACATATATATGTATATATGTATATAGAAACAGAGAGCAATAGCCACGCCAAGCAGATACACAAGTTGGAACTATGGAAAGAACTTCGGTTTTCTTCATGAAGATAGAGCAAACCAATGATTGTACAAAATCTACTCTAGAGCACGCCTCTATGAATGTACCTCCTCCCACTGCTTGAAAATTACATTAAAAACAGTGTTGCTACTGTGTAAAGATCTTCAGCAAAAGCTGCCATGGTAAAAACCAATGTTCAAAAGGACCTACCTACAAAGATTATCCAACTGTGGTGCAACATTTAGTAGAAGCTATAATTTAAAGAGACAGACTAGTATGTGTAAAGGCAATGTGCCTTCGCTTGACTCAAGACAGCATGGAATGATTTCGTAAAATTTTGNATGATTTCGTTAAATTTTGTTAATATACTACATAAAATGTTCGCAGACTACAAGGGAACTAGCACGAAGAAGCGTTACGTAAATAAGTATATGCAGGTTATGCAAGGTGATACACTGAAGAACCACATCAAGGACCGCAAGGATTCGTCTTTTGAGAGCCAGCAATTGTTTCCATCAATATATCTTGCTGCATCAGTGGGTACTGATATTCGNGTTAATATACTGCATAAAATGTTCGCAGACTACAAGGGAACTAGCACGAAGAAGCGTTACGTAAATAAGTATATGGAGGTTATGCAAGGTGATACACTGAAGAACCACATCAAGGACTGCAAGGATTCGTCTTTTGAGAGCCAGCAATTGTTTCCATCAATATATCTTGCTGCATTAGTGGGTACTGATATTCGNGCAAGGATTCGTCTTTTGAGAGCCAGCAATTGTTTCCATCAATATATCTTGCTGCATTAGTGGGTACTGATATTCGCAAGGCGATTATTATGAACCAGTTAATGATAATGATAGAATTAGAAACCTACGAGGCGTGGTAGGGCGGATGGATGATGAGGATAACGAGGTATGGCGAGTTATTTGAGGGGGAGGGGGCAGAGTCGGGTTATTGGTTGGTGGCTAGGGATCATGTTGATGGTAGCTGAGCTATGGTATATAAATGGCGTGGAAAGTGGAGCGACGACACGTGTGATGGCCTGAGGTATGGGTAGGAGTGGGAGGTATATGTGTTTTGTAAAGTCAATAAATCGCTTTGTTGGTCGGAAGATTGGTCGGCTATATAACCAATGAAATAAAGAGGTAGGATTTTAGTCGCCTACTGATTGTCGTACTAAGGAGTGGCTGTGCTCTGCCATATTAAAAATAATCGAGCCCTCAGTGTCACACACATCTAACTTGGTGTGTTGTAATATATACTGGAGAGCCAAAAAAAACTGATATAGTCGTGCGTATGGATATAACAGAGGTGTGGAGCCAATCAGAGTAACGCGATGAGGATGGCATTGGCTATATAAGACAACAAGCGTCTGTCAAAGTTGCTAAATCGGTTACTGCTGCTACAATGGCAGGCTTTCAATATTTAAGTGAGTTTGAACGTGGTGATATAGTCGGCGCACGAGAGATGGGACATAGCATCTCCGAGGTAGCGATAAAATATTGATTTCGCGTACGACCATTTCACGAGTGTACCGTGAATATCGGGAATCCGGTAAAACATCAAATATTTGACATCGCTGCGGCCGGAAAAAGATCGTGAAAGAACGGGGCAAACGGCGACTGACGAGAATCATTAAACGTGAGAGACCTGCAACCTTTCCTCAAATTGGCCCAGATTTCAATGCCTCCTACATACCTTCAGACATTACTCGAGTCCATGCCACGTCGTCTTGCGGCACTTCTGTGTGCTCGCGGGGGTCCTACACGATATTAGGCAGGTGTACCAGTTTTTTGCTCTTCAGTGTATGTGTAATTTTTCCTCGATTTTTTTTAATTATTAAAGTTTTTTGCAATTTTTTCTTGATTTTTCAAGTTGAAGGTCAACAGGGCTAAGGTTACGGTCACCAACATTCAACATGGGTGCCGGAATCAGTCACGTAATACGTACGAAGATTTTTTAAATTTAATCGGGTTTTAACATTTTTTATTGATTTTTCAGTTTAAGATCAATGGAGTCAAGGTCAAAGCCACTGGCATCCAATATGGGTGCCAGAGTGAGTGATGTAAATGTTCGTTAACTTTCATTAGTTTCTTTCGATTGTTGATTATTTTCAGCGATTTTTAGTTTTAAATGTTATTGATATCAAGGTCGTCAACAACCAACATGCTGGTCGGGAGTCATCAATGTTAAATATTCCTTGATTTTTAGAATTGATGTTTTTGCAACTTTCTTGGCTTTTTTAATAATGTGAAGGTTGGTATGTAGGGGTAGGGTTTGATGGTTAGGGTGATGATGTTGATATGGTGAGGGGGTGGGGGTTAACATTATATGTTCCTCGATTTTTAAAAAGAAATTTGCGAATTTTTTATATTGGTAGGTGTGTTGGGAGAGTGGTGGGATGAATAAGGGGTAGAGTAGGGTGACATTACATGTTGTTCAGTTATTTAGATTTATTTTATTTTATTTTTTGTGAATATTTATTATATTCGGAAAGAGTTGGAGGAGTGGGTGAGGTGAGGGTGAAGAAGGGTGTGGTGATGGGTAAGGGTGGAGGTTGGAGGGTTTGGATGTGGTTGGTGCAGGATGTCTGTCGGGGGAGGGGGCCATGTCCGCTGATCCTCCCCTGTCCGTTGGATCTGGCTCGGAGTCTCGAATCCTCCTATTCTGCTCTGTTGATCAAGTGGCTCATCCCTCTAAGAGTCTTGAATCCTCTTGCTCTCCTGAGAATTTTTCGGCTCTTGCTTCAAGGAGCTTTAAATCCGCTTTCCACATTTTTCCATTTTTTTTATATCTGTGGTGAAAAAAGTGATTTTTAGGTAAAATAATTGATTTCGGAAGTGATTTTTGGGGTAAAATAAATAATTTTGTAGATACAAGATGGCTGCTGGCTAACCAGAATGACACAGCAGGAGGTGACCTCATCCAATATGGCGGAAAAATCCTAAATCCTACTCATGAATCATGCGCTAAAACGAAGATAACTATACTACTAATGTGAAATGTTATGTACGAAAAAATACAAACATAAGCGGAGAGAAAGAGAATTATATTTTAATTATTTTAGAGAAAATAACACTGGTTAACAAAAAAAAAGTTGTTTCTTTCACAGGGACTAAATAAACAAAATCTAACTATCTTTACCATGCTGAGTTCAAATATGTTCTCAGATTATTTCCATCAGGCAGAATTTTTTGTGGCACGTGTTTAAAGGTTTACAAGAATTAGTACTTACGAAACACTTAATAATAAATATACGGCTAATTTACGCTTACCTTAAAAGTTTTATATGATGATTTTAAGCCATATTTTGCGTTCGGGATGTCTCTCTTCATGGTCCAGTAACAGTCAGCCAGCATATTGGGACTCCAATTGCCTTGGTACCTCTTTTCCATAGTAGAAATCTGCTGATGAAAACGCTCGCCATGTTCATCAGAGATAGGCCCAAGATTTTCAGGGAAGAAGTCTAGGTGAGAGTCCAAGAAGTGAATTTTCAAAGACATGTTGCAGCCCATTCCTTTGTACGTCAGAAGATCACTCACTATTTCACTATAGTTTTCTTCTTTATTATTGCCAAGAAATCCACAACCGATATTTTTGAATGATTTCCACGCTGCTTTTTCCGGTGGATGTAACAGTTCCTCAAAATGTCCATCATCCGATATTAGTGATCTTATTTGCGGCCCTATAAATATTCCTTCCTTCAATTTTGCATCGCTTATTTTAGGAAATTTACATTTCAGGTATATAAATGCAGCAGAACTTTTATCCATTGCTTTTACAACATTTTTTATAAGCCCTAGTTTTATATGCAGGGGACGTAAATACTCCTTTTCAGGATCCACCAATGGGGTATTTGTTACATTTTTATGCCCAGGAATAAGAGATTCACGTTTAGGCCATTGTTTCTTTATGCAGTGAGACTTCCTATCCCTGCTGTCCCACTCACACAAAAAACAGCAGAATTTCGTGTATCCAAGTTTCAAACCTAACAATAAAGCTATGAACTCCAAATCACCACAGATATTCCAGTTATATTTAGTATAGTTAATCTTTTCTTACAACAATTTCATATTTTCATATGTCTCTTTCATATCACTGGCACGCGCGACAGGTATTGATGGTAATTCCTTCCCATTATGTAGTAGTACAGCCTTCAAACTAACTTTCGATGAGTCTATGAACAATCGCCACTCATCTGCCTGGTGTTGATGTCCAAGAATCTCCATTAATGAACAAACATTATCACAAAAAACTACATCGCCTTCTTTAGAGAAGCATTCACTGAAATCACTATCGCGACTACGATAAATGCATATCCGTGTATCTTTTTGGAGTATATTCCAACATTTGAGCCTGGAAGTTAAAAGCTCAGTCGACTGTTTAGAGAAATTAAAATCCCGTACAAGATCATTAAGATCTTCTTAAGTTAAAAGGTGAGGTTCTGATGAACAACTTGCTTCAAATGTAGGGTCACTTCTCTCCTTTCTTTCATCTTCAGTATGAGCTGGGTCGGAGTCGGAGTTATCACTTAAGTCATGAAATCTGGACTTTTTGGTACAGGATACTATTCACTATGTGGCACAGGTCTCATTGCAGAAACCAAGTTAGGATCCTTAACTGTATATTTTCTTTTTGAATTAATTCCTTTCATATTAGTTAAGCAGAAATAACAGTCAGTTAAATGGTCCTTCTGTTCCCTCCAAATCATAGTGCCTGAAAACGGTATATGATGAGTAGCATTTTTCCATCCAGTGAGAAACCTAACACATGATACACAGAATATATTTGGGGCCAGTCTTTATCGAAATTACCAGCTTTACACCCAAAATAAAGCTCATAACATTTTTTCACAAGTGGTGTGAAATTTCGCCTCTGAGACTTGAAGGTCAGTTCAACACACACGTAGCAGAAATTGTTTCCATGAGCATTTTGGTATTTTATCCGCCCTTAAGGCCCCCAGCTTGCCGGGTACAGATTTGAAGTGTGTGTGTATATTTTTTGCCTAATATAGACTTCTTTATTAAAACACAGAGACACCAAGTTATTGCTTCCCCCCGCCTCTCCCCGTTGCAGAGGATAACAGTCATCTTGGTAAGAAAGAGTACAACCCGCCTCCAAACAAATTCGCCCCCGACGAAGCTTTGCCCTTACGGCCACAGAAGGAAAGCGGACAAAACATTGCCCGAGGTTTCAGCCCTCGACATCCAAGGCGCCCATGGTCTGCGCCAGAGAGGTAACTCGTACCCTACGACACGCCCTGTATCTCACAGGGAGAGGGTAGCTTCATGCAGATGTATATTAGGTGAAAATGACTGTCACAAGAAAACTATACCTGATGATAGGAATCTGATTATATATTTGAATCCAGCACAAAAAACTGAACTAGGGTCGCTATTCAGTTTCTTTGTGAAAAAAATCACTTTGACCAGTGTAATCAATCAGCGCGCTAATAAGACGCAAATAGACAAATCCGTAACAAACCTGTGCGCAAAAGTTCTTTGGTTATTGAATAGTACGACAGTTACGTAAGCTTGAACGCCATTTTGGCTTTCGAAGCGCCAGCTCGTATTTGAGGAACGATCTGAGGAACCGGAGGTTGTAGATATCTCAACGACGGCGAGCATGCGTATCCTACTATTTCATAATTCTAGACTACAGATGAAGTTTTCGACAAGGTAACCGCGGTTATTGTTGCACGTGTGAAATGTTGTATGGTCGTGTTAACTGCAAAGTGTGCATGCATGACGTTTAGTAAATACAGTTTGATATGTTTTTAAAAAACACTTTCAAGGAATGGTTGTTTTTTATTTTTTTAGTAATTTACCAATGATGTCACATTGTAGAATGATTTGGTTGGTTATTTATCACATTGTAACTCCCCACGTACTGCGCACCTCTGTTTCTGGTCCATAATCAGCAACAGTACAATATGTACGAGAACATAGAACGTTTACATCCCATTGACGGTTACTTACAAATATTTCTGAAGCCCTGCTAATGACTTATTTACAGGACATTTCTCCGCCTCATGCAAACAGATCTTAAGCGAGTCTAGAAAATTACACTACAGGGACAGCGCGCCGCATTCGTGCACACTCAGTGTGATAATATTTTGCGTAAGAAATATTTCTTAATATGCATTATAAACCCAACTATTGTTTCCCTGCTTTTATTCATATTAATTATAAATTAAATATTATAATTTATGGATGAAATATAATTTAAAAATCAATGTAGCAAAAAATGTGTTTTTATTTTATTTTAAGAGAAGTATAAAACGCATGTGTTAAAGGACGTATTAAGGAAGCGACCAATCACTTCGTATATGTGGTGATTTTCGAAAGGTTTGATTCGAAAAGACTGATGAAATCGCGAATAGACTATATTTCAAATTTTGAAAGCAGATAGTATATTTTGGTACAGCAGAAGGGAAGAGAATATATAATATAATATAAGTGATAACTGTGCGTTGAATTAAAAAGGTAATACTCCAGGTCACTTGCATCGTATACAGCTACGCCGGTGTTAACTGATCTGCAAAGAAGGTTTTTTATTAATAAACATAGCTTTTTCTTAATTGTGCCTGATTCAAATCCTTAATCATTAAAAAAAAATTGCATCCCTATACGTAGCAAAGCATTTAGTAATTCCGACAGCGCTAAGAAAATATTGTACATTAAAAAAGTTAAAAATCATTAGTTTCATATTGCACACATGAGTACACNAAAGTTAAAAATCATTAGTTTCATATTGCACACATGAGTACACGCGCGATCTGTTCTCAAATAATCGCATATGTGTCACTCTTTGTACTTTCAATTATAAAGTATTAGGCAGCGAGTAACAGTTGAAAACATTTCCCAAAAGTATTATACGAGCACAATCCTACCCATGACAAATTATGCTTTCGAAAAGTATAATCCCTTGTACAGAAGTGTTTTTATCATTCGCAAAGATTTTGTGTAATGTGTAAGTCATACGGATTGTTATCTTTCCGAGTCTTCTACACGTTTACTTCCGTTCATGATCTACATTAACACAACATTTCTCCTTCCGTAATTAGCTTACCTGGTCCTTGTTTTTCAAATTTTTTTTCTGCATGCGTGTCTAATTTCCACAGCTATTCTTGAGTACTCTGTTATTAGTTCGCTTTATAAGTCCGTATTACTGAAAATCTCTTTTTCCTGTTTAAAGGCTGTAGCAAACAAACTTGCATTAACTTCTCTGATCCGTGTTTTAAATACGCTTTAGTAACTTTAGTTATTATACTAAAAAACTATTTTCAAGTGTTATTATAACAGGTATATATTTAGTCACGCATGAAATAATTCGTGTATTTTATATCAGGCCCCCCCCCCTTTTTTTGAGATATTATATATCTTCAAAAAAATTTCCGACCAAAAGTTTCAATAAATCATATCTTCCGTTATTTTGTTTCTTCTGCACCCTTTTATTTATCACCTTCGTTTACCGGGTTTATTTTTATTTTTCTGTTCTCTTAGGAGAGGGTGGCATTTATGATAATTATCAGTCCACAAATCAATTAAGTAACTTTTCTTTAGCGGCCCTTCAATAGCTTATTCACACGCTGTTATATAGATTGCATTAAATGTATCATTAACTCCTTGTGTACCTTATTTTAATATTTAAAAATATTTTTCTAAATTGTATTTTATTTCTAAGGAAATAAATACTTATGAATATGGCATCCCGTTCTGATCAAACAACAGTTTTATCTTTTCTTCAGTTAAATGATATGTGCACAGATGCACACCAGTGTACCATTGGTTAACATATTTGATTAATTTAATTGCCTTCAGCATCTTGTTTTTATATGCTTTATGGAATTATGTGCGTGTAATATACACAAGTATTATTGCGTTTTGTTGCCCTATTCACATTTTTCTGTCGTAAATCGTGTATAACTATAAGCAAGTAGAGTGAGACTTTAAAAATCCATGGTAATTTTTTATCACGCATGTTGTGTTCTATAGCTAGATAAATAATTTTTTCATACTGCTAGAAACATTCTGTAAAAAGTTAAATCTTTCAGCTATATTCACTCTTCTCTCTCTCTCTCTCTCTCTCTCTCTCTCTCTCCCTCTGTTGAATGTTTGGTTGAATGTTTGCTTTTAATGCTTTTCCTTCTATGTTAACGTGCACTGTTGTGATTACAAGCTATCCTCAAGACACTATCATTTCCACTGGTTTTGTGCCTTTTCAGAGTTTATCGCAATATTGTTAACTTATTCCAAGTAGCATTTCCAGTTTATATTTTTCTANTTAACTTATTCCAAGTAGCATTTCCAGTTTATATTTTTCCAACTTTAACTCTACATATTCGTGCTGGCTGTTCTGTACTGACGAATACTCCATTCTTTCCTTATCCCTTTCCTTAAACGTACATACTTCTTATATATTGAAATAATTTAATACAATCACTCTTCGTTTAGCGATTCGTCATTATTTTGTTGTGTCATTAACTTATGTTTAGTGAATATTCAAGTAGAATAACGCAATTTTAAGATTCTGTAAAAATTGTGAGCACCAATGTTACTAAACCACGACGTAAAAAAAATTATTCACAGTTTAATAAACAGTAGATAATAGCAACAAAAAATAAACCTGTACGGCTTAGAAATTAAAATTTTTAAAATCTACATATCTAATATGCACTCATGACAGTATATTAAAGGAACGGCCTACCTGGAGCCGAGAAGCGTGGCAGCAATAAGAGCTAAATTATTAAGCTTATCAAGTGCGCTGTCGCCTCTAAACACAAGGCTCTGAACTGGCGTGCAGTGTTCTTGTCGTGCTGAATCTACTTATGGGACTTTAATGGCCCAATCATTTTATTGGTAGAACGTTTGTAGCAAGGTTCAGTGCTGAAATCTTGAGTATTTTTGTATGCAGCTTCATAATGCATATGTATTTTAAGTATGATGCCTTTTTTCCCCCTTTAATCTACGTCAGAGTGTTCTGAAGTGGTGTTCCTAATGTGCGTGACGTAATTAAAGCACTCAACAAGTCTCAACTAAAGTGTTTTTTTTTTTCGTCCTTTCGTACAGAACACACTAAACGCATGTTTAATAGTTTTGTAGGGAAATTAGTATTTCAAACACACTGCAGCGTAGTTGACGCGCCAGGTAGGAGGAAGTATTAACCAGAGCTCCAACTCTGACGCTAAGGTAACCTTCTACCTAACTTCGCCCCGAGGTTGGCGTAAGCAGACTGAAGACTTGACTTGACTTGAGAGATTNTAAGTATGATGCCTTTTTTCCCCCTTTAATCTACGTCAGAGTGTTCTGAAGTGGTGTTCCTAATGTGCGTGACGTCATTAAAGCACTCAACAAGTCTCAACTAAAGTGTTTTTTTTTCGTCCTTTCGTACAGAACACACTAAACGCATGTTTAATAGTTTTGTAGGGAAATTAGTATTTCAAACACACTGCAGCGTAGTTGACGCGCCAGGTAGGAGGAAGTATTAACCAGAGCTCCAACTCTGACACTAAGGTAACCTTCTACCTAACTTCGCCCCGAGGTTGGCGTAAGCAGACTGAAGACTTGACTTGACTTGAGAGATTNCTAAGGTAACCTTCTACCTAACTTCGCCCCGAGGTTGGCGTAAGCAGACTGAAGACTTGACTTGACTTGAGAGATTTCAGCGGCTCTTAAAAACCAGGTTCTTGAGAGCCGATGAGGGTTAAATGAGGCGAGAATGGAGCAGCGCCGGAATGCAAGGGTGGAGGGAACGGGATATCCCAGAGGAAACCCGCAGATCAGCGGCATCGTCCGGCACGATTCCCACTTGCGAAAATCCGGGAGTGACCCGACCAGGATTGAACCCAGGTCTCCTTGGTGAGAGGCGAGTAGTCTAACCGCTCAGTCACTGCGGCTCGGAAGCAGAGTGAAGAATAATTATTAATATCGGGGGAAATGTTAATATTTCTTTCGCGGTCATCCCATAACATTAGCTTCTTTATGAAAAATATAAGAAACAGTTTGGTTTCATGATATTCTTTTTATGACATAAATCTCGCCCCTCCGTTTTTTTTTTCGTGGTTGACTTTCCGTGCATTTTAAGTGCTCAGTGTTAATTCATGTTTCCAGTTTGTCTTATGCGAAAGTAGCCGTATATTAAAATAATATTTGCAGATCAGTGAGGTAAATATCCTTTCAAATTGAGTTATTTTATGGTAAGGCAATATCTTTTTCTTTCTATCCAGAATTTTCGTAGCCTATTTTTGACAGGAACATATTTCAAAGGCAGCTACGTACTTACTTTTCACAGCCATGTAAACATGATTTAAATGCATTTTTGTATGGTGGCAATTGCTGTGTGTTGACAATACATACATTTTACATAATAGCAAACTTTTCGTATTTAGATTTTTTTCTTCGTTGAACTTAGATATTCATTTTAATTTACTAGTAATACAAACTACACGATGCTTTCTAAAAAGACAAGATAATAAAAACATTTGTTTATATTTAAGCCTGTTAAGGCAGTGATTGACAATTTCGTGATAATACTTTAACTGATTTAATAGTGTCTCACATTCTATCCACAAATACGATCCAGTTATAAAAATATTTGTCTCTTTATTTTTTTGCATTGCCACCACAAAAGAAGAGTTTTTTTTTTTTTTTTTTTGGTGTAGTAGACTTATTTTAGTATTCGGCATGTGACGTGAAAGAATAGTGCAGTGCTAGAATTTATTTCCTTTTGGGGGAACGTATTGAAGAAGTTGGTACATAAACCTCGAACACTTTACAAAAGTCTGGATCGTTAAGGTTAATTAGGCTCTAAAGGATAGGCAGTAAAGATGGAAGAAAAGGAACTTTGTATAAGAAAGCGCAAGTGACCCATAAGTTTCAGAGACCTTATCTCCTACTCTCAGATATAAATCCCTTACGTCTCTCCCTTCCGCTCTGGTAAAATTACGCCAATATGTAAGTTTGACTCCAAAAAACACAAATTCATAAGTGGAGTTATCGAAAAGCTAATTTCGAAATAAAACACAAACAGTTTAAATCAATGCTATAGTTAAACGTAGAACGGACTTAAACATAATATACACTATTTAAACACAGTTTGAGAGGATGTAACAGTGCTTATGCTTTTTTAATTTCACATACCTTAAATATAAATTGTAAATAAAGCAAATAGGTAATTAATGACAATCTATAACCATGATTAAAATTTCATTTAAAAAAGAGATAGGAAAACGAATGTTATTAAGTCGAAATGTAGTATGAAGGAATAAAATATGAGTTCCAAAAGAAGCCACTGGTAATCACTAATGCAAGAAAATAAACACACAGGAAAGAGGAAATTAAGGGAATATCTATGGATTGCGAGAAGCAACCAAATGGAGACTGGAAATAATTTTAATATCTTGGGTAGAAGGAAACTCTACTTCGCCTGTATTAACAGTTGAGATTACATTACATGGTAGGAATAAGACTGGTTTTTGCTGAATATGTCTGGATGTTACTGAGAAGATCTTTATACCAAATGTTTAATAAACTTGAAAAAATGGAAAATATGAAATAATTATGAAGGCCTAGGTAGGGCCTAACAACTTAATGGTTCCAGTTCACTTTGGGGTTTTAAAACGCACGGTTACGAAAAGGAAGGCTAAAGCGACCAGAGACCTCCTTTCAATTGTGTGCGTTGAAAGACATGAAAACTATTGATGCTGATGCGTGAGGTTAGGAGAAAAATATCGCCAGTCGAGCTTCCTCTCCACATAAGCGTGCACAACTATCTATGATGGTAGTCATCAATGAATACAATATACAAATATAATCCACTCACGGTTACTTTACACTTTTCTGAAGCCCTGCTAAAGTTCTACTTCCAGGATATCCCTCCGCCTCATGCAAAGTAGGCTTAAATAAATGTAGAAAATTAAACCTATGACAACGCACTGAATTCGTGCGCCTTCAGTTGTAATAATATAGTTTACGAGAACCATTTATTATTAGGCGCTACCAGCACACATGTTTTTTCACTGTTTATATATATTATTAATGAAATATTATAATTTATAAATAAAATATTGATGAAACTTTAATTTATCAAAAATAAGATACTTGTATAGTAACAGAGATATACAACTCATGTGATACATGGTATAGTTAGGGAAAAACTAAAAACGTCATACATGGGGTGATTTTTCATTCGAAGGTTTGATTCATAAAGTGTGAAGAAACCGCGAATAGACTATGAGTGCATAAACGGTAGTAGGGACCATAATAAAATGAGAAGTAAGACATGGAAGAACAGAGCTATAACACTGCATGAACGGAGCCTCTTAAATCTTATGTGAATTATGCAATTAATTTTACGAGACTTCCGGAAGGGGGACCGAACCCTTGAAAAGGATGAAGATGAAGATATTCCAGACAAGATAAAGATAAGTAAATTCCAGTTAGCCCAGAACGATAAGTCTGATGAAGGGAGAAAACTACACACGCAATTTGGATCTTCGAGAGAGACTTATATAAGAATAATAATGACAAAGGGGAACCATACATAAAATCATAAAAGGGCACTTTCGTTATGTTTATGAACATAAAGGTTCTCTCTGATGAAGTTAATTGGGTAAAACCTTTTAATACTCCTGAAAATTTAGATTAAATTGTACTGGATAATTTAGTTTGAGATTGAGAAACGAGTACATTAAACAAAAAGCAGTCACAACACCAGAAATTTGCAAAAGGACTAGGTAAAGTTTTTAAGGTTAAATAACTTGCTATTCAGCAGATTTTAACATGTTTGTAAAAAAAATGCGAAAAATAATTAATTCCCCTTTCGCAGCGATTTCGTCATGTTTTACATTAGTGAACTCGTGTACATTATTAAAATATGTGCCGAATACACAGGAAGATCATAGTAGTTATGACGTATAGAAGTTTTTATTATATGACACGAAGTATTATTAAAAATACGGAAAAACATAAAAGTAAAAGCTTAAATACGTCCATAGAATTCATTATAAATAAAGCTATATTAAATAAAGAAAGCCCTAACAACGTTTGCTAGGTAGACATTCCGTAAGCAACGGTTGATGGTTCGCAGCTCCATAATGCTCTTCAAACTGAATAAAAATTAGGAAAGTGCTTTCGAAATATGAATGTGGAGGATAAGCCTGAAAAATGTTTACCTTCATGCTAGGAAAATGAACCGAATATACGCAATAAATATCATGAAGTAAAAGTGTATATCCCAAGATTTAAAACTCAATATATTGCTAAAGGAATTTTTAAAAGGCAATATAAAGTGAATGAGAAGAACCTGAGATTTATGGATCTTAAAATATATAATGAATACATTTTTCAAAAATGGCTAGGGTTAAATATGGTTAAGACACGACGAAAGAAGACGTACTGTAAAATTACTCATGGCAGTACATAAATGTCCTCTTTTTTAAGAAACAGTTTTATAGAAAATTTGTGTATTTCCTCGTAAACTCCATTATTTCCCTAAAAAATTATGGTTGTGCGATACAAACACAATGTCAACTGCATAAATGCGTGTCTCAAAGAGTCGATTTAAAACACATNAAAATTATGGTTGTGCGATACAAACACAATGTCAACTGCATAAATGCGTGTCTCAAAGAGTCGATTTAAAACACATAATTTCTCTCTTTAGTGCCTACATGTGTCTTTTACCAGACTATAAAAAAGCACGAGTTATTAAAATCCCTATTTATACTTTCTGTGTAAATGATAATCACTTATAGTTTCGCTTATTACTCAGTCAACACAGTGAACCGACAAAGGATATTTTAATTCTGCAGTTTATAGTCACAGTTCTCTTTTGTGTAATGTACCCTCGTGGTTTTCGGAGATTATCGAGGACCCTGTTGCCCAAGTTCTAAGTGAAACACAAGTATGTGTTCGCGTGCGCATTGTCCTGGTGAGGCATTCTGGCANAAAATTATGGTTGTGCGATACAAACACAATGTCAACTGCATAAATGCGTGTCTCAAAGAGTCGATTTAAAACACAGAATTTCTCTCTTTAGTGCCTACATGTGTCTTTTACCAGACTATAAAAAAGCACGAGTTATTAAAATCCCTATTTATACTTTCTGTGTAAATGGTAATCACTTATAGTTTCGCTTATTACTCAGTCGACACAGTGAACCGACAAAGGATATTTTAATTCTGCAGTTTATAGTCACAGTTCTCTTTTGTGTAATGTACCCTCGTGGTTTTCGGAGATTATCGAGGACGACCCTGTTGCCCAAGTTCTAAGTGAAACACAAGTATGTGTTCGCGTGCGCATTGTCCTGGTGAGGCATTCTGGCANGACCCTGTTGCCCAAGTTCTAAGTGAAACACAAGTATGTGTTCGCGTGCGCATTGTCCTGGTGAGGCATTCTGGCATTCTTCCTTACTGTCTTCATTAACGATCTTGTATTAAATGGGGATAGTGTCTTTCGTTACCGAGTTTGAATATAGCAGTTTATAGAAATGAGAAACTAGTTACCTTTCCCATTTATATGTCCGACTACTATAAATTCGCTCTACACATGATGGAATAGTGGAGAGGATGCAGTGGTGACAAAAGTACTGAACAAAGACAATGAGTTTTGATACCCGCCTGATGCATTCGCAATTATTACTATTAGCAACTACTGGGCAAATTGGACCATTATTAGAGATCCTACCAATTTGTTTTATAAAACGGCACCATGCTAGAATCCGCAATACTCGATATCAATTCGAGCAGAGGTAATTTGCTCGTAGGTTGCCGCTGCAGTCAAGAGCTGATTCTCCTGTTTGACTCGCCCATATGGAGTTAAACCACCCGAGAGCTGAGTGCATACTATTAATAAATACTCCTCCAGGGCGTGTCTGACGAGCGGAGATCCAGTGACAACGTCAAACAAACATATAATTCTGTGATACTTAACATGTAACCGTATTATAAAGCGAAATTATATGATTAATAACTATGCCGTGTCAAAGGCAGCAAGCTAAGTCTTCAATCACGTCCAAGTGTAACGAAATCGCTAGCGACGTAAGCGGCGACTGAGTCCACAAACAGAACTGTATTACGTCAGGTCGTGGTGAGTTCATCTCCACTCCCTATCTAGCTGCCCTACGCCGAGGTCGAATATCGAGACGCGTTTACCGTCGCGGGCAGGGATTTATATGCATTTGGCATGGTAAGAGAACCTGACATACCCATCAAGTTTTTCTATTCTCCAGGGACAGTCTCAATATAAAGGAATTTAATATTCTTATAAATTTTAGAGACAATCATGCACACATTATATATTATCTTCCTACAATACTAATTTAATATAGCACGTAAACGTAATTTTTTGTATTTTTCAAATCGTAGACTGATATTAGATGAGATATTCATTAAGTCTCANATATAGCACGTAAACGTAATTTTTTGTATTTTTCAAATCGTAGACTGATATTAGATGAGATATTCATTAAGTCTCTGATATACTTTTAAGCTCCTGTTGCAACCAACCTTCCTGTTTTGTGTACATATTTCCTCCTTATCCGAGATGATATAAGTGCATTTAAAATATCCTTCCTACCTGTGTGTAACCTGGGATGAAAAGCCTTTTTTTTATACGTTGCAGCCGGCATATATGAAAAATCTCGTTACTGAATTTCAAGTTATGTATTAATAACCTACTANATATAGCACGTAAACGTAATTTTTTGTATTTTTCAAATCGTAGACTGATATTAGATGAGATATTCATTAAGTCTCAGATATACTTTTAAGCTCCTGTTGCAACCAACCTTCCTGTTTTGTGTACATATTTCCTCCTTATCCGAGATGATATAAGTGCATTTAAAATATCCTTCCTACCTGTGTGTAACCTGGGATGAAAAGCCTTTTTTTATACGTTGCAGCCGGCATATATGAAAAATCTCGTTACTGAATTTCAAGTTATGTATTAATAACCTACTANTTTTTTTATACGTTGCAGCCGGCATATATGAAAAATCTCGTTACTGAATTTCAAGTTATGTATTAATAACCTACTAGTAACAAAAACAATTCGGGTTTATGAATAAAATGAAAAGCAAATATTCTATTTTGTATTGCAGATGGTATTTTCTAATGTTTTCTAGTAGCTGGAAGATGTCTACTATAAAATTGCCGCATCACATTAAAAAAATTGAGCAAATAATGCCATCACAGAGGGAGCCATTACAATACGAGGACAACGGCCAAAGCTTTGATGCGGAGTTTCCAGTAGGCGAAGTTGTGCCCAAGTAATTTAGATCGCGCTTGAGAGACGGGGCAAGTTGAAGGGCGCGCGTGAGTCAGCGGTTTCTTGGCAGTCTGGAGGTCCAAGGGGTCGCCAGAACTCCAACACTACCCCATCCCTCCATCGCTACCAACCACGTTTCAATCACCAACTCCGGCCGGCTCCTGCTACCAACTTGCGCGAACTACCGACTACGGGCAAGTCTGACGTGTCCATCGCCTTTGTTCCCCACGACATTTCTCATTCTGGGCGACCATGTGCCACCGGGCGGATGCTTGGCGACGTAATACAGTTCCCATGTCCATGATCGAGAACATTATTCACCTTGATACATTCCAGGGGCTACGGGCCTTAGACTGGACAGTACGACCGAAGAACAATCAGAAAATCTCTGTCTTAGGAAGAGAAGGGTGATTAGAAAGAATGAAAACGGCAAGGCCCTCTTAAATGCCACAACCTTAAAACACAGATTTTCCACAGTTTGCTTCGATACTTATGTTACAAATATTACTCTGAGGGGGAGACATCTACCGAAGCATCTACAACTACAACTCGAGGCCAATATGCCAGACGTGGCTTACCACTTTTGAACTCGCGGGTACCCCGCAAAAATAGCGACATGCGAGGGTACTCTCATACTGGCCGAAGAGACTCGCCCTGGTCAAGGTCACTTCTACTCACGTTGGGAAGATAAATGTTAAAATTTTGGCAACAAAACATTTTCGCCACTAGGTAAGCGCTAGTGTCAGCAATGTGCCAGATTCCCTCTACTTTCTACAGGATAATTGTAATGACCCTGAATCAAATATAAATTGACTTCGTAACTAAGTAAAATGTTTCTCTTTTATTATTCACGTAGCTTAAAATTCTATCTGAATGCTATGTTTTGGAACACAGCGCACATAGTGGCATAAATTTTCCCTATGCCAAACTCTCCCACAATAAATCACGTATTGTTCCTAACCCGAGTAGAATGAACCTTACACATGTGCGGCTGCACCCTGTAGCTGAATCTGAGTAGATCTCCTTCAGGACTCCTGGCTCTCGAAGTGGACCCAACAGGACAGCGGTCCTCGACGACTGACGAAGGCTGCTTCCTGTTCTCGCCTGGATAACTTCCGCTGCCCTCATTCTTTGGACAGGAGCTTATAACACAACTACAGTTGCACTTGTGAACAATGTCTACGTAGTGTCTGCGACGTGTAGAAAATATATAACCATTAATTATGAATTTTTTGTATACAAAGGAGGAATTTCGTTTGTATTTACGAACCCAACACTGGTAGCTAAAAGTATGTCATCTTACAGGAAATATAAGGTATTCATAATATAATAAATACACCATAAAAAACTGAACAGACTTTATAAGTCTCCAAGCGTACAAGTTGGAAACTTGTGAACTTGTAAGAATTGTGTTATTAGTCTCATAAAAATGTTCTCATAACAGTGGTCCGCGCCGTTTTACATAGCCGACCTGAGTTCCAGACGCTCTGGCTTAGTTTCCTTAGAAACGATTTATTTCACGTAGTTTACCGACCCAAAATCCTCGCCCCCTGGCTTAACTACTAAGAGGGCGATGTATTTTTAATAGTTTGCCTATCCGACTTCCTGACCCCTGGCTTACTTTCCTTCGGGGCAATGTATTTTACGTAGTTTGCCGACCCGACTTCCTGGCCTCCTGGCTTACTTGNTGACCCAACTTCCTGGCCCCTTGGTTTACTCTCCTTGGGGGCAATGTATTTTACGTAGTTTGCCGACCCGACTTCCTGACCTCCTGGCTTACTTGTCTTGTGTGCGATGTATTTTACGCATGGCTGAAATTGTATTCATTTTCCAAGCTATAGCAATATAAATAATGCTTATGGCCGGCACTGCGCATAGAAAATAATCAGTGTCCACTGATTCAAAATCGCCTAATAGCTGCCTCATACACATTTAATGATACACATAAGTCAACTTGGCAAGTTCACCACTTTGGTGATAACATTGTGTGTTAGGAAATGAAATCCTAAAAATTGGCACAGGATTGTAAAAAAAAAATTCTTCGTTCACGGGTTTGCCGGATGCATCAACTCATCATAAAGAAAATTTAAATGTTTGTAGCAATATAAAATTTATTTTACAAAATATACAGCTTTTAATTTCCAGCAGACGTTAGTGCATGGCATAACGAATTATTCGTAAACTCTCAGACCTTTTAACCAAATCGGTCATACAATAATTTCTGAGATCGTGTGCTGACACAGCACCTGTTCCGTAGTTACATATAATGAACTGTAGCCATTTTGTTCAACCATAATAATATCAAATATCCATAACCTATCATGGCACCACATTTTACGAAATAGTTAACCACAAGGACGATCATTGGACTTTAAGGCCAGGTTTATAAACTACGCAACAAATACAAGATCGTGACGACGCAACGCAAGAAAATTAGAAACGTTTATAAACATATCACGTCGCAAAATATTACCAACAATTTCAAATGAAAATATTGGTTAAATGCAAAAATATTTCTTCCCGTAGTATATTTGAGCCTTTTTTCCCCCCCAGAATTTTTGTTCCCTATGGATATTTTTAATAGTCGAATTTTGGTAAGTTGATAACATAGTGATACGACTAGGGACGTAGCTCAATAATGACTCAAAATTCGGTAGAGCACAACAGTATAAGATGAGTTTTATTACATGAAGATTATACAGTTGCTATTTAAATTGACTATTGATCGGGCGAGCTTTAAATTGAATACCAAAATGATTATTCATTACATTTAATTCACGCCATTTTATTTAAACCTAACTGGAAAGTCATCACCTTGTTAATGTTGCCGGAGACTGATTCTCGAGACGGTTAACGACGGCCAGACACACCCATCTTCCTGGTCTGCTTCGCTGGTCGGGTCGACGCCCAAAGGACAAAAGACGAAAAGACGCTGTTTCGGGTGTTACGCCTGCCTATATCAAGCGCGTGGTTCTGCGGCCCCGCTCAGTGACCGGTGGAGGGGATTTCTGCCACTGTCTTCTTTCGCAAGTGTCGACGACCAAATGGTGGTGTTGTAATACGCTCGTTTCCAGGTTTAATGTTTGAATGTGTGATCAGGCAAGCCGTTCAGCTAAGGCCTGATCTCACCATAACAATAGTGTTTAAAAGCCTGAATAACGCAATTTTGGATTACCGTTTACTTTTGTTAGCAAGATAGTGATAGTAAAATATTTTAATACGTAATTTTAGTATTTATTTTCACTCGGCGCATAAACTTTGGTATAAATTCATTGCACAAGCAAATAAAATACTAAAACAAATCGTAATCTAAAATTAATAGCTCCTTGTAAGAGTATCAACCCAGTTTTAAATTCATCACATCTAATTTATCGGTTGCAAAATGCAAGCAAAAAAGCAAAAGTTGAGAGTGGACAAACTTTTGCGTAGCTTTTTTGCGTCATGTGTACTTAATAAAGTGTATCTTTGAATCGTGTGCGTTTGAGATTTTGCATTTTAGCGTTTCTTGCGTGCTTGAGTCCTTTGCGTGGTTTATGAACTATGAGTAAGGCTAGCAATGTATAATATCGGCCAAAATTAATCTGCATGTGCATAATTCACACAGCGTATAGCCCTACACTGAGTCTGGATTGGTTAAAGTGTCTTCTTATTGCGAAATTTGATTAGCGAATTTTTTTGCATCACTCGCTTATAAACGGTTTGTGCTAATACAGGCTGTTGTTCATGGTAAACTGAGCACTTTCGATGCCCTACTTAATATCTACTTGCATGCACAATGTGTATTCTTCCACCACATATAAAATTAACATTGCAATGGGTCTGCTCCTCTATTCACGCGTCGATAAAGTAAAACCGTCAAACTATTATCAAAGTAAATATTTTACAAATTTTGTAATTTAAACACTCAGGCTTATATTAAAAAACAAGCAGACAAGTACAGCTCACACAAAAATATTGCATGATTGCAACACTTGAGCTCCTAAATATGTTTGGGATATAAAGTGTTAAGCGTATGCTTTGCAGCTACGCATGGCGCACGTGAGATAGCAGTGTGTTATTTATGGGTTTGACATTAATTCATTAAAAAAAATCCTTGCAAATGTTAGCATTAATGACTTTATTTCTAATAAAATACATACTATCTTTAGAGACACCCGAATTTCGCGAAAAAGATTTCACGGCCATTTGTATTTCATAACAATTTAGCTCAGATCAACTATCGTGATTGGATTGTTTCCGTGCTACGCGTATGCCCGCGAATCACGGACGCACAGTATTGATGTTACCTAATTCTGATTGGCCAGTCAAATAGGAAACGTTCTCCTCACAAAGAAGCTCCACCAATAAGCAAAATAAAACTGTTGGCAAGCCCGTAGTGTATTGAAATGTATAACACGCGCGGAAATATTTTCGCTAAATTCGGGTATTCTAACTACATATTAAAAATAATTAGAGTGCTTAGTGTTAGGGAGGCATTCGGAGGCTACTGAAGGGACCTATTAGTTAGAAATCCAAAGCCATATCCTAAGGCCAGCTGACGGCTGCATACTAGTTCTATGAATCTTGCCTGGAGACGACGCAATTATCTGATCCTTCAGCTAAGTACACCCTTGTCGATATTCGTGTCGGAAACTCTAAATTTATACTAATGGGTGAATCCCGAATTTACAAAAGAGCCTGTGTTAGCTTAATGATAGACCATGCAGTAGTATGACCTTAATCCAACGTATGGCCTCGTGAGAACCCTGAATTTGATCATGTACAAAGATTTACAAATGACACACAGACGCTGAGGCATATGAAGGAACAACCATTCAGGCACCTGCCTATCTGGCTCTGAAAGTTTTTAGCGCGCCATAAAAAAAAAAGAGTTCGTTCAGAAAGTATTGCTTTATTCTTCTGTCAGCTTCTCTGAAATAATTATGAATTAGACAACTAGATATCGTCAATTTTGCATGTGAATACTTGTTTTCTAGGTGTTGTTTGTGTGTTCGATCCTTCGCTTACTTAGGCAAAATTAAGAAGTAAACTTTGCCTACAGATAAATTCAAAAATGGAGTAAGATTCCAAATAGCTACCTCATCGATATTTAAACGTACATATAATTAAGCTGGGTAATTTACGCATTTTGTGATAAAACTGTGTTAGGAACTTCAATTCAGCAAATTATATGAGAATTTGAAAGAATGGCAGATTTTACCGTTTTGTGGTTGACGGATGTATATACTCACCACAAGCAAATATACATGACGTATACCAATTTTATCCACTGTAATTCATTTTTAAAATAGACACATTTATATTTTAAGCAGGCCTAAGCCCACGNAGCGTATGCTTTGCAGCTACGCATGGCGCACGTGAGATAGCAGTGTGTTATTTATGGGTTTGACATTAATTCATTTTAAAAAATCCTTGCAAATGTTAATTTAAAGACTTTATTTCTAATAAAATACATACTATCTTTAGAGACACCCGAATTTCGCGAAAAAGATTTCACGGCCATTTGTATTTCATAACAATTTAGCTCAGATCCACTATCGTGATTGGATTGTTTCCGTGCTACGCGTATGCCCGCGAATCACGGACGCACAGTATTGATGTTACCTAATTCTGATTGGCAAGTCAAATAGGAAACGTTCTCCTCACAAAGAAGCTCCACCAATAAGCAAAATAAAACTGTTGGCAAGCCCGTAGTGTATTGAAATGTATAACACGCGCGGAAATATTTTCGCTAAATTCGGGTATCTTAACTACATATTTAAAATAATTAGAGTGCTTAGTGTTAGGGAGGCATTCGGAGGCTACTGAAGGGAACTATTAGTTAGAAATCCAAAGCCATATCCTAAGGCCAGCTGACGGCTTCATACTAGTTCTATGAATCTTGCCTGGAGACGACGCAATTATCTGATCCTTCAGCTAATTACACCCTTGTCGATATTCGTGTCGGAAACTCTAAATTTATACTAATGGGTGAATCCCGAATTTACAAAAGAGCCTGTGTTAGCTTAATGATAGACCATGCAGTAGTATGACCTTAATCCAACGTATGGCCTCGTGAGAACCCTGAATTTGATCATGTACAAAGATTTACAAATGGCACACAGACGCTGAGGCATATGAAGGAACAACCATTCAGGCACCTGCCTATCTGGCTCTGAAAGAGTTTTTAGCGCGCCATAAAAAAAAAAGAGTTCGTTCAGAAAGTATTGCTTTATTCTTCTGTCAGCTTCTCTGAAATAATTATGAATTAGACAACTAGATATCGTCAATTTTGCATGTGAATACTTGTTTTCTAGGTGTTGTTTGTGTGTTCGATCCTTCGCTTACTTAGGCAAAATTAAGAAGTAAACTTTGCCTACAGATAAATTCAAAAATGGAGTAAGATTCCAAATAGCTACCTTATCGATATTTAAACGTACATATAATTAAGCTGGGTAATTTACGCATTTTGTGATAAAACTGTGTTAGGAACTTCAATTCAGCAAATTATATGNCATCGATATTTAAACATACATATAATTAAGCTGGGTAATTTACGCATTTTGTGATAAAACTGTGTTAGGAACTTCAATTCAGCAAATTATATGAGAATTTGAATGAATGGCAGATTTTACCGTTTTGTGGTTGACGGATGTATAAACTCACCACAAGCAAATATACATAACGTATACCAATTTTATCCACTGTAATTCATTTTTAAAATAGACACATTTATATTTTAAGCAGGCCTAAGCCCACGNACGTATACCAATTTTATCCACTGTAATTCATTTTTAAAATAGACACATTTATATTTTAAGCAGGCCTAAGCCCACGAAGAAACAAATTAGCTAACATTTGTTGGTATACGCTTAGGATATCTAAAATATGCTATCGATGATTTTAACTAACTGGTTATCAGCCCTTCACATAATTACACCAAATATGAAGCTTTCAAAAATACATTAATCAAAAAGTTGTATAAGTCTGATTTGAGTTTTCTTTTACACAGTTTTAAGAAATAACACTCAGCGAATACCGCAGTGTTTCTTTACTACAGGCCACAGCCTCTTCTTTCCCAGTTCCTGCGCGTTTCTTGCTCTTTATCTAATAACCTCCTTGTGGACGAGCTAAAAACCCTATTTACTTAACACGAAGGGAAATGGCGTAACTTGCCGACGGGTTATGTGTTGGGGNGGGGCGTTGGCTCGATTCTGGTGGCAGTAGTTTTTCCCTGGTGTATTTTCATCCCTGCTCTACTCACACACCAGAACAGTTATTTCATGTGAACATTCTCAAAATTCAGCCATTATACTACTATATCTGGTATCCTCGTTTTATTACGAGAGAGAGAGCAAGAGAGAGATCTTTTGCTCAGATATTAATCGTGAGACCTTGAGCGCTCCATAAAAGAAGATAAATATTTTATGTACATTCCTGGAAGTAGAAGAAAGTGAGCTTCTAGTCTTACCTTGAGCTTTGAAGATGCCTTTCGAGGAATAGGAAATTTGTACAGAGTAACGGCGCACTTGTCTTCATTAGCATGCCTCTCTATTCCACGGAACCGGCGTAAAGTTCCACGGTATTTCACTTCCACGTTGCAGTGGCTTGGATACTGAGAACAACGCTCGTAAAAAGAAAGGGTGTTGCGAGGGGGGGG
>NQII01001007.1:66780-86145 GCA_002778355.1 Clitarchus hookeri
AATTTTCCGCCAGCGCACTAGAGTTCATGTTCTGTCGTCCTCGTTCTCACTTGCAGAACTTACGTTTGTTCCGGTGGAGGGGGCTGTGCAGGGGCACAGGGAAGGCAACAACGACAAGAGTTCGTCTCTGCACATACAAGGGACGTATAGGCTGTTCACGGTAAAGTGAGCACTTTTGAAAGCCCTGCTTAAGATCTACTTGCATTCACATTGCGTATTCCACAGCCGTGTGGAAAATAAACATTGCCCTGGGCCTCTTCAGTTTATGCATGTGGCGTTCAAGTGAAACGGTGAAGTTATTAGAAAATTTTATACGCTACAAATTCCTTAATTCTTACACTTACGCGCTTCAAAAAAAAAAAAACAAAAAAAAAAGATAAATCAATTATTTTATTATTTACCAATATTTATCTAACACTTTTAGTTCAACGTTTAGACATGGAACTATTTAAGTCCCCGTCGTTACCAACTTTACTAGGCAGATGCCTGTTAGTGCGGTCGTTAAAATATATGCAGTTGGGGCAGTGACAATTCTCAAAAGTTGTTTCCAGAAGTGCCCAATTAACCGTCAATAGTATATACACGTTTCTTGGCACTGGCGTGAGTTCGGCAACATTTCCCTTCCTCGCTGCATTCTCTTCGCCCGTGAGAGCATCTAGTAACCCAGGCTTAAAAGAAAGCCCATTCTGCTCAGATACTTCATTCTACTCTGCTGAAAATTTTGCTGAATTTGTTCCTCAAAATAGTGAACTTCACTTCCAGTTATTAAATTTAAAGACTGTCGTTTCGTGTGATACTACACTACCAAAGTATAAGGAACACAATTATGTGTTGATTTCACGTGTATCCTTGGACCTTCGTCACATATTATGAATCCGTGTAAAAAAACACATTTCCAATAATCCACTACCAGAATTAGCAGTCATACCCTGCAAACTGAATCTATACATAAATAAAAGCAAAATATAACTTTCTTGACATTGTATAACCTGCTTAACAAAAACGTCGACCTGCTTTGAAACATCGGTACTAAGTCCACCAATATTCCGGAAAATCTTTTTTGGCCAGTATCTTCTCAATCTGTAGTATAAGGGGCATCGGAGGCTTAGCGGTTAGCCTATTCGCCTTCCACCAAAGCAACCCGGGTTTAATCCCCGGCCGGGTTTCCCCCGGATTTTAGCATGAGGAACAATGACTGCCAGACGATGCTGCTGATAAGCAGGCTTTCTCGGGGATCTCCCGTTTCCCACGCCCTTTCATTCTGGCGCTGGTCCATACTCACCTCAATCACCCTCATCGTCTCAATACCCCGCTGTTAAGAGCCGTCCAGTCCATATCTCTTCACTTACTTCTGTAATATAAGTGAGTGGAAGAGTGTCATAGGTCACTTCGCTACGTGTCGTAAGAGAAGACATATCACATTAGTGCTATAAGGGCATACATCAACTCATGCTCTCTGCACCTACCCTTAGAAGAAATTTAGTGACAACAAATGAGCTTCCTTAGGAAAACGTCCAACATGCCATGAAGAGAGAACAGAAGGCGAAGGTACTGGGCCAGAAATATTGTCCGGAATATTGGTGGACTTTGTACCGATGTTTCCAAACAGGTCGCGGTGTTTGTCGTCCACGTCCTGTGGAACTCCAGACCAAAAGTAGACATTCCGCATTCTGGTAGAATCATCCTGTGTGACTGGTTGGAACAGGATAATGAGTTGTTCCTGTGGCAGCAGCCAATGAACGAGAAACATCTGCTCGAATATGTAAAGTACTGCGGGGTCTAGCGTAGTGCCATTTTATAACGCGAAATATTAGCGCCTCTACCATTTTGTCTTGCTTGATCCAGTTGAACTCAATTATTAGTCGCTCACCCTGAATAATAGCGTTCAAGATTCTAAAACTACTTTCTAAATGTTTGTCGTAGTATAAAATTTTTCCTTGCGATTTTAATTAACAGCCCGGAAGAAACATAACACTGGAGGAAAACTGACTTATCAAAACTGTTTTAAAATTACAATATTGATTTTAAAGTTACATTTTGTTAGCAAAAATTTTAAGACTGAGAAAATTTTAAAAGCTAGCATATATCATAAAATAATTGTTCACGGAATTATAATGTCATGAAGAAGGTTTCTTAGACATTAGGTTTAAGGTTCGCCCTTATTTCAATTTTAGTATTTGAGATAAAATGTAAAATCGAGATAACAAAAATATAAAGACTTGCTGTGGGTGAAAAATGTTTTCTGAGAAATTGGAACTGCCAANATGTAAAATCGAGATAACAAAAATATAAAGACTTGCTGTGGGTGAAAAATGTTTTCTGAGAAATTGGAACTGCCAACCCACTGACTTCAGTAAACACTCTTAAGGGACATCCAAATCTCTCAAATCAACTCAATTCAGTAAACACTTAAGGTGAAACCAAAATTTGTTAAAATATCATTAGAAAATTTGTTCGAATCAGTATTTCAAACTAAAATTATTACGTGTACTATAAAAACATAGTGAATGGTATAGATTCTTTGATTTAAACGACAACGCGTTCATTTCAGGGAATTCATGTATGCTCTTGGGATAAACATTACGTGGTTCATATTTCGTAAAGCAGTCTTCTTTTTATACGGTTCGTATACAGTAAACACTTTAGTGAACAATAAAACGTTATAACTTGGTAGTCGTGAAGAAAATTCAAACAGTACCGAACTTTCGTAACGAGCATGATAACACACTGCAGTATGTTAAACCGAATATGTTCTTGTTGTTCCTATTCTTGGGGATGCTCGTATTGCATGTGCCTGGTAATGCAGTTACACATTGTAGCCGTGTTTCAAAGCTCATGGGTTTAAACCCGGTCACTGCACTGGGACTTAGTTTCTCTGTATTGAATTTCCATACATATTCCCGGCGAATGCTGTTGTTCCGTTATTAGCTTACACAGTTTTCCAACTCAAACTTCTGGCCTGTATTCCACCTCGATTTGTTAGCTATGGTCAAAATAATTCAAACATGCATTGTATTTATTTTTTATGTTTTACTAAGAAATATTTGAACATTTGAAAAACTTTTAAAAAATACAGTAATATAATTTGTGAAATTTATTGTATGTAACGTTACTAGTGCCGTGTTTGCAATAGATCTAAGAAAATACTTTAATGGCCAGGTTCAACTTTAAGTTGCAAAGTAAAAATTAAAAACCATTACGTTGTGTTAGTTATTTCACCTTAAACAAGCAAACGCGTGCACCAATGACGTGCTACTCTATAATGGCGGTTGAACTTATGGGAGTGCGGAATGTTTCCTTTGAATGTTCTTCCGAGATAAAAGAGTTCATTGTCGTNTGCAATAGATCTAAGAAAATACTTTAATGGCCAGGTTCAACTTTAAGTTGCAAAGTAAAAATTAAAAACCATTACCTTGTGTTAGTTATTTCACCTTAAACAAGCAAACGCGTGCACCAATGACGTGCTACTCTGTAATGGCGGTTGAACTTATGGGAGTGCGGAATGTTTCCTTTGAATGTTCTTCCGAGATAAAAGAGTTCATTGTCGTNTAATGGCGGTTGAACTTATGGGAGTGCGGAATGTTTCCTTTGAATGTTCTTCCGAGATAAAAGAGTTCATTGTCGTTTACTTTACTTTCCCAGGGAATAGAAGCTCTTGCGATGACACTAATGTCTGTATTTTCACCACCCAGTTATTTTTTGTAACCAGTCAATCGAACTGTTATAGTAATTCTACGTTTACAATGCCAGTAACTGAAATCCTCATGCAAAGATTATAAAAATATATATTCTAGAATTATAAAACTCAAAATGTGTAATTCTTCAATTCACCTTCAGACTTAATGTCCTTCTCATGTGCAGTAGTTGGCTAAATTACTAACCTTCATGCTCTGCAAGGTGTTAAAGTATTGAGTTCACCGTAAGATTAAGTGGTTTTCTGGTAAAGCGCTAATGTTTTAACATGAAGGACGCCAATTTGAGTCTCAGGATTGACAAATTTATTTCTCTTGTGATTATAATTTCAAAAATTTTCCCTTCTTTTTTATTTTTATTATNAGTCTCAGGATTGACAAATTTATTTCTCTTGTGATTATAATTTCAAAAATTTTCCCTTCTTTTTTATTTTTATTATAGTTGTTGTCAAGAGCATTGAAAATAATTATGTTTCCACATATTGATAACCTAATTTGCAAAATAAAAGCCTTAATTAGNTCCACATATTGATAACCTAATTTGCAAAATAAAAGCCTTAATTAGTAATAACACAAATACATATATTGCATTTTACAAGAAAAATTTTGTAGCATCGTAAATATTATTTATTTATCAAATGGCTTCTAAAAATTTTGTAAAAGTACTATAATTTTTTGTGTGTGTGTGTATGTGTGTGCATATATATACACACAAAATGTGCATGCAAGTAAGCAAGGCTTTCTAAAGTACTCACTCTACCGTGAAGAGCCAACANATATATATACACACAAAATGTGCATGCAAGTAAGCAAGGCTTTCTAAAGTACTCACTCTACCGTGAAGAGCCAACAATTCCCTTGTAGCTGCAGAGGTGAACTCTTGTCGTCGTTTCTCGGGGATCTCCCGTTTCCACGGCCCTTTCATTCCAGCGCTGCTGCTTACTCACCTCACTTCACCCTCATCGGCTCTCAAGACCTCGATATTAAGAGCCTCACATATCTATCTCATATANATATATATACACACATATATACACTCAGAATAAAATTACATAGCCAAACCAAAATAAATAATAAATCGAGAATATTAAAAGTGTTTTTAAAACGTTGGTGTTATGAAACGTGTTTATTGAAGCGGGAAAGATGTAAATTATTAGAACAGGTCAGTAAGACTGTGGTTCCGACCACATTATAATAGTGGAACCAACGTCATCCTTATACGCCTAATTTGCGTGAATGAGTACTGTGTGACTTAAAATTATGTATTTAATATTGCGGTAATATTTCAAAAACATTTAATACATTTTTTAAGCTACCTTCGGTACAACATAAGTAATGTGTTTTATGTGTATTTGATACTCAAAAGCCGAGGCAGATCGTTTACTCACTCAAGATGTGCTTATGTTTCAGCGATTAGGGAAAAGCGCGAAATAATTTCGGAAACCGATCCAGCTGTGACAGTTTTAGATTGTACTTTACGTGAAGCTGTTTTACATTCTTGCACAATATACTTTGTTCTTCTGTACGAAGTCTCTTAAGTGAGAGTTTTCCCTTAAATTACTTATCATGAGTTAATTTCTATATTTCATTTTTGATGTTTTTGTATATTTCGCCATGTTTCCCCATCCAAATTATTATTTCATTTTAATAAATTTAATAGATAATTTATTCATCGAGAGAAACATTCAGTATGATAATACTATGTCAACAGTTCCTATAGTGTGAAAAATAATTGGTGTGTGTGTGTTTATGGCACCATTTTTGCTCGGAACAGGTATTTGCGTTTGTCCTGAAAGAAAGAAACAGAATTAACAAACTTGTGCATCAGCGTGATGAAAAGGAAGGATACATGTTTGGGAAAATACACGCATTTCTGAATATAAATCTAATAATNTTTCGGAAACCGATCCAGCTGTGACAGTTTTAGATTGTACTTTACGTGAAGCTGTTTTACATTCTTGCACAATATTCTTTGTTCTTCTGTACGAAGTCTCTTAAGTGAGAGTTTTCCCTTAAATTACTTATCATGAGTTAATTTCTATATTTCATTTTTGATGTTTTTGTATATTTCGCCGTGTTTCCCCATCCAAATTATTATTTCATTTTAATAAATTTAATAGATAATTTATTTATCGAGAGAAACATTCAGTATGATAATACTATGTCAACAGTTCCTATAGTGTGAAAAATAATTGCTGTGTGTGTGTTTATGGCACCATTTTTGCTCGGAACAGGTATTTGCGTTTGTCCTGAAAGAAAGAAACAGAATTAACAAATTTGTGCATCAGCGTGATGAAAAGGAAGGATACATGTTTGGGAAAATACACGCATTTCTGAATATAAATCTAATAATNTTGTGCATCAGCGTGATGAAAAGGAAGGATACATGTTTGGGAAAATACACGCATTTCTGAATATAAATCTAATAATCGAAAATATTATTCATGCACCCACCAATATGAGCAAAAAATATTTTGTTACAATTAAAAAAAAAAAACAAAGAATTTATTACACACGAAAATAATGTTCTTTTCAAGGACACCGAAATAATATTCTGAAACCATANAAAAAAAACAAAGAATTTATTACACACGAAAATAATGTTCTTTTCAAGGACACCGAAATAATATTCTGAAACCATGCATCTGATTTTACTGCCTTTGAAATATGTCCCAAACTTTTATAACATTCATACGAATTTCCTGGCGTACTAAAGAGNCATCTGATTTTACTGCCTTTGAAATATGTCCCAAACTTTTATAACATTCATACGAATTTCCTGGCGTACTAAAGAGGTCAGGTAAACGTTTTCGCATATAAGAAACTTCATGAAGTGTGTGAAAATATCTGTTCGAGTTACTCAGTGATTTACGGAGCTACATAGATCGTTTATCTAAATACCCTCATCAGAACCATTGAACACAAATTATTTTATAAAGGAAATTAGCTAGAAGTGTTTTACAACAGACCCCTAAACCCTCCAATATTTTCAAGTCCTTTGCCAGCAGAATACTTTGGATATAGAGGTCTGCCTGAAATGCAAATACGTTTCGTTTGAGTGATTTCTGTAATAAGACCTGCAATTGTCAGAAATGTCTTTTTTGTCATGCAGGTACATCCTCGGTTCGCATGACAATGTTCGCCAATTCTATCACGAACCGGTTGAGCTGAGAGTGTTTCATCCTCACCACTCTTTATAAATTCACGCCCATATCTGAGAATAATTATGTGATTCCTTTCAACGTAACTTCTTCCTCATTCGACCCCCTTACCCCTTTATTTTAAAAGAGCAATTAGAACTTAAATTATATCCAGTGATAATTTTTGTATAAGACAACAAGTAGACTATGATGACACTCGTGTCCTCGAAAATGTATGAGCGCGTGACTATTTATAGAGGCCAACTGTTCTTGCAAATACATTTATTATTGTTCTACATAATGCAAAATGGAATTCAACCTCAAGTTAGTTATTCCAACTATGAGCATATAAAATACATTCATGAACAGTCAGATTAAACAATTAGATGAAATTACTAATTAAACATCGGAAAATATATAAAAACAACACTTTGTTGGAATTGCATCAGAAATACTATTTCTGCGTAGCAATACTAGAGGTCAGGCAGTACAATTATGCCCAAGAGCACTGTTATGTGGAATAATAACAAATGTATTGTTAACCATCTCGTCCAGAGTGGGGTTATTTCAGACAGAACAAGTTATTTGGACAACCAGAAAAGAGACGGAATCGACCACGATATGTACTAATGAACCGTCCCAGAATTTGGTTAGAGTGATTTTGTAAAACAATGGAAAACCGAATATCAGGATGATAAATTTTATGAAAGAATCCAGCGTATCACAACATCGCCACACTGCTCGATTGTTGCTCGAGACCACGGTGGCTGTGTGGTTACACTCCTCGCTTCCCACCAAGGCGAACCGGGTTAAATCCCTGGCCGGGTCACTCCCAGATTTTCGTAAGCGGGAATCGTGCCGGACGATGCCGCTGATCAGCAGGTTTTCTCGGGAATCTCCCGTTTCCCCCGCCCTTGCATTCCGGTACTGCTCCATCTTCACTAAATTTTACTCTCATCGGCTCTCAAGACCTCGCTGTTAAGAGCCACCCAATTCTTTCATGACAACCACTCAACTGGATTGTCGCTCGTCCAGTGTACAAGGGCATGCAACCAGTCCCGGGCATCGAGAAAGAGAAGAGCATTAATGCGCTCGTAAGTTACGCTGAACACTGTTGGCATGCTCAGAAGGCGCGGGCACGCATAATTTGGTCGGAGTTTGAGCGAGGCGGTACAGTCAGTCTCAAAGAGGTCACATATTAATGCGGGTGAATAGCGCAATATATTACAGGCGAAGTTTCAAAGACGAATCGTTATTGGTGCCGTACATCAGAGGAAGGTGCATATATCCACACGCCTAGTTACGGACAGCAGCGAAATACATATGTATGGCAAGATAGTTGGTACGAGCGGCTACTGAGAATCACTCATCGACTGCGGAACGTATTAGAGTCAGTGGAATGTCAAGAGTTGTCAGCTAGAATGCATCTACAACCATTTTCTTAAACTGGGCTACTCCATTCACTGTTACTTCTTCTTTTCTGGAAGTAATGCTTAAGTTTTGTTTCCCGGATATTCATCCGTCTCGTACAAAGAAAGCTAATAAAATTACACCAGAGATCCGACGCACCACATCCGTGCACACTCCGTGTAATAATATTTTGCATAAGAACTATTTCGTACTGGGCATTACCAACACACCTATTTTCTCTCTGTATTTATTGATATTAGTTGTAAACGAGATACTATAACTTATGAATGAAATACATGTTAAAGTTCAATTTTACCAAAGATAAGGTACTTTTATGTCAACATAAGTGTAAATCGCGTGTGATTGATGACATATTTAGAAAACAACCAAACACGTCATGCATTAAGTGTTNTTATGAATGAAATACATGTTAAAGTTCAATTTTACCAAAGATAAGGTACTTTTATGTCAACATAAGTGTAAATCGCATGTGATTGATGACATATTTAGAAAACAACCAAACACGTCATGCATTAAGTGTTTTTTTTTCTTCAAATATTTGACTCAAAAAGTGTGAAGGAACCTCGAATAGACAATATCATGTAGCTGGACAGATTTCCATTCACACCTCGGGACTATGCAGCACGCCAGTTCCCAGAGAAGAACATCTGGAAGGACAAACGGCAAAGGTCGTGTTCAAAGACGAACACGTATTCAGCCTCAGTGCTGGTGAAAGTCACCTACGTGTGCATCATCGACCAGGTGGGAGACACCTTTGGCAATGCCCAGGCTACGGTAGCAACACACAAGAGCAGAGGCTGAACACCAGGCGCGGGGTCCCGGGCCACTCTACGACTGCTGACCTGTGGTGTTTGTACAAGCGAAATTTAACAGCCCACGGTAGGAACACGACACTGCCCAACGTGGTCTACTGCCGTTCGTGCAGCAACAGCGTGATGTGATACTCCAACATGACAATACCAGCTCGCACACCGCTTATGCAATAAAACACGCCGTTCAGTGTCCTTTTCAAGTCCCCACGCCACCAGGATCACCAGATCTGCCTCTCTTTGAGCATGCGTGGGACCGAATTGGATGTTGTCTGGCTCAGTTTTTGACACCGTCATCGCTTCCTATGAACGTTTTAATTAGCAAGTTGTGACCAAGGACGTTAAAGGAGCATAGAAATGGTTTTTCAAAACACCCTACTGTCACTATGTAGGATTATTCGGCTAAGATGTTCACCGCCAATTTTCTTCCGAACCGCCGAAGATATATCGAAATTATGATTTCAAATTCGTAAATTGCACTACGGGGTTCATTCGACCACGTCTACGTCTGTTACAAGATGTAACTAATTACTGAGATAACGATATAAACTTTGATTTCTTACATGGGAATGTACTAATTTATCTGATGATTTTAAGCGCCGAGTTCAGTAACGTGATTATTTTAAAAATCAGACGAGAAGTTTTGGAAATACAAGGAGGTTTTCATAGGAGATTTCCAGTAACATGTTGTACATACAACCAATGATACAACTATAACCTTACGCGAATGACATCACAGTGTACCTGTAGTTATGTGTGAATAAAATTTCAATTTCCTGGCAACAGCCTCATGGTGGTATTTTTTCGTCTACCAATAGCATATTGTATTTTTTTCAAGGAATGTTGGTCACAATAGTTTATACCTCTTTTCCAATCAAAAACTCATCGATGTCCGCGGTTAGTATGTATCAAACTAGTATTTATTTTTGCACGTACCATCGACTGGGTTATGCTCGACTTTAAAGGTGTCGTATTGTTTGAAATTGTTTGGGTGTTCGAAGCTTAGAAATCTTGGAGTGGTAAGGGAGACCTAGGTACGTGTATCGAATGCCTGGTAACTTTACGCACAAGTCGCTGAACTGTCGTGAAGTCTTTCTCTCATAGACTCGCCTCGTAGGGCTTTCAGTGGCGGCCTTTTATTTTATGGTGTGATAATGAAGAGAAATATTTTCTGCAGGTCCTTATGGTATGTTAAGTTGCCTTTACTGGAAATTTAATACCAACAATTTATTGTGAAACACTTGTATTAGCTCCATTAGCAATTTTAAAAATACACATTAGAGACGGAAATACAAAACGGAAACTAGGTTCGAACGTGAAACATTTCTTACACGCTGTTCGTAAGGAGACACCGCTCAAAAACATTTAACAGTTTTTAAATTACAACTATAAAACTGAACCACTGCGCTCCGAGGGTCTAGACAGATGACGCCTTTAAACACTGTCGCTTTTTGCTTCCTCATGTAGCATGAGCAGGAAAGAGGTAAGAAGAGATCTACTGCCCTACCAAAAGTGCAAGCCTGTCCTTCCCCTACCAGCCTGAAGATCGGATGAGGTTAGACGAGATGGGGGCGGGATTACGATGTACAATGCGGTATGAGAACGAGGGAGGGAAAGAAGTACTCCAAAAATGTCTTAGTAGTTCAGATTGTATGCTTACGCCTTTAATAAAAATTGCCGCTGATATCCTTACTGATATATATTCTGGTCCAGGGGGGTCGGTTTGGAGCTGGGCTGATGGTCTCGCAACCAGACTGTAAAGGGGGTAAGAAGACGGCGGTTGTGGATAAAAAATGACCCATTGTAACAGGGTGCAGAGATTAAGTGCTACTGCCCGAAATCTTTTTGGGTAGTCGTCACTACGGGAATGACTGAGCTCTTTCTGCAATCCCCTGGCAGCGACTTGTTGTGGGTGAAAGGACCGGACTGTAATGGGTGTAAGGGTATATTGGGGCGAAGGGCACTCCCTCCCTCCGGACCACCACGAGACACTGTACTCGGTCTGCAGATGGGCTCTTGTCTCGGCTGACGAGCTCCGGTGGGGTCTTCTCAACTCCTGACAAGGGAAGGGATTGCTCCAGTGGATCCCACGCAGCTCAAGGCTCGGTCTCTGAAATGGGGTAGCGATGCTATTACATAGCCTAGCTCTGCTTAAGTCCATCTCCACCTGCTCGAAAGGTCTGGGTTGGAAAAACTGTTCTTGCAGGGTTGGTGACAGGGTGAGGATGATTATGGGTTAGTGGCGTCCCCGCTAGTGCACTGGCGATTAGCCACAGCGAGGTCATGTGTAGCCTCCAGAGGCTGCGTGTGTCCCTCGCCTGTGGTGATGGCCCACGAGCCGATTGCACAGTCCCGAGTCCGGGCATGCAGGGTTGTATAGATATCGAAGTGGCGTCTTAAAGGAGTTGGGATGCTCTAGGTGAAAACTCGGCGTGCATCGTATAGTCGTGGGTACCCAGGGGATCGGTGTGAAGCCCCGGCCTTTAGGCGAGTCGATTACCGGTTGGACTCTGGAACGCATTGGTTGAATCTTCTGCTTAGTAGGAGGCCTAGAGGAGGATCTTTGCCTGGAGGTCCATCACTGGTGGTCAGGGGAACCGACCGGAGATGTCGGGTGTGGCACGTGCGGCCTCAGTACTGTGGGAGAGAAAGAGAGCGGTCACCTTGAGTATTTCCCTGGGGAATAAAAGTGGTGTGTCATCGTACTGGTGGTGGTTTCGAAGGGTTGATGCTCGCCAGCGAAGGGATAACGGTCTGGTCCGCCTAGAAAGAGGACCCGTTTACGAAGCACGTTCGTAGAGGTTGGATACTCCTCGGCCCCGTCAAGGTGGAACGTATGGATTCAAATTCGTGCATTGCCGTTGTCAGGTGTGGTGGTATCCACGCCTACCCACCGCGATTGGAAGGAAAGTAAGCTGCTTCTATTGCAGTGCATTGCCAATTAAAGCACGCTATTGCCTCAACTAGTCTGGTGATAGACGACAGGTTGGGACTTGGCCGGTACGCGCAGCGAATGCTCTGGACTTACTTCTTTCGAATTGTGACCGACGTGGCTTATGGTGTGCTTGGATGATAACAAGTGTTGTAAACTATGCGTACTGTTGTGTAAATTGCTATAGAAGTTTTCTCCTGTAAAATCTGTTGATGGAAACAGGAGCCCCGCTTTGTCCAACACGCTGATCTCAGTTCAGATAAACCTGATATATTATCTAACAATTTTATGATTAAACGACCAGCAGTAAAATTTGCTACGAGCCTGACTGCGAAAAAGAACATAAGCAGGGTTTCAGTAATGCTCAAGTAACTAATAAGATACTAAATTATCAGCTGGTCTTACAAGTACAAACCTTAAGCAATCCCGTATTCTTACTTGCAGCCAGCTTGGGTTTGATCGAATCGGCGAACTTCTTCATGCATACCGAGTACGTTCCTGCATGACAGAATGCAATTTGAGACATTTGCAGATGTTATTACAGAAATCACTCACACGAAACGGTCTACACAACTTAACTTACAAGTGAGACCTACATAAAGTTATAAATATATGAGTAATACTATCAGCGAATATTTTACATATTACAATAGTGATAAAAATCTTATAATTAACAAGTGACACGTTGAGAAAGGTTAGGGACGTTATAAAAAAAGAAAGACAACATATTTTAGCCATAATAATATTAAATATTACACTCCTATTTCTTGTTCGCTGCTAACTTAACTAATAAGTGTTGCANAACTTAACTTACAAGTGAGACCTACATAAAGTTATAAATATATGAGTAATACTATCAGCGAATATTTTACATATTATAATAGTGATAAAAATCTTATAATTAACAAGTGACACGTTGAGAAAGGTTAGGGACGTTATAAAAAAAGAAAGACAACATATTTTAGCCATAATAATATTAAATATTACACTCCTATTTCTTGTTCGCTGCTAACTTAACTAATAAGTGTTGTAACAATTTTTACTTTAAAATACACGCAGTTACCGGCAGCTATTTGTTTTTCAAATGTTCATTGAAAAATGCCCTGTCAACCCTGCCAGAGCTAGTAAACACAATCTTGTACATTTGTTTGAAGTAAATTTAAAAAATGTGACTTGGTTAGGGACTATTATCGTTCGAGTTCTTGTACTACTATCGTGCCTGTATACATTCTCAGAAAGTAATAAATAATTAAATTATATTTATTCTACATGCTTAAAAAATTACTTCATTAATATTAAATTTATTAAATTATCTGTGTGAAATGGTTTACCTTTTAAAAAAAATTAATTTCAATTGTTAATACTGAGTACATTTCATGGTTAATAAACTGGTAACACCAAAATTATTTCTCTCTCTCTGCCTCTCTTTCTCTCTTCCCCTTAATGTCGTCTAATTGAGAAGTTGGTTTCGTCGCCAGTTTTTCTGAAGACGTGCTCAGAAATGTAGACATTTCCATGAGCTCAGAACAGCCTAGCAATATTTGCGATACTTGACAACGTTACCTTCGTACTCAACACTGGCTACCAGATGATATAGCGCGTGCTTCTGCCCAGGGTAGTTCGTCAAAGTTTCTCGACGGCCTGTAAGTTCGCTTGGATTTTAGGGTCACTTAGCTTTGGGCGAAACACTGATCGCTTCTCACGCTAGCCATTATATCTGCTTTTCCTGATAAACAAGTTTTGCCTCTAAGGCTTTGGAAACTCCGCAGCTTACTGTATTCACTCCAAATTCAGTTAGTTTGAGCTGCTGTTCTTCTGAAAAAGAAAGAGTGACAAATATGTTTAAACAATGGAATATGTAAACAGAATAAGTTGACTTAATGTTTTATATTGTTATTTCAACGAGAAATGGGAATTAAATTTTTCCTTAAAATTATGAGGATATCTGTGTAGTGATTACACTTCAGTCGATATTTAATTTTTGCTGAGCTCTATTTCGTCACATACAAAAATATAAAAACTTAGGATGGTTACTTTGCATTCCAAGGATACAAGTAAAGATAGTGTAGCATAATATTTATTTTATAAATGTCAGTATCGTGTCTTTGAAAGTCATCATTCGTGACTTGATTTTAGCTGTTTTGTTGTAAATGAGATTCGAACCATATACGTACCCATTAAAATATGCCACCTCAGGATACTACTGTGTTGTTCTGACCCTACCTGAACTTCAAGTGTCGTGAAACTATGTAACATGACTCACAAACGTAACGTGATATAATTTCTCGCAAAGCTTTTGACGCAAAAATTTCTTATCCCTTACGAGAAGTTTGTAAATAAAAAAGCGTTTATCCAAAGTTTAATAAAGGTTATGATTTACATGTCCGTGCCTTCATTCCACATGTTCAGTTACCGAAGCTGTTATTTAAATTTACAATGAAACAAGCTGAATGTCCACAGGGATATCACATAAAACTTGAGGACGCAAGGGTGAGACAGCTGCTTGTTACCACCAGCTCCAGGGGGAAACGCCAGAATCATGACGTCACTGGCCTGCAACATGTTGGAACACCGTTCACCAATCAGCACCTGGTGACATAAGCTGCACTCACAACCATCCATCACGCCGATCAGTCGCCCGTCCGTCAGTCAGTCATCCGTCTGTTTATTCGTCTGTCAGTTGAAAGCAACTCACAACAATCCGTCGTCCGTCACTCCTTCTGTTCAGCAAAATTTCAGTGCGACAAAATAACGTGATATTTTTTTAGTTGGAGGTATATTTTGGTTAGAAATACATTTTCAAGAGAAAAACATTTTGTGGAAATATTTTTTTTTTACGTGATAAGAATTTATACTGAATTATTGTTTACATTTTTAATTCCTGAATTTTCCATCAAAGATAAATAAACAGATATCCACTGCCTAGCATTTTATTTCAAAGAGCGTGTTCGCGTCTGCGGAATGTCGTTCCGTCGAGAGTTTAAGTTTGAGAAATATTTGACGGATTGACGGGTAGAAAAACAAGTTGCCCTGCCATTGGTTGAAGATCACGTGACCGCTCGGCGGACTGGCGACTGACGGATGCGATGAATGGTTGTGAGTCCAGCTTCAATCGCCAGCCGGCGGCCCAGCCAACTGTAACCTTGTGCATCATGTAGCAGCCAATGAAATGCAAAGCCTGTTACCAGAGCCTCGCGCAGCCACCCAATAGGAGGAAGAGCTACGCTATTTTGTCTCTGTGTACTAATCTGCTATGTGGTACTGTGTTACAGTTAACCACCACTGCGCTAAAGGCTGTTCACGGTAAAAAGAGCACTTTTCAAATCAACCTTTGAAAAATGTCACTGCCCCTACCTGCACATATTTTAACGGCTACACTGATGGTCACGCGTCCAGTCAAGTTGGCAGCGCTGGACAGAAAAATGTTCCGTGTGTTAAAGCAACACTACAAGTGTTAAGTAAACATTTTTTAATGCTCAAATATTTAATTTTACATGTTTTTTTTATGCATATAAGTGTAAAAATAAAAACTTTTGTAAAATATTTATTTTTCTAAAAATTTCACAAATGCCCTTGACCGACAAACGAATAAAGTTATGAGGCCCAGAGTAACGTTAATTGTACGTATGGTGGAATAATACACAATAAGCAGACAAGTCGATGTTAAAAAGGGCTTACAAAACTGCTTATTTTACCGTGAAGAACCTATATCAAGGTAGCAACGAATATTAAAATTTTGTTGAACATATTTCAGGATAAGCGTAGGACCAAGTTGCGACTCCCAGTGGATGCAACTGCCGCGCCGATTACATTGTGCTGGCGGAACTCCGGTGTACTTTATTATTCATTTAATAAATATATTAAAAGGTACACTTTTAACAACATTAGGTATGAATTTGTCATTTGTTCCGCAAACCTTTCACTTCTAAATGATGCTATATTTCTGGCATCACCTCATGCACGTACAAGAAAGCTTTAATTTAATTGATATATATCGTAAATGTTTATAATTACATGACGTGGACATAACTACCAACCGACTCTCTGGTGAAATTTTTGTTTTCATAGGAAAACTCAGTAGAAATTATTATGCGACAAGTCCCAGTAGCATTATGAAAAATATTTCGTGGTCTATATGTGGCCACTCTCTTGGAACGACTATAGAAGAAAGAGGCAAAGAAGTTAATTTTGTGTGTTAATCTACTGAATTCGAGTCAGTATATCATAAAATCAAGACTCACGCCAAAAAAAAGGAAATAAAGTAAAACAAAGACTATAAATTCAGAGAGTGCCTTCTAGAATATGAGGGGAAATTTAAATTAGCGTGTAGGAAACAACAGATAGTAAGAAATAACTTTGTATTNAAAATGTCACTGCCCCTACCTGCACATATTTTAACGGCTACACTGATGGTCACGCGTCCAGTCAAGTTGGCAGCGATGGACAGAAAAATGTTCCGTGTGTTAAAGCAACACTACAAGTGTTAAGTAAACATTTTTTAATGCTCAAATATTTCATTTTACATGTTTTTTTATGCATATAAGTGTAAAAATAAAAACTTTTGTAAAATATTTATTTTTCTAAAAATTTCACAAATGCCCTTGACCGACAAACGAATAAAGTGATGAGGCCCAGAGTAACGTTAATTGTACGTATGGTGGAATAATACACAATAAGCAGACAAGTCGATGTTAAAAAGGNATGAGGCCCAGAGTAACGTTAATTGTACGTATGGTGGAATAATACACAATAAGCAGACAAGTCGATGTTAAAAAGGGCTTACAAAACTGCTTATTTTACCGTGAAGAACCTATATCAAGGTAGCAACGAATATTAAAATTTTGTTGAACATATTTCAGGNAAACTGCTTATTTTACCGTGAAGAACCTATATCAAGGTAGCAACGAATATTAAAATTTTGTTGAACATATTTCAGCATAAGCGTAGGACCAAGTTGCGACTCCCAGTGGATGCAACTGCCGCGCCGATTACATTGTGCTGGCGGAACTCCGGTGTACTTTATTATTCATTTAATAAATCTNCCAGTGGATGCAACTGCCGCGCCGATTACATTGTGCTGGCGGAACTCCGGTGTACTTTATTATTCATTTAATAAATCTATTAAAAGGTACACTTTTAACAACATTAGGTATGAATTTGTCATTTGTTCCGCAAACCTTTCACTTCTAAATGATGTTATATTTCTGGCATCACCTCATGCACGTACAAGAAAGCTTTAATTTAATTGATGTATATCGTAAATGTTTATAATTACATGACGTGGACATAATTACCAACCCACTCTCTGGTGACATTTTTGTTTTCATAGGAAAACTCAGTAGAAATTATTATGCGACAAGTCCCAGTAGCATTATGAAAAATATTTCGTGGTCTATATGTGGCCACTCTCTTGGAACGACTATAGAAGAAAGAGGCAAAGAAGTTAATTTTGTGTGTTAATCTACTGAATTCGAGTCAGTATATCATAAAATCAAGACTCACGCCAAAAAAAGGAAATAAAGTAAAACAAAGACTATAAATTTAGATAGTGCCTTCTAGAATATGAGGGGAAATTTAAATTAGCGTGTAGGAAACAACAGATAGTAAGAAATAACTTTGTATTNAGTGCCTTCTAGAATATGAGGGGAAATTTAAATTAGCGTGTAGGAAACAACAGATAGTAAGAAATAACTTTGTATTATTAATTATACTCCTATTGTATATATGACCAAAGCAAATCTAACTTACAGATCAGGTACAAAGAATCAAAACAATTTACAATGGTGGGAAAATTATCGCGTCCCAACGACATAAAGACTACAATATATATATATTTAATTATGCAACACTTACCATAAAGGCTCAAAAACATTTTCTACGCGAGCTTCACAATTGTACCACATATAAAATTTTCAGCCAAATGGGAAGAAATCAAGGCTCGCAGTACTCGGAAAGGTTAATGAAATGCTATAAATACCAGAAAATTAAAAGCAAAACATGAAACACCAGAATATGAATATGCTTTTTAAGACTTAGGTCAAAAACGAATGTGGCAAGAGCTACGCCACAGGCTTGAAAAGACACAGAAGCCTACAATAAGTCACCAGAAATAGGAAATTCGGAAGGCCACAGCCTTAAAGTAAATTTACATAGGTTGGATAAGAAGTAGTGGCAACACTGCTGCCACGTGAGAGGGGTGGGTCATAGCGCGACGAGAGTCCCGTAGCTGAACAAGTAACGTGAGACGAGGAAGTGTGGTAAAGGCTGTGCGTTACCCAGTCAAAAGCGGCAGTGCTGTGAAGCAGACGAGGAGGGTGGAAGCGTCCTAACAACATGTGTGAGCAAGACGAACAACGTGCGTGGATCAAGATTGAAGTGGCACGTGGTCGAAGCGCACAGCAATGTTTTCAGGGACTGCGTGAAGCGTGTTGGTGATGCGGCGTTGACGTATCATGCAGTGGCGCGATGGGCGAAAGCGTTNTTTTCAGGGACTGCGTGAAGCGTGTTGGTGATGCGGCGTTGACGTATCATGCAGTGGCGCGATGGGCGAAAGCGTTTCGTGGGAGATATTGGAATATCCGCCGTACCTCAACCAATGCGATTCCGTGCAAATACGAGATTTTCGCCAAAATGAAGAAACCACTTCGCGGGAAGCACTATGGCACAAGAGAAGCCATCATTCGCGCCATAGGGCGGTCCCTGAGGGACGTCGACAAAGATGGATGCGCTGACGGTGTACGACGCCTCTCACATGTGTGGCAGAAAGAGATAGTGTTTCGGGAGGAGGGGAATTACATTGAAGGAATACAACAGGTGATCTTCTGTAAATAAATCTAGTTACGAATTATAGCAGTGTTGCCATTACTTCGTATCCGACCCTCGTAGAAAATAGAAAAGCGAATACTTGCACAATGTTTTGGCGACTACAGCCTGCTCATTGTAGCCCCAAACCTTCCAAAATATAATGCTAAGTTTTTATTGTCCTTACATGCAGGTGTGAAGCTGGTAGCAGGTAAAATCAAAGTGATCCAGAAAAATAAACTAACTGTTTTATTGAAAAGGGAAGTGGCTAAAACACTGCGCATGCTCAAACGGGAAAGAAGGAAAAGCTTCAATGTATAAAGGATGGAGTGACTTGGTTCCGGAGCCAGCTGAGGTGAACGGTCTTTGAAACAGCGTTCGTTATTAAACGGCCTCCACCACGTTCTCAGTTTCTTGCTAACAGTACATAAACAAGTACATAATTTAATATTCTATACCATACTGCTACTCAACTCCCACCTAGGCGAACCGAGTTCGATTCCCGGCGGGGTCGCTCCCGAATTTTCGAATGTGGGAATCGTGCCGGACGAAGCTACTGG
>NQII01001007.1:86227-150966 GCA_002778355.1 Clitarchus hookeri
CCCCCCCCCCCCAAATCTCATCACTCACTATACCATATTGAACTAAAGATTGTTTTCTGAATCCGTAACCATAAAATTACAATAATTGTTCTGCCATATTGCAACAATATATTATAAATTATTTGCACTTAACGCTACTTCAATTTTGTGCTCCAACTTCTTCCCTTTTAAATGTTCATTGGGTAGATTCATGCTTATATCGCAAAAAAGAATATTATAGACATAATGTGATTATTTTCATTAGTTACAGCGTCAACAGTATAATTCTTTGATTGATTTCAGGTTAGGTTAAAGGGATAAGTATGAAGAAAAGGTTATGAAAACAAATATATAAAATCTTTCCGCGTACACATGAATGTTCAAAATTAAATAAAAGTACTTGACGAGCAGCACATTCGAACCACTATTGTATACTTTGAATGACAATGGGCAACGTGAATAAAACGAGGTAGTTACTTTAACTTCACAGTTTTCGAGTTAAAACTAGATTCCAGCCGAGTGGCTGGTCAGAATGTCCGGAAGTTCGAGTATTTACTTCTGCATCGTGCGAATAAACGTAGTAACAACGGAAAGAGGTTACATGAGTACTCGACATTTTTGAAGTCAGCTAGTGAGCGTGCTCGTGTTTAACTCAGTGCAAGCATGGAGATGTTTCCGAACATCCGTAAACGTAAACATTACGCAGAACGAAGGCGAATAGAAAACTGCTGGAGGAGGAGTCTAGTAAGTGGCGTGAGGTCGCAGTTTAACGCATCAGCATGTTTGTTGGGAGATTCAGGCTACGGGATTTCTCAACGGCTAATTACGCCATTCGAGCCCCTCGTGCCAGAACGGAGAGACAGTTCAATTGAGCACACCCAGGGAAATAACTGTAATTGAGAGGGTATTTTGACACATAAAACAGCGACTCCCAGAGCTTGGAAACTGTGTGCTTGTGACATTAGATAAGCGCCGTTTTGCATAATATTACCAAGCATTTAAATGATGGCTTTGATTTAGAAGATGCTGATGACAACGCTCCGGATGAAGAGGAAGATGACGCTACAGCGCAGCAGCCCGAGAATGATGCAACGANTACCATATTGAACTAAAGATTGTTTTCTGAATCCGTAACCATAAAATTACAATAATTGTTCTGCCATATTGCAACGATATATTATAAATTATTTGCACTTAACGCTACTTCAATTTTGTGCTCCAACTTCTTCCCTTTTAAATGTTCATTGGGTAGATTCATGCTTATATCGCAAAAAAGAATATTATAGACATAATGTGATTATTTTCATTAGTTACATCGTCAACAGTATAATTCTTTTATTGATTTCAGGTTAGGTTAAAGGGATAAGTATAGAGAAAAGGTTATGAAAACAAATATATAAAATCTTTCCGCGTACACATGAATGTTCAAAATTAAATAAAAGTACTTGACGAGCAGCACATTCGAACCACTATTGTATACTTTGAATGACAATGGGCAACGTGAATAAAACGAGGTAGTTACTTTAACTTCACAGTTTTCGAGTTAAAACTAGATTCCAGCCGAGTGGCTGGTCAGAATGTCCGGAAGTTCGAGTATTTACTTCTGCATCGTGCGAATAAACGTAGTAACAACGGAAAGAGGTTACATGAGTACTCGACATTTTTGAAGTCAGCTAGTGAGCGTGCTCGTGTTTAACTCAGTGCAAGCATGGAGATGTTTCCGAACATCCGTAAACGTAAACATTACGCAGAACGAAGGCGAATAGAAAACTGCTGGAGGAGGAGTCTAGTAAGTGGCGTGAGGTCGCAGTTTAACGCATCAGCATGTTTGTTGGGAGATTCAGGCTACGGGATTTCTCAACGGCTAATTACGCCATTCGAGCCCCTCGTGCCAGAACGGAGAGACAGTTCAATTGAGCACACCCAGGGAAATAACTGTAATTGAGAGGGTATTTTGACACATAAAACAGCGATTCCCAGAGCTTGGAAACTGCGTGCCTGTGGCATTAGATAAGTGCCGTTTTGCATAATATTACCAAGCATTTAAATGATGGCTTTGATTTTGAAGATGCTGATGACAACGCTCCGGATGAAGAGGAAGATGACGCTACAGCGCAGCAGCCCGAGAATGATGCAACGAAACGCCGTGGAAGAAAAACGGCAAGAAATGCAGGCACTCCTACGAAACTAAATTGTTCCCTTTGGTGTTTGTTATTTATTTCATTAGTTTTGTTGTTTATTTACTACCTATTTAGGTAGCAAAAGATGTTAAGGACAGAAATCACTATTACAATTTCGTATAAAAAATTACGTTATGTATCCATCACGTTTTCTGTTTGAGTTTATTGTTCAACATATTTTTATAAGTTTGCCAATAAATGCTTTTCTCTTTCAATTTGTAATTGTTGTAAATCTATCTGTTGCAGTAGAACAATTCTTTGTATCTGACGTGTGGATATGTCTTTCGTCTCATCAGCCTCATACAATGACATCTTTTTGGCCCTTTGTCTACATTTGTCTACAAACCCAGGTGTCGATATCGGTCGCCTCTTCTTCGTCGACATTACTGTTTCGTTCTTCATCACTTGCTGTACCAGCACACACGCTCCTGGGGATATTACAAAACACAGATATTTCCTCGTTGTTTATCAGTTCAAGAAAATCCTTTTCAATGTTTCCTATTTAATGGGTTTATTTACAGTTGACTTTAAATCGGTTTTATTCTTAACAGTAGTCTTGATATTATTTAACATCTTCGACAATTGTACAGTTGCTACTAGTTTTCTGAATGCACGTGAGTATTGCTCTGTGACGTTTTCCCAGGATTTCTTTTTTGCAGTTACAAATTCGGGAACTTTCCACTATTGTCAATTATTTCACGTTCGCTTAAGATTTTCGCAAACAGCGCTCTGTTAAACTTCTTTTCGCATTCTTCTTCGCTGGACGATGACATTTTACTGTAGATGTTGCGCGTGATAACGACAACTAGCAACTAAGAAGCATGATCGGCGGGGGGTGGAGGAGGTAGGCAGCGGCACTGTAGCTTGTCACGACAGGTCCGTGACTCAGACGAGTAAGTACTCTGTCGAGTAAGTACTACCCTAGTAACAACTTCATTTCGTCCGGATGTGCCGAGTACTTATTTCATACAAGTCGGATCGTTTCAGTCGCCTGTGTTTTATAAAGTACTTCAACAGCCAATAACAACTCTAGGGAAGGAACTTTGTTTTATTCACGTCACCCTATACGGATAAGTTAAGTTCAGTGACCAGCTATCGGAATAAGCATTGGCTTGGAATTATGACGTCACTGATGACGTACCACCATTTGTTTGTTCTAATGGCCATGCGCACACGAGGAATAGCATTTTCGCGTATTTTGAACACTTTCAGAATTACAATTTGAAAATTTCCTCTATTTCTCACTTATAAATACATATAACTAAATGTAAACATTGAGTGTAATATCTGCATTTTAAAAGTAGTTCCACGAGCAAATGTCTTATTTCAATGTTTAATGTAAAATTTTGATCGCCACAGAAACCAGTTTTTAATGTTTTAGAAATATTCTAGTGAATATTGAAAATGCACAAATATTTTTGTGTTTAAGTCTATTCATTAGAGGTTCGTTACACTATACCGTTTTGTGAAAACCGATTTAGAAAAACAAAGAATGTGGAGTCCTTCTAAACAGTTATTTTATAAATTTGTAAGAAAACACCTTATCACACCGATGTATTTCTGCTGAGCTATATCTACAGCCGGAAAGCTTTATATGTCATCGCGGCGCCAAGTACTATGCAAATTGAATGGATAAATACGGCAAAATATTTGCTCACGATATCGGCAGAAACCATTAACTGGGAATGGCCTTTCTTAGTTCTTCTGTTTTAGCTTCCAAAATCTTGTCAACTCCAACTGACGTATTAGAAGATAATGAATGTCCCACGTCTTAAGTAAATTGTGGTCGACTGGACGTTCAGTAGTATGGGCCATTCAAGGTTACTTCCAACTTTNGGTCGACTGGACGTTCAGTAGTATGGGCCATTCAAGGTTACTTCCAACTTTTCTGAAGTTTTGCTAAAGTTGTACTTTCAGGCTATTCCTCGCCTTCACGCAAACAAACCTGTGCTTAGTATAGAAAAATTACATGAAAACGACAATGAACTCTATTTGTGCGCACTCAGTAAAATAATATTTTAATAAATATTTATTTCTTACTGGCNCATGAAAACGACAATGAACTCTATTTGTGCGCACTCAGTAAAATAATATTTTAATAAATATTTATTTCTTACTGGCCGTTACCAACACATATATCACCGCTCTGCTTTTATTCGTGTTGATTATGAATGAAATATTATAGTTAATAGATCAAATATACGCACAAGTTTAATTACCAAAAAAATAAGCTGCTGTCATGTTAACAGTAGTATGAGACTCTTGTCATACATGACATAAAGGCTGTTTACGGTAAACTAAACATTCTGGGAAGCCCTACTTGTATGCACGTCATGTNATGACATAAAGGCTGTTTACGGTAAACTAAACATTCTGGGAAGCCCTACTTGTATGCACGTCATGTATTCTTCCTATATATGTAAAATTTACATTTCCATGGGCCTGATCACTGTATTCATACTTAATTCAAGTGAAACGGTGAAAATGGTATAAAAAAGTTAATATTTTACCAATTTTATCATATCTACCTTTAAGTGCNGACAAGCACGTGTTCACCCGTACATCCTCCAGTCCTCTTCCCTTCCACTTCTCAACTTCTGCTGGCAGGGCCATGGCTGACAAGCAAGTGACCACTTGTAAATCCTCCAGTTGTCTTCCCTTCCACTCCTCGACTTTGCTGGCAGGGCCATGACTGACAAGCACGTGATTACCCGTACATCCTCAAGTCCCCTTCCCTTCCACTCCTCTAATTTTGCTGGCAGGGCCATGACTGATAATCAAGTGACCACTTCGAAATCCTCCAGTTGCCTCCTTTTTCACTTCTGTACTGCTGCATGACGAGGTATTACTGGGGACCGTGTGCATACTGCTTCTGCATTGAGCTGTCTCCAAACAGGCTGCGTCCGTCCTGCGAAAACTTACCATATCTCCTCAATCCATTCATAATATTGCCTCCTCTTTAATCCTGAACGTATGTAGGCAGTGGCGCGACTGACAAGCAAGTACATCTTGTCTTCTCCATGGAGTTTACTCCAAGCATGCTGCTTCGGTTCTCCTACATTGAGCTATTTCCTAGATTGCGGCATCTGTTCGGATAACAATTACACCATTTCATCTATCCATTCAGAAGTTTGTATTCCGTTTATTCCTGAATTGCTGTTTGCAGTGGGGATAATGACTAGAACAATCTTCTTGTTTTCCTCATGCAGCTGTCTCCAAAGATGTAGGTTGTGTTCGGCAAAAATTTACCACATCCCCTCCATCCATTCACAACATTGCCTTTCTTTTATTCCTAAACTTCTATAGACAGTGGCATCACTGACGACCATGTGCATATTTTCTTCCGCAAGGAGATGTCTCCAAGTATGCTGCATCTGTTCAGCCAAAAATTGCCACATCTCCTCCATACATTCAGAAGATTCCCATTTACCCCACATTGTCCTAAATTTTTCTTAAACCATTCTAAATATTTTATTAACTTTCCTTATTATTCCATGCAGTGTCCTAAATTTTCCTTACGCCATACCACATTTTACTTAGTCTCTTCTACTTGTTCCCTANTTATTATTCCATGCAGTGTCCTAAATTTTCCTTACGCCATACCACATTTTACTTAGTCTCTTCTACTTGTTCCCTACAACATCCAACACATTCCTTAGACCGTCGCCCTTCGCGCACATCTGAATCCTCACAGACTTCGGCTTGCCTCACAATTTCGCACAAAGCTGTTCCACATTCGACTATTTGTACATTACACATATTTTCAGTGCTATATTGCTTAATTTCTTCAAGTTTTCCATCATTTATGCCCTACTGTTCAAGAGCGCACCATGCTTAAAAATTTTAGTCCTTTTTTTGTCGTATGAAACAGTTCAGGGAGCTAATTTCCATCCATGGCAATTATGTGCAATGCATTATTGTTTCAGATATTTCAATCGCCTTTATTTACTCTTGTATTGTTGTAAGCATTGACTAAAATGTGCATCTTATCTTCCGCATGGAGCACTCTCTAAGTATGGAAAACATGTCCGGCACATACTTTCTACATCTCCTCCGACACCCTTCATTTTCTCCTAACCTCTNTCTCTAAGTATGGAAAACATGTCCGGCACATACTTTCTACATCTCCTCCGACACCCTTCATTTTCTCCTAACCTCTCACAGACAACAGCATGCTTCACAATTTCACGGAACTCATATTCTGCCTGGAGCTGTCCCAGAAGAGACTCTCCGGGTAGGGTGCATCTCTTCAGTACAAAATTGCTACATCTACTCCAATCGCCTTTATTTTGTCCTGAATTCTCACAGACAGCAAGATTCTGTACAATTTTGTGTACCTTGTCTTCTGTTTGGAATTATTTCGTAGACGATCGTTCAAGCATAGTACTTCGGTCCAGTACAAACTTGCTTAATTTCTTCCGGCCTCCCCTTATTTATACCTACATTCTCACACATTTCAGCATGTTTTTCCATTTTTGTATTTTGTCTCCCTTGCAGAGCTGTCCTAGCATTGTACATCCGTCTTCTTCTTTTCAGCCTTACATAAAGCTTAATGTTTCATTGTTTCATATTTTATTCTTTTACATGGAGCTGCCTTAGTCGCGACTCTCAAGGTTTGGTATAACTTCTGGGCTCACACTTGTTCCATATTCTCCAACGCCTCTTTCTATGTTCATAAAATCTTTCGGAATATAGTATGCTTAAGAGCCCATGTTAATCCCCCATGAAGCAGTTGCAAAAGCATATCTGAAAGCATAGCACATTCTTCCGGCCAGCTATTGCTATACCACCAACAAATACCCAATCTGTATTCACTAAATTTTGGGAAGCAGTAAGCTTGACACCTCATGTTTCATGCACTCTGCATGGAGCTGGTGTATGAATGACTTCCTACATACAGTACGTCTGCCTGGTGAACGCTTGATGCCATTTCGTTGACATTGAACTGTTTCAGCCAGCGGCATACTCGGGAAGTTCATATTTGCCCACCCCATGTACGAAACGCATTATATGTTTGACAACAGTGTTATGTGTGTGTTAGAATCTATAGTTATTTTCTGTGTCTCAGGACAATGATAACTCAATAATGTTCACTACGAGTCACTGTAAGACCAGCTCAGTGTTCATAAATTATTAGTCATGTGCTATGGGATCAAACTCAACATCCAGTTCGCCATTCTTGTATGCATTAACAATCAGGATCGCCAAGAATTTTCTGAAATATTAAAGCTTTATCGTATTTTAACGGCCGGGCGAAATGTAAAATAGCACAGCAACTTAAAGGCGAATCACAAATAGTACTATACTGGAAGAGTCGAGTTGCTAGTAACCAACGATATTTTTTACATCTACAGCTGTGTATATTTACAACACACTACTTTGTTTACGCTGTTCAGTATTTATAAACAACACTGTCTTGTAAAAATGTTTTAGTTCAACATATTCCACACTAAAACTTTGTGCAATTTACTTTAATTAATTTGTAATATTCCAAAAATATTTTGCCACTAGTTTTCAAACAAGTAATTGTTCAAATACAAAAAAAAATTTACAACGTAAGTAACAAAATGTTTTCTTAAAGAGAGAGCGTACAATAATAAAAGAAAATGTGCGGGCATGTAAGAATTGTAACTTTANTCCTAGCATTGTACATCCGTCTTCTTCTTTTCAGCCTTACATAAAGCTTAATGTTTCATTGTTTCATATTTTATTCTTTTACATGGAGCTGCCTTAGGCGCGACTCTCAAGGTTTGGTATATCTTCTGGACTCACACTTGTTCCATATTCTCCAACGCCTCTTTCTATGTTCATAAAATCTTTCGGAATATAGTATGCTTAAGAGCCCATGTTAATCCCCCATGAAGCAGTTGCAAAAGCATATCTGAAAGCATAGCACATTCTTCCGGCCAGCTATTGCTATACCATCAACAAATACCCAATCTGTATTCACTAAATTTTGGGAAGCAGTAAGCTTGACACCTCATGTTTCATGCACTCTGCATGGAGCTGGTGTATGAATGACTTCCTACATACAGTACGTCTGCCTGGTGAACGCTTGATGCCATTTCGTTGACATTGAACTGTTTCAGCCAGCGGCATACTCGGGAAGTTCATATTTGCCCACCCCATGTACGAAACGCATTATATGTTTGACAACAGTGTTATGTGTGTGTTAGAATCTATAGTTATTTTCTGTGTCTCAGGACAATGATAACTCAATAATGTTCACTACGAGTCACTGTAAGACCAGCTCAGTGTTCATAAATTATTAGTCATGTGCTATGGGATCAAACTCAACATCCAGTTCGCCATTCTTGTATGCATTAACAATCAGGATCGCCAAGAATTTTCTGAAATATTAAAGCTTTATCGTATTTTAACGGCCGGGCGAAATGTAAAATAGCACAGCAACTTAAAGGCGAATCACAAATAGTACTATACTGGAAGAGTCGAGTTGCTAGTAACCAACGATATTTTTTACATCTACAGCTGTGTATATTTACAACACACTACTTTGTTTACGCTGTTCAGTATTTATAAACAACACTGTCTTGTAAAAATGATTTAGTTCAACATATTCCACACTAAAACTTTGTGCAATTTACTTTAATTAATTTGTAATATTCCAAAAATATTTTGCCACTAGTTTTCAAACAAGTAATTGTTCAAATACAAAAAAAAATTTACAACGTACATAACAAAATGTTTTCTTAAAGAGAGAGCGTACAATAATAAAAGAAAATGTGCGGGCATGTAAGAATTGTAACTTTANTAACAAAATGTTTTCTTAAAGAGAGAGCGTACAATAATAAAAGAAAATGTGCGGGCATGTAAGAATTGTAACTTTACAAACCACAGTTTTATATGTATATGTCGTACAATTTGTTGCTCTGTATTTTACATTTACCGTTGTGTTACGTTCTTGGAGAAGACGAAAAAAATTGCTTCCTGATGGTTTGAGGTTCAATTATATATATACAATTTCTCCAAATCACCATTGTAACTTACTCATTTGCCGGACTTTTTTTAGATTGTTTTACCACGCGAAAACTAAAAAGCTCCGAAATTGCTGAGCACAATTTAGTTCTTATTGAATGTGATGATACTTTTTAAATTTGGTTTTAAATTTTTCTCCTGAATTTTACGTGCTTTAAGTACATATTAGTTTTAACTATGAAACACTTTTAGGGTCTGATATGTTTACGATGGTCAGTTGTCTATTCTACTAGCTGCTCACCACTTTTCTATCTGCCACTCGTATTGAATCTTGGGCGGTTCAGATGTTGGGAAGTCAGATAATTTTTTTTTGTTGAGTATTTTCGTTACCAAATACCGTCTCGCCCGTTCGCTTATCCTGGTTGTAAACTTATTCCAACCTTTAGACGTGCGGAATCAGTCTGGGTCCTTCATTTTAAGTTACGTCACTACTGGCGTACACACATCGCCTACTGGAGCATTTACCACATATTCACACTTTTATAATTTGGTATTAGCATGAATATTTCCCTTTTATTTGTACGTACTAACATAACTGTTTCTGTTTCAGCTGGAGTGGTGTCCTTCGGGAAATCACTGGGCAGTTGTGTGGTGCTGGTGGTGTTTGTTTCAACGTACTGGTCTTGACATTTGTGGAATTAACAGTGGAAATAATATTTGCGGGGAAAAGCAATGAACAGTTTTTTTTCCTAAACATATCCAAACATNTGTGGAATTAACAGTGGAAATAATATTTGCGGGGAAAAGCAATGAACAGTTTTTTTTCCTAAACATATCCAAACACCTCCGTTCTTGTTAATAAATATTTTATGAGGCGTGTGTGAAAAAAAAAATTTTATTGTTCGTAAACAACGCACTAAAATGATAGCACAGTGAAATTTGCTGTCAAAATTTTNTGTGGAATTAACAGTGGAAATAATATTTGCGGGGAAAAGCAATGAACAGTTTTTTTTCCTAAACATATCCAAACATCTCCGTTCTTGTTAATAAATATTTTATGAGGCGTATGTGAAAAAAAAAATTTTATTGTTCGTAAACAACGCACTAAAATGATAGCACAGTGAAATTTGCTGTCAAAATTTTCCTGTACAGTGTTTTGTACGAGCAGAGTGTTAATAATATCTGTAATTGTGGAGGATACCATGTTAGTAATATAAGTGTATAGTCGTCAAAATAATTCTATTCTACTGGAGAATGTAATGTGAATGTCGTTGTTGCCATTTGAGCCTGCGCCACACAAGGCACGGTTTCATTTGTCCCGAGTGTCATGTGTCTGGCCATTTCATTATTAGAGACATATTTTGAGAAATAAACGTTAATAATTCAAAAAGTGTTCGTTAATATTGGCATTATTTCTTCCTTTATCATTTTAATCTTACGAATGACATGTTTCCTGTTGACAACAAACGTAACTGCTAACACACTTGTGCCAAATGGTAAATTTTATTTTGTAAATGGTTTTCAATTTATTATTCTGGTAGATGTATCATTTGAATGAAAAATAATAATTCCAAGTTTTAAAGCAACGTATGTTCTTTTTTATGAAAACATCAATCGCATGCTTACGAAACTTTCAAAAATAGCCCAAAAGAATTAAATATATTATGAATTAGTAGGAATGTCAAAATTAATAAAAATTTTTTTTACTATTGTTTAATTTGTATATATGAAATAATATATTTACTATCATATTATTTTATTCACTTTACTTATTATTACAAAAAACACTAAAAATATTAATAATATGATTTGTAAATTATTGTATTATTAAAATTACGTTTGATGTACAATGTTTTTCGGAGTGAAATTATTTCACTTATATTCTGGTATATGATATAATTACTTAAGTGACCTAACATTTAATGAGGATATGATATTATCTCAGTGGTTAGGAACCAACTTTTCACTGTTTACATTCTCGGTTATATAAGTGTTGAGAATCATCAAGCTATGCGAAACAGTATTTGGAAGTTGGCACTAATATGTTATAGGTGGTTTTCTAGAGAGCATAGTTTATGATACTTTCAGGCCAGCGAGGAATGACATCGACATAATGTGAGGAAAATAATTTACTAAGAGCTACAAAAATATTCAAAATTACATGTACCTTCCTAGAAAGAAGTAAATGCAAAGCGGAACTCAGAGCCCAAAATTCTACTGAAATTAACTGTTGAGCTATGTCGTTTTTCACACTAGAAAAAACTGACGTATAACAATGCGTATGGGAAATGTTGAGTGTATACATTTGTAAACACTAGAAATAAACAGCTATTTCTGCTTCGTAAAGAGAGAGAAGTAATCATATTTTAAGTTAATTATTAGGTGGTAAAATTCTCTCTGTCCCCTGCAGATGCTGAATGTTATTTTTGGAAATGAAAGCGAAAGTTATTCAACACATGTTTTATCGATTTTAAGTCTCAGAAATTTCAACATTGTTTTCCTCGTAATGAACAAAAATGTTTGTGTGGGTGTCAGTTTATTTTCCGAATCATTCACCTCGACACATGAAAAGCAATACAGTTTAAAAGTGTTGAATAAATTTAAACATGTATGGTCTTGACAAACTGTATTCAACTAGAATATGTAAGTGTACATATTATATCATATTCATAAAATAAATTTATTTTATGTTACAGTATGATTTTAAAATAATCTTTGTCAACGATCACAGTTTTAATGTTCTTTAGCCACATGTGACGAAGAGCTGTTTAGTGCTGGGAAATATTAATTCGAATCTACACGAAAAGATAAACAGGATTACAATTTACCTCCCACCCCCCTTCCCATTTTTTGTCGTTTGTTTCTGTAATATATCACGGAAAAATTATACAGCTCTCATAAATGTACATTTTCACGCATTACCACCCAAATACATGCTACATATGTTATGATGAAATTCATATTTATTACTGATCATAAAGCTGAAATTAAACGTCCTCGTATTTCGTCCTAAAGTCATGTGGTAGGTGTTGAACGCGGATTTTTTATGCTCTCTTAGAGTGCTACGATCCTTCTGTCCTGTAAATTTATTTGACTAGGCAGCAAGCACCGGCTTACCACCATTTTTATGCATTATGCTATGTCCTGTTAACTAACAGGGTAGCAATAAGCAATGGCGTCTTCAACCAGGAGATGACGAAAATGGCAAATTCGGTTGAGTGCATGTGGTGAAATCAGAGGACTCTATTTTATAGCCTCACATATGTAATTTCTAAAGCTAATATTAGAGTGCCTTCTAATAGAGCACTTTGCCCAACTGTACAACACGTGGAGTTCATTAGGAAGTAGTACTCCCACTACCAAAATTATGAGAAAAATGGCGATTTATTTTGCATATGAACAAATAAAGGGTTTATTTTGTAAAACTAAAATATTTTAAGATAATTTACTTATTTGAATACTACGAAAATCAATTTAAAAAGTTTTCTAAATCACATTTTGAGCGTATTTCTATTTTGGATTATTGGAAGTACTTTTTGCAAGAAAGTCTACGCGAGAAAGGGGAATTATAATTAGTATTATGGTTGTGAGTAAGAAAACATTATAGTTTATTCAGGGCTTCTTTCAACTTTTTCGAAGTCCTGCTAAAGCTCTGCTTTCAGGTTATTCCTTCGCTTCACGCAAACAAAGCTCAATTAAGTCTATAAAAATACACCAAAACGACATTACACCATATTTGGGCGCACTCAGTTTAATAATATTTTCCATGAGAACTATTTCTTACTGGGCATTACCAACTCACCTATTTGCTCTTTTTTTTTGTTCTTATAAATAATAAATAAAATATTAAATACAATGTATAAGATATAAGAAAATGATCAGATATACAAAATAATAGATATTTCCATGTTAAAAGAAATTTAAGACGCTTGTGTTATATGACATTTAGGAAACTACAGAACCCGTCATAAATGGAGTGCTTTTAAAAAAAGTTGATTCAAAAAGTTTGAAAATACTGCGAATCGACTATAGTACATACGATAAGAAATATTTGAGTACATTCATTTTCAGTTATACGATAAATAAATTTAGTAGCTTTAGTGCTAATAGTATTGGGAAGTCTAAATTTATGCCATATAAATTCGCGGAATTCTCTGGGGCTATAATAGTTTCTAAATAACAGCTCTACGAATAAAACGCATGGAATCCAGAAGAACCGTCAGTTCAAACACCCACACACCCGCATCACTTCGCTCCGAATTTGCACCTTCCTCAGTGCAACGCCTCCCAGAACAGGTTAATAATTTCACATTATCATATTGTCCTACTCTCAGAGTATTAACACTTTCAACATTCAGCGTAATTGGGTAGCGAAATTATCGCTTGCAACAACTTAGATGAAATATCTATATGTGTGGGTGAAGAGCTGAACTTTCACTGGCCGTTGCTCATTACTTTCGACATATATTTTCCTAGATTGTTCACAGAGACCTCTTGAGACGCATAGTATATTCGCGGTATCTTCACAGTTTCTGAATCGAATCATCGAAAAATCACCCCACGTACAATGTGTTTTGTTCTGTTTCCTAACTATGTCAGGTATCACATGCGTTTTATTCTTGTTTTAATACAAAAGTATCCTATTTTTGGTTAAAATGAACTTTTAATTATATTTTATTTATAGATTACAACATTTCATTTATTAAATAATATGAATAAGACTACAGATGAGATAGGTGTGTTAATAAGGCCTAGTAAGAAATTGTTCTCATGTAAAATGTTATTCAATTAAGTACGCAAGAATAAGATATGCTGTCTCTTTGGGGCAATTTCATAGACTTGGTAAAGCTCTGTCTGCACGAGGCGGAGGAATATACTGGAAGTAGAACTACAGCAGGCATTCAGAAAAGATGTAAGTAGCCATGAATTCATTGTACCAGGTGGATGTCTGTTAAGGGCCCGCCATGTTCAATGGTGTAGGCATATTCACGTCCACTTATTATAACACTTAACAAAATACATTGTCATTAAAAGTTAATTAATCTTATTGGCGTATTTCATGATCTAGCGGCGTTCTTCATCATTTTAATAATTTTTAAGGAGAGAGTGTTCAACTTACGCTCTTTGCTTCCCAGACTTCATATTCAAACTGTTTATAAGAATATGTGAGATTTTATAAGCATGGGGAGATAAATTAATGATTGCCTTATGGCACATGGGCACCGTGTTTGGGGAGCCAGCACGAGCACAAATAATTTTAATAAAAATGCAATGCATTGTTACTTCACACTTTTCTGAAGCCCTGCTAGAATTTTACTTCCAGGGTATTCCTCCGCCTCGTGCAAACGAGACTTAACTACGTCAAGAAAATTACACTTAAGAGACGACGTACCTCATGCGAATGNATTTATTAAATAATATGAATAAGACTACAGATGAGATAGGTGTGTTAATAAGGCCTAGTAAGAAATTGTTCTCATATAAAATGTTATTCAATTAAGTACACAAGAATAAGGTATGCTGTCTCTTTGGGGCAATTTCATAGACTTGGTAAAGCTCTGTCTGCATGAGGCGGAGGAATATACTGGAAGTAGGACTACAGCAGGCATTCAGAAAAGATGTAAGTAGCCATGAATTCATTGTACCAGGTGGATGTCTGTTAAGGGCCCGCCATGTTCAATGGTGTAGGCATATTCACGTCCACTTGTTATAACACTAAACAAAATACATTGTCATTATAAGTTAATTAATCTGATTGGCGTATTTCATGATCTAGCGGCGTTCTTCATCATTTTAATAATTTTTAAGGGGAGATTGTTCGACTTACGCTCTTTGCTTCCCAGACTTCATATTCAAACTGTTTATAAGAATATGTGAGATTTTATAAGCATGGGGAGNCTCTTTGCTTCCCAGACTTCATATTCAAACTGTTTATAAGAATATGTGAGATTTTATAAGCATGGGGAGATAAATGAATGATTGCCTTATGGCACATGGGCACCGTGTTTAGGGAGCCAGCACGAGCACAAATAATTTTAATAAAAATGCAAGTATAGGCAATGCATTGTTACTTCACACTTTTCTGAAGCCCTGCTAGAATTTTACTTCCAGGGTACTCCTCCGCCTCGTGCAAACGAGACTTAACTACGTCAAGAAAATTACACTTAAGAGACGACGTACCTCATGCGAATGNTCCTCCGCCTCGTGCAAACGAGACTTAACTACGTCAAGAAAATTACACTTAAGAGACGACGTACCTCATGCGAATGCACTCAGTGTAATCATATTTTGCATAACAACTTATTTATTATTGGACATTACCAACACGCCTGTTTTCTTGCCGTATTTTACTCAATTAAATAATGACAATGTTAATAAATTATAAAAGACATGGGTTACACGGCATATTTAGGAAATAACCAACTACGTCATTAGTGGGGTGACTTTCAAATGTTAGATTTAAAAAGAGTGAATAAACCGCGAATTTACTATAATCATAATCTAGCCCAGCAGCACAGTTTACTAGTAAGTTTCTCACCTGACAAATCATTGGGCATTGAGCCTCAAAGTGACAGTAGAGACCAAAAATTATCTTACTGTCCATTGCTTACTCACATTTTTGTGCACCGCTTTAACAGGATCTAAGTCCTTTCGGACCCAAAGTGTTACACATTTTTGCACCTGCCCGTTTCTCTTACCACACTTCCACCGCTATCTATACTCTGCAGCCGCAGTGGCATAGTGGCCGAACTACTCGCCTCCCACCAAGGCGAACTGCTTTCGATTCCCAGCAGGGTCGGATTTTCTTTTGTGGGAATCGTGCCGGACGATGCCGCTGGTCGGCGGGTTTTCTCGGGGATCCCCGTCCCCCCGCCCTTGCATTCCGGCGCTGCTCCATACTCGCCTTACTTCACACTCGCCGGCTCTCAGGACCTCAATAACAAGAGCCGTCTAAATCTCGCCACTCCCACCTATACTCTGCACAGAGTACGATGATGTAAACGATTGGAACTAATTCGCAAAAACAATAAATGGGTTTGTAAAACCACTTCGAAAATAAAAGCACGTCGAGTGCTGCGGGCCGAAATGCAAGACGCCAGGGTCTCAAGCACCGCATAACCATAGTTAATATGTGTACGTAGAGACGAAATTGCGTGGCTGTTTCTTTCGGGCGTGCCCATTCTGTGACTGGATGCGGGAGGCTGTTGGGAACCGGCCTTGCGTCTGACTGGCTACTGCATGCTGCGAAAATGTTGCCTATTGGTTGGGCTCCTAGTTGGCGGGTAGGTTAGCCGGCACTGATTGGCGAACAGCGTTCAAACATAAAGCTGGCCAGCCGTTTTCTTGGCGCGTGCGGCAGGAGTTCGCTTTATAAGCTGCTGTTTCGTCTTTTCATTATCAAGAGATCCGCTTGCTTGAAACTTGAACTGCATTGCAAAGGCTTTGATATACTGTATTTTTTTTTTACGAAACTATTAAACGTACCTCCTGTATGTTCACCTACGAAAAGACTTCACAAACCAGACGAGAAAGGAATGGTACTTTAAAGTTTCCACGCATACTGCAAATATTATTTTGGAAACCTCCAATATAGCTAAAGCGGCTTTTTCAGGCTGCCGTGCCTTAAAACCTACTAGCCGGACACGAATCAAACCACGGTAGTATTTTCACCACAGAAAGTCCCACGGGTACACGCAGCACTACGAGAACACCGCACGCCAGTTCAGAGCCCTGTGCGTAGTGGTGATGGCGCTCTTGTATCGCGTGCCAGTGTGACCCTTATAGCTCCCGCGCTTCTCGCCCCAAAAAAAGGAGATAAACGATGCAACAGGCGGGGCCATTGGGTACTCTGTGACTGAACGCACGCCAGGCTAACTAGTTGGAAGCAAGTGCGTAAAGCATCAAAATAGAATAATGTTTCTCCAGTACTCAATTGTGTGCAGACTAAATCGTCGCAGTAATGATGTTAAGAAACTACTGCTTCAAGTGCTTGCTACAATAAAAATATTATTTCTGGAGTTTTTTTTTTTANCAGTAATGATGTTAAGAAACTACTGCTTCAAGTGCTTGCTACAATAAAAATATTATTTCTGGAGTTTTTTTTTTTAGCTTAAAAATATTTAAGTTCCCATAAGATAGTAATCTTATGTGATCGTCACAAATCGAAGAAAATTACAAAAAAAAATTAAAATTAATTTAACGATTTATACGAATGATGAAACGTATTTTACATTGAACCATTGGTTAATTTTCGTCCAGAACCAAAGTCCAAAAGCTTGGTGCTCCAGCATGACTCAGAATTTTCAACCATGAATTCCGAACCCTACGGTCAAATTTTTCCGTCAAATAAGACTTCTAATAAGTCTGGTCAAATAATGTTGGACACTTGTGACGTCCCCGAAACGTTATAAATGCCGCCATATATGTCTGGAAAAGTTAAACAGCTCCAGTTCTTATCAGAAATTTGAATATTGAACTTATTATAATTTTTTTTAGCCAATCAGAATAGTGCACATCAAAAATGGCTGTATACGACGTTACGAAATTTTTTGCTTTAAACGTGACGACGGAAATTTTTTACTGGAAACGAAATGAGGTTATAAAGAGGATTAATATTTAAAAAAGACTCTTTGAGCATGAATGTTATTTGAAGTTAATAATGCTCATAATATTAAAACCCCGCATGCATTAAAATTCATTGTGCAGGAAACATCTCTGATAAATAAAATACGAACTTAGTAAAGATGGGAAATAAATTACAACATTCGTAAGATTTATTCCTGCAATTGACTGAATGGAAACACAGCAGCGTTTTCTCACTTTGAAAATAATTTTAAAATAAGGTTAGGTACTCTTAGCAAAAAAAAAAAAAAAAAAAAAAAAAAATATTGCCGTGTGAAATATTTTCAAACATATTCAAAATTATTTTAAAATCTGTTGTAAGAAAAAATTTTAACGCAGTATTCCGTATTCAAATTTTCTAGTAAAATATATTTGAACGCAAAAATTGGCGATACGAGGCACATATTTTATGGGAGGAGCCGGCGACTCGGGCCTAACCACGCGATGTAAAGCCCATCTCCCGGATCACCAGATCAACCACCGTTCCGTCGGCACCACCCAGACTTACCAGATTATCTGCGGAAAGTTCGAAATTTCCCGTTTCGTTTCTTCCCCTTAACCACTCCAACTACAGAAATTTCCGTCCACCGCAACACTCGTGCATCGACGGCGCTGGAGTTCTACTTACATTTTTATGCCGGGATGCCACGACTCGTTGGGAACACGAAACCAGACTACCACTCCGGGCAAGAAAAAATTATTAAATTCACGTGTCGATACACGGCGCTTTACGTACAGTTTGACAGAGGAAATGTGAGAAGTTTACAGTAGTTTAAGAATCGTTTGATAAAATTCTAAAAAGTTTTATACATGTTTCGAGGGTCTTCAGCCCCGCCGAGCACGGTCCGTGGCTACGTGAGTGAGGAAAGACACTTGGGCGGCTCTTAACATCGAGGTATTGAGAGCCGATAAGGGTGAAGCGAGGCGAGTACGAAGCAGCGCCGGAATGCAAGAGTTGGGGAAACGGGAGATCCCCGAGAAACCCCGCCGACCAGCGGCATCGTCCGGCTCGATTCCCACGAGCGATTGTCCTGCGGAGGTGAGGGCGGAATCGAACATGGTCTTCCTTGGTGGGAGGTATGTAATCTAACCACTACACAACCGCCCCCCTCCAGTCTACGTGCCTGGCACTAATCTGACGTGGCGAAGCTCCACTCGTTTTTACGTCGCACCCTTGCGGAATGAATGAGCTCAAGCGTGCGACTCACGAGACCCCGACAGAGATCTCCGGATCGCTCCGGGCGTGTGAAGCACCTCTGCGACGCGTGGTCGTAACTCAAGCGGAGCGGAGGGGAGAGACACACTCGCACATGCATCAAGCGACGTCAACGACGGCCAGGAATAACGAAATTAACGTGCGATTCTCTCCTCGCCACCCGCCCCCTCACGCCGACCGCCCTCGGCTAACGGGGGAGCTCGTTAACAAAGTCGTAGTGCTCGGCGCGATTTTGTCATCGCGGGCCGCGGGAGCAGGGCGTATCACAGTCGCGATTGCAGGTCGCGCTGGGATCCTGATGGATAGCGCGCCCCATCTTGCCTCTCTCTTTCTCTCTCTCTCTCTCTCTCTCTCTCTCTCTCTCTCTCTCTCTCTCTCTCTCTCTCTCTCTCTCTCTCCCTCTTGCACTGATTCTCACCACTCCTGTTCAAACCGCGTGGCTGTTGTACTTAACAGTGCGAACCTGCAAGGTTTTTTTAGAAAAAAAAAACCAGACAAAATTTACTCATCGTAATATTCTCGCTCGAAAATAAAAACAAAATGCGGTGACGTACAACTTGGATCCCTAGCTTTGGGTAAAACACTGATACGAGCTTTTTTTTTCTGTAAATAAAATTGCTGTATACCCTAGCCTCACTTTCCTTGTTGCATAAGGTAGTCTTAAAATGTTTTAAACAATCAAGCAGAGAATACTAAATGAAAATATTTTTACAAACACGTAGGGTAATACTAGGCTTTAGTCCATTCACGGTTACTTCCAATTTTTCTGAAGCCTTGCTGAAGTTCAACATTTAGTCTATTCTTCTACCTCATGTAAAGAAAGCTTAAGTAGGTCTAGAAAATACCACTAAAAGAACAGCGCACCGCATTCGTGCGCACTCAGTGTAATAATATTATTTTGCGTAAGAAGTATTTCTTACCAGGCATTTAGATACCTGTTTTCTCGCTGTTTTCTGTAATGTAAATTATAAAGCAAATAATATAATTTAAAGATAAAATATAAGATAAACTTTGATTTAACCAAAAAAATTATGCACTTTTAAAAAACTTGTGATAAATCACATATTAAGGAAACAACCAAGTACTTCACATACATGGGGTGATTTTTCCAAGGTTTGATTAAAAAAGTGTGAGGAAACTGCGACNTTATGCACTTTTAAAAAACTTGTGATAAATCACATATTTAGGAAACAACCAAGTACTTCACATACATGGGGTGATTTTTCCAAGGTTTGATTAAAAAAGTGTGAGGAAACTGCGACTGGACTATAGGCATGCACAATGACCGGAGGCTATGGGGCAGGGCACATTAATTCCACCAAAAGGACAAGAAAGAAACAACCAGAAGTGAACACAAAAAAAAAAGGTCTCAGTTGACATTGAGAAGTGGCGATTATTTAAGCCCAGTAGATGGTCACTTAACACACTAAACTATTCAGTGAGTCGCCGATACGCCTCACGAGCAGGCCCGGAAGATTGAAGCAATTTATACAGTTCTACAGTCAGGACGAAGGAGTTCCACGGGGCGGCAGTAGTGTTCGGCGTCGGTGTTGGGCTACGGAACTAACGAAGGGTATATGGAAAAGTACACTGCGTGAGGACTACAAAAGTTACTCTTACACAACTTGTGAAACATGATATAAGATGGACCAGTTTACCGTATTTAATTAAGTTGATAATATCATTTCTGGGGAAAGATGTATTTTGTAGATGCAGCTTGAATACTGATTATACTCTAATTATGTATGAACAAAATTATTTCTCGTTACGCAGATTACAATTTTTAATTCCATTTAGTTTATTCCCCACTCAATATACTTTTGAGAGTGAAACAAAAAATGGGGGAACTTCTTTGAGCAGCCATTATAAAGTTTGGAAGTTAATTTATATAACGCTGATTTCCTGTCACTAAACAAGAAATAAACACGAGTCAAGAAGCACCCTGTTTTACTACTAGAGTTACTGAAAAAAGGTATACAACACTTATCGGTGACCACAAAAAGCATTTTCAGCATTTTCGTTTCGGAGGCGAATTCTGACGCGGAAGATTTATCGCCTCGCTTCCAATCACTGTCCGGCAGGTGGACTTTTCTCCGAAAGGCTAGGAATTATCCTAGTCAAAATTCACTTGAGTTCTCGTCATACAAACTGTTAATNGGTGGACTTTTCTCCGAAAGGCTAGGAATTATCCTAGTCAAAATTCACTTGAGTTCTCGTCATACAAACTGTTAATTAATAATGTAGCAGTTTATCAGCGTCCAGGTATTTGAGGGCAGCAATACAACACATACTGCGTCGGCAGAGAGAAATCATATGAGCAATGCTCGTAGTTTGACTAGAAAAGCCGTTGTTTTAACAAAAACGCACAGGTTACATTTTTGCTTATACGATACCTTTACCAGAAAAGAGTTTGTTTTCATGAATACAATTTGACTCATGATTTATTTAGGACTGAGAGACTGTTGTTAAGCTGAATATGACGCCACAAACGAGAATTATAAGAGTAAATCGAGACACAGCCCCAAATTCCACATTACGCAATTTTNGCTGAATATGACGCCACAAACGAGAATTATAAGAGTAAATCGAGACACAGCCCCAAATTCCACATTACGCAATTTTAAATAAAGACCTCGTACTATCGAACTTGTTTGCGAATACCATTTTTGTGAGATCTGTAAAACTTAAGAGGATGACAAACCTCTATTTCCGGAAGTTTCCATGGTAAATTCATAGCACTTAGTGATGAAATCTCGATCATTTTATTTAAATACTGCACTACGGGGTTGCGGTGATGTAGTTGTCAGACGAATCACATACTTCCAGGCGAACTGGATTCGATGCCCGGTGGGGTCAGACTTGGATTCTTACTCGGGCGAAACGTGGCGGACGTTGCCGTTTTCCGTTTTATTTTCTCAGTTAACTCCAGATCCCTCATCATTGGATGCCATCACTACTCTGGCTGCGTATAGCGTCCTTCGAATTGGCGATGATGACCATAACTGTTAAACGGAGTGCTGATACCTGCCACTCCCACTCACTAAGTACACAGTAATATTATTTGTAAATTAATCACCAAAATAAATTTTTGTAATACTACAAGTTTATTAGAAAAAAATTTGCAACCTTTCTTAATATGAAAATGTAAAGGTACTATATATTTTAAAAAGTAAGCACTGTAGATTTCATTTTCATTAAACATAGAGACAAGTAATTACATTATTGTGTTTTATGTATCTCATTGTCGTAGGTATACAACAATGCACTTGTTATGTTATAAAAAACATTTTTGACAACTACTTTCAAGGATTTCTTTGTAAAACACATACATTTTTCGGTGATTTTTTCGTATTGCGTATCCTAATCACCTAAAAACACTACATTACATATCCAATGATTAAAAAAAACCCACCAGGAGAAGGCTAAATTGAATTCAAAATTTCTCCCTGCTTATCCAACCGGCCTTCAAATACCTGGTTTTGTCCGAAAGTTTCTCTGTGAGTATCCACATGAAAAATGACCTGAATTAAAAAGTGGTGGGTTTGCATATCCAAACTGACAGGTGGAAATTGGCACCATGCCTCATTTGTTCCGATTCACGTAAACAATTAGCTCGTATCCAAACTGACAGGTGGAATTTGGCACCATGCCTCATTTGTTCCGATTCACGTATACAATTAGCTCGTAATTTTTTTTTACAAACACCTAATTGTTTCCTGTGGCGTACCCAAACACAAAAAAAACGGAACAATTGTTACTTTTTCCCATTTTTTTCTCCGGACTACCCTATTGCGGAGAGTGACTCGTTAAAAATTTCCTATTGCGTATCTAGAATAAATTTAGTACCCAAACAACTTAAATTCAAATACGTTTTACTGATTAAAACAACTACACATAGCCGCCCAAATTCGCGCATAAATACCTTCGCACTGCATTTCTCAGTAGTCTTCACGGGCTTACAACTTATTCACTCATGCAAATGTTTTTTCAATAACAAGCAAAAACTTTGGATGTTGCAAAACCTTTATTTTTATTTGATTTTTTTTTTGTTATATAAAAAAATTAGGTTCTCATACACGTAGAACATAATTTAATATATAATACGAATTTCAACTGTTTTTTGCTTAATTAATTAATTATTACTTACATTACAGAAAGTTGAATATATATTGGCAAGGGGATAACGAATCGGTCCTCCCTTACACTTACAATGTATTGCGTAACAAAGTTTTCTGGTTGTAATTATAAACGTTACTGCATTTCTCAGGAGCAGATGTAATGAGGAAAACTGGAAATAATTTGCAATNGTAATTATAAACGTTACTGCATTTCTCAGGAGCAGATGTAATGAGGAAAACTGGAAATAATTTGCAATCACAAGTGTTGCGCAAGGCTTTTTCGCTGTGTTAGTTCTGATGAAAGTTGGCAATTTATGGAAACTCCAAGCCTTCATAGGTGTATTACTACTTCATTTGACGTCAAAACCTCTGTACTGAAATCACGAGCTGATAATTAATGTACCACACCTCTGTACTACATTTCTCAATAGTAGATGTAATGATGAAAGTTGGCAATTTATGGAAACTCCAAGGCCTTCATATGTGTATTACTACTTCATTTGACGTCAATGCCTCTGTACTGAAATCACGAGCTTTTAATAATGTGCCACACCTCCGCCCAGCATTTCTCAGTAGTAAATGTAATGAGGAAAGTTGGAAACAATTTCAACATACCTGTTGTTGCGCAATAGGCATATTACTACTGCATTTGACGTCAATGCCTCTGAACTGAAATCACGAGCTTTCAATTAATGTACCACACCTCCGCCCAGCATTTCTCAGTAGTAAATGTAATGAGGAAAGTTGGTAATTTATGGAAACTCCAAGGCCTTCACAGACTACCAACCCGCCTATATAAATTTGAAATTTAGATATATGTGTTAGTCGGGGCTGAGTATTTAAGAGAAACAGGACTCCTCTCCAAGACCAAAAGGTAAGAAAAAAGAATCTATAATTATTAATACATATTTATGAAACCTCTAAGGCCTTCATAGTCTTACCCCGAACACACCATTTTATGTTTTCCGATTGAAAACTTTTATTTTTAAAGTAAAACTACACTTGGATACATTTTAAACTGACGCATGTATAACAAGTCCCTTTAATTTTAACGCTTTGTTTGTTCTGATGAAAGTTTTCGATACTAAGCCAGTTGTGAGATTCTTAGCGTGTTGTCACCTTAAGAGTTTTCGACAAAATAAAATAAAGCTTCGTTGTGGCTTGTGTCCATTATTAACAGTTTATTTGGTATCATAATTGATGCGTGAACTTAGCATCCAACGTCTTACTTTGTCCGGACATGACCAACGTACNAGCATCCAACGTCTTACTTTGTCCGGACATGACCAACGTACCATGAGCGGTTAGACTACTCGTCTTCCACCAAAGCGAACTGGCTTCAATTCCCGGTTGGGTCACTCCCGGATTTCCGCAAGTGGGAATCGTGCCGAACGTTGCCGCTGGTTGGCGGTTTCAGATTGAATGAACTCGTTATTTTTGACTTTGGATATTCTCATCTGCTTGACCAGTGGTCCAATTTATATGTGTTAAAAACCAATTGAAAAGAGCCGGAAGATAGTTTTACTAAGTACGTGGTAACAGTGGACTTGCATTTAATTGANCCATGAGCGGTTAGACTACTCGTCTTCCACCAAAGCGAACTGGCTTCAATTCCCGGTTGGGTCACTCCCGGATTTTCGCAAGTGGGAATCGTGCCGAACGTTGCCGCTGGTTGGCGGTTTCAGATTGAATGAACTCGTTATTTTTGACTTTGGATATTCTCATCTGCTTGACCAGTGGTCCAATTTATATCTGTTAAAAACCAATTGAAAAGAGCCGGAAGATAGTTTTACTAAGTACGTGGTAACAGTGGACTTGCATTTAATTGAATTTTCCATGACAAGATTGTAAAATAATATCTCAGGGCTCCAAAATTTATAAACTAGAGAACGGATTGGATTTTACTTTGAGACTTGTAAATCGATATTTAAAAAATTCTATAAAAATCATATAAATTGCATTCGTTTCTAATGGTGGTGGGTTATGGAGGTCCAGCGTTTCAAATACGGCACAGTGTGTTTGGAACGAAGGTTTTTTGACTTAAACGTGCCTTTAATAAGTTTACCTACGAAAAAATAGCACATTCCAGATTATGACGAATTTTCACTAAAGCCTGCCGTTTAGATTTTACGTTTTACGGCTCGACAAAGTGAAAAACTTTGAATTTTATATTTAAAAAAATTATTGTTTGGTTGCTGCTGTTAGTTAACCAATTTAATATTTGGCATTTAATAGAACTTTAAACTAGTTGTGAGATTCTTAGCGTAGAGTCAAATATAAAAAATTGAATATATATCGTAAAGAGGGTATACACTTAGATACGCGATATGGAACAATTAGCTTGAACTTGGATACATTAAACGGAATTCGGCTGGATACATGATAATACACTGACTTGTAAAGGAAACAATTTGAATGGATACTGTATACTATACCTCGCGGTTTTACTATTAGTTTACCATAAGGGTACGCAATATGGAACAATCACCCATTTTTCACTGTGTTATATATACAGTATATATACTCGAAGAAATTGTTCTCAAATGTACATCATTGTATATGCGTCCTGAGGAAACTTCTTTTTTTCAGACATCCTCAGAAACACTCCTAAATTTGTGAAGAAAAGAGTAAAATGCGTAGTTAAATTCCCAACATTGTACAGTATCACTCGTACATTTGTAACATAATGAGAGGTGAATATCTCTAGTGTGTATAGTTAAAACTTCCATTAAAATTTAGGAAGTTCATTTAAATATATTTTTACAGTGCGGATTAAAATTATTTTGATTGCCGTTGACAATCTTGTCCTAAATGACACACAACTTACAGACTAATTACAAATAGCATCAACAGCCATGTCTTACATGAAGCAAGTTCCAACAGCCATGTCTTACATGAAGCAAGTTCCNTATGCCTTACATGAAGCAAGTTCCAACAGCCATGTCTTACATGAAGCAAGTTCCAACCGCCATGTCTTACATGAAGCAAGTTCCAACAGCATTATCATGAAAACTATTTCTGGCTCGTCTCTGCTGTACAAGCAGCACCAAAAATATAATTTTAAAATAATTGTTTTAAGCCTACAAAGAAGTTATCCTAATACTGCTGTAAACATATCGTTCGTTATTATTCGTGTTTTGCACCCTATTTTAAAAGACAGGAGCATTCATACATATATATAAATGTCGTACATAAGTTATATTTCAATATAAATTTTATAACGACAAGTTTTTCGTTTGCAGACAAAAAAAGACAACCATGAATGTCACATGAAAAAAATTTATGACAGTGCATTGAAAAGAACAAATATTATTATTGCAGCTATATTTTCTTGCATACATAGTTAGACACAATACATTTTAAATTAATGCATGTATAGACATACATATATATGGCTTGCACTGCGTTGCAGTGTGTTTGAAATCGTGATGTAGTTAAAAAAGACTTTCCAGACTGCCGTATCTTACAAAATACCAGCCAGACACGAGTGAAACTACTATAGGAGCCTGTATTGAACTTTGCTACACACTTTCCACCAACAAAATGTGAGGGTCGCCGCTGAGAGTCCCATAGGTACACGCAGCACTACGAGAACACTGCAAGCCAGTACAGAGCATTGCGCATAGCGGTGATGACGCTTTTGTAGCGCGTGCCAGTGTGACCCTTATAGCTCCCGCGCTTCTCGGCCGAAAAAGGAGAAAAACGATGCAGACAGGAGGGCCCCTAATTCAGTGAAAGTAATAAATATTTTTGACTGAAAATTTACAGCATAAATTTGAGCAATTTCTACAGACTCGTAAGACCTCGATGGTAAGAGCCGCCCAAATATCTCCACTCCACTCTCCAACAGGTAAATTCAAATGTAATTATAAAGCTTATAATAATTCTTCAGCTAACTAATTGCTTCGGTTTCAGTCAAGATACATTTACTTGTTCGAGGAATGCGGTTAGGTATACCAGATAAATTCGAGGGCTGTTGTTACTTACGCACATCCTCACAATTAGGCTTCTGGCGTAACTTAGAGAAACAGAAGGGAAATTTATTGTTCGAAGAAAAATACCGTACCGCTGTTTTCTTGCAGTAAAACCATTTGCAAAACGATTAACAATTTAATAGGGCTGAGATCAAATTTTGTAACTTTGAAAACAGGAATGATAGGCCTGCTGATGCTCGTCAACAGTCATAAATAATGCTGAATGAATGATATTAAAAGTACACACGAAAACAACGTGATATTATAAAAATATGCCAATATAGCATTAAATTTATGGAACAAAAACTCAAATTGTCTTCAAGTTCATGCTTCAGTTTTATTTCCTTGCATAATTTCCCACTTTATTACAGACTAAGATATTTGAGTTTTCTTGCTTTCTTTGGCAAAAAACATTACTGGAAAATTTAAAAAAAAAATTCTGTCTTCTCTTTTATGACACTTTAGAAACACGTTTTACTTCATACAGGAAGTCTTACAGCTGCAAGTATAATTGTTTTGCTAAATGGACCTCATAGTTTCTAGCCCAATAATCAGAAGGTCCCGTCGTGTTTACACTTTATGTGCATAAACGTTGGGGATAAAACCCAATTATTAACTTTTCAGAGCTCGTTGGTTTTATTTTCATTTTAGAAGACGATTCGTTATCTTCTTTGATGTCCGTTTTTCTCAAATAAACAGAAACACGAATATCGTCGTTTGGTCTGTGTCAGTCCATCACTTTACTTCGCTAGCCACCCCTGTCTGAAAACGCTTGGAAGACAAATTTAAATACAAAGTAATGAAAAACAAATACGATAGCGTACTGAAAGGCATACTAACTAAACTAAAATATTCATTATACGCTAATTTAAAAGGAACATACTTTGTAAACAACGTTGAAGATGTTAATCTGTTTTCATCCATGTGTTAAATATTTAATCACTGACCCGTAAGATATATGATATTCCCGGTAAACTGAGCACTTTAGAAAACCATGATTAAGGTTTACTTTTCTGCACATTGTGTATTATTCTACTTTATGTATAGTTAGCATTGACATGCGATGGTCAAATAAGACTGAAATTACTACAAAACTAAATGTTTTACAAATTCACTGATCCTTACACTTATACGCATTAAAAGTACAGGAGGCAAAATAAATTATTTCAGAATTCAGAAAAAATTCATCTAACACATTTAATTCAACGTTAAGACAAGGCACTACTTTTCTTCTGCTGTTACCAACTTTAATTGGAGTTTACTAGTCAGTGTACTCGTTAAAAGATATGCAGGTAGGGGCAGAGAGATATGTTTCAAAGGTGGATTTCAAAAGTTGCTCAGTTATCCGTAAACATCTTATAACCTAGAACATTTAAAGTCATTATTGCTTGCTACATGATAAATAAACATTTGTGACTTTTAGCCACTATAAAATAAAATAAATAACATAATATTTATTTACTTGGTTGTAGGTTTTTAGATTAAAGTAAACTATTTTCTGATATTTAACTTGCGTCAGCCTAGTATTCTGTCACTTATCAGCTTTGCTACTGGTTTTTAACGCCAATGAGAAATAAATATCTATGCATATTTTAAAACTCAACGTCTCTCTGTCTGTCTATCAGATAGTGCGCTTATCACTCGAGAACCACTTATCCGATTTACGTGTTTTTTTTTATTCATAGCTATGTTCTCTGACCAGGTTTTCGTATATATTTTGTTACGCAAAGTAAGATAAGGAATAAGCAGTGATGATAATAGTGAATCAAGTCGGAAAAAAGTGCCGCCAGCGCTCTCTCTTGCAATACGCTGTCTAAACAGTTAAAGATGGAATAATATCATCTAGTAAAGAATTGTGTAGCATAAAAATAACTAAGAAAACTCCTCGGTAGCATGTATCTATCTATAACCAAACAATAATTCTGTAGTCCACGCGAGCGGAGCCGTGGGCACAGCTAGTAAAATATAATATGAAAAATTAATATACGCCTTGAGAGAAAGAGTGCGTATATAGGGAGGGATGTAATACAATTTGACAGACTATCGAGGCAGCACTCTACCTGCTGACTCAGACACGTTATGTGTCATGGGGCCCTAATATTGGACAACTGCGGAACGTAAAGCCAGGGGGAAACTGTAATAATTAGAGAAAACCCCGACGGCTACAAGAAACGTTTGCTACATGTGCCAATACAAGAGTGATCTCCCCAGGAATCAAACATTGATTGCCTTAGTAGGAAGCCAATGTGTCGACCATCAACCATCGAGAATTTTAGTCGTTTCTGACCGTCGAAGTAGGATAATACAAATTTAAGTAAAACAGTTACTGTACAAACGATTTATTTCATCTTGAATTAAAATTTGGCTGTGTTTGCAAAATAATTAAGCAAAAGTCTCGTAAGTATTGTTCAAACACTTTTCGGACTCAACATAGCAGACCTACGAACTTATTAAGATTTAAACACTCTTAAACATCAGTAGGTGCTGACTATAGTTCATTCAAGGTTTCTTTGAACTTTTCTGAAGCCCTGCTAAAATTCTACTTCCAGGATATTCCTCCACCTGATGCAAACCAAGCCTTACCGAGTTTAGAAAATCACCCCAAATGGACAACGCGCCGCATTCTTGCGCACCCTGTGTAATATGTTGCATGAGAACGATTTAATACAAGGTATTACCTACACACATATATTTTCTATTTTAATTAATATTAATTATGATTTAAATATTGTAGTTTATAGATAAAAAATAAGTAAATTTTAAATTTAATTAGTAGTGACATAGTAAGATACTTTTATGTCAACTAAATTATTAAACACTTGAAATGTATAGTATATTTAGGTAGCAAACAAAACTGTCGTGCATTTGGTGATTTTTCAAAGTTTTGATTCAAAAAGTGTGAAGAAACAGTGAATAGAATCGAAATACTGTATTAACATGCACTGATGCAAAACAGTTCTGAAAATAACTTCAGGTATAAGTTTTATAAAAAGGAATGTTATTGAAATTCCGTCAGTTAGTTGTGACTTTCAGAACATGAACACGTAAAGTTGAAATGTTAATACTAAAATTTTACTGGAGACCAGTATTGAATCGGACACTTCCGGTGTGTTATTGTTAAGGTCACAATTGCATCACCGAAGTCGGGCCAAGGCACAAAATATTGAAACAGCAGGTTTCAATATCTCTGGTGGTTACGTGTCTGCCTTAATTTATTTAACGCCGCAGGGACGGACTGGTGGGCAGGTACTTCCTGATTTGAAAGGAGACGCTGCGAAACACTCGTTATCGGATAAACGCGTCGGTGCGTTTTTCCACGGTCACGTAAAAAAAATCTTTTCACTCGGCAGTATTTTTTTTGTTCTGTCGCCATCGGCGAGAGGTAAAAAATTTCCCGCCCTTGTTCGTGTCGGCGGCGAGATGGGCCGGAAAATGTCTGCCAATTGATCCCCGACGACTGACCGGCAGTTTTGGTCGGGAGTAGGAGAAGGTCAAATGTCAGAGTTCAGGAAAACCGGGAGCCTGCGGGCCTGTCTGGTTACACCGCGCTTGTTGGAGAGTCCTGCCGGTATTCTCTCTCTCTCTCTCTCTCTCTCTCTCCGGACGGGGTGGAAAGCTGACGCGGCACTCGTAGATGGTTCAACGCGGCACATTTAGGTTAACGCCTTTCGGTCAAGACTAGATTACGATCCTAACATCTCGGGGGCATAACCTGGAAGCATGCTGGGGTTAATCTCAAATCTTCACCGCCGGCTCAGAACTCCGCTGGCCGAATCAGCCGAAAGCATTACGAGAAATAATGGGGTACCTAATAACACGCCGTGAAAATTACAAATGCTAAGGAAATAATTGTTAGAAGGAATGCCATGATAAAACAGAAAAACCTTTGCATAACATTCGCATTCAGGCTGTCGTAGTTTCAATCCTAACGTGGTTTTCCAATTTAAATAAAGGAAAATGCCAGCAAGTTTTCTATTTTAGGTTCAAGGCGTAAAATGAATAAAAGTTTAGAAAATTCTGTGTGCAAAAGTATACTATACACAGACAAATTTTTTAATGTATATATAAACATACATACTAATTTTTATGAAAAATTCAACACCATGAAGAAACGATTAGAATTTAAGCAAATTTACTACACAAATTAAAAATGTTATTACAAGCAAACGATTACAGTTCAGGAGTAATGCAACAGCGTTACTTGAATACTTGCGAAAAAAAATTGTATGCTCTAAAGCTTTCTAGAGCTGCAATAAAACTGCCACATGCCATGGCGTCGAATCAAATAGGTCTTGGATGTGTTCCTGAGTAATCATCTGCCTGGCTGCTGCTCCCCGAGTCCATAGGTGAGAATGACGGACTTGTTGTCGGGTGACCATATCCCAGACATGTTAGGTAAATGACATGTCGGGCTAACATAGGGCCAAGAAAGTATTCGCCTTGCTTTAAAAACGGACATTTCTAGCAACATGTGGTCGGGAGTTGTATTGTTTGAATAAGGCTCCACGAGTGTGCCGAAGGAAGGTTACGACTTTAGTCTCTACAAATTCGATCATGTAACTGTTTCTGTTGAGGTTGCCCAGAGTTAGTAGCAGCCGAGATCACCTATGATACCCAAACAATGAAGCTCTTCGGTCGTGAAAAATGACGCTGGGCAATGGAATTTCAAAAATTTAATTGTCGAATGCGTTTGCGGCTATCACACTGTAACCCAAGTTGAAGTGGTATTAGCCCGAAAACACTATATGTTGCCACTGCACGCCAGTGTACGTGTTCGTGAGTCCACTGGAGCCTGAGGTGTCGACGGTTCAGTCTCAAGGTGATTCTCCGCAAATGAATGCGTGCATGCAGTCCTCTGCGAATCAGACTCAGTCGAACCGTGGAAGCAGACAAATGCCAAACCTGTTTCAGTGTGCCAACGTTCTGCCAACACTCGAAAAGAAAGCGAATGGCCCATCACTGCCATGTGGATGAGGCGTGTCATCCTGTTGTGTCACATTTCTTGGTTCCAGTTCCGGGTTGTCGACTCGTCGTGTGCTCTTCGGTCCTATGCTTACACACTCGCATCACCGTTGGGACGTAACGCCCCGCATGAGCAGCAATATCGAGTTTAGAAAATCCTTCTCACTAGCCGATCATTTGTCACCTTTCAAACTCTGTAACGTACTTAAAAGGTGCCCTTTCATGTCGACGAGGAATATTTACAGTTCATTGACGTGAACAACTATACATGCCTTGATGTATTCTATATATAAACCTTTACACGTCAGTTCAGAAAGTGATGTTGCATCTAGGTATGTGCATTATTTTGAAACCCTAATACCCGTCATTTCATATCCTACTTTCCATTTCCTCTGAGTTTCGTTTCATTTGCATGTTTCTTCGTGGTGTTACAGGTTTCATACACATCAGCGTTCAGGCTTGGGATTTTGTATTCAAAAACACTGAAGTTCAATAAAATGTATGGCACTTTGAAAGATATGTCGAAATGAATGGAACTGTTACATCGAGACAAATGGAGTGTGCATTTTGGTATACATATAGTGTTTAAAAGTACATTTTATGCACTGTTGTATAACCCTTAAGGTGGGTATGTACCCTATACAGTGTGACATACAGTTTCAGAGAGTTCTAACCCTATTCTGTGGAAGAGTTCCCTTCCGACTGTTGCTTCAGATGTTGCAGACCTGTTGATGACTAAAATTCTTTCCCAGGTGGCTCTATGCGTGTTTTATAGGCGACAGGTTTGAAAACTGGTCTGGCGTAAGAAAGGTATCAGCAGGGCAGCATTTGTGTTTGGAAATCTTCTGGAGCCACGCCACATAATGATTAACCAGGTGCATTAAGAATCTTCAGTATCCACCCATACTCGAGTATAGTTGTCATCCAAGTACAGACGAACTACAACCATGCATGCCACCGGACTATGAAAAAACTGCAAACGAAGTTTCCCTTGTCGTCAGTGTAAGACGGTGTCAAGGAGGTCGAGAAAGCAAGTCATCTTCCTTAGGCCACATAGTAGTGCGAATTAAAACGTGGTCACTCGTTATTCCACTGCACGTATCTGGCTGGTGTAAAGAGAGGCTGCTGGTTGAATTCGAGCCTGTTGGATAGTGAAACGTTTTACTCTTTTGGTGGTCATTCTGAATTACTCAAATATTTCCCAAAATTTGTGGGCTTTCTCATGTTCACACTGCTCCATTTATGGCGGCTCAGATCGTAATCGCAAAGGTCCAAGGAGATGGCAGTCCAATTGAACTACCATCTTTCGTACCGTAGTTCAACTCGCAAGCACTAAGTTTTTCATACTTGTTCTGAATTAGTCACCGCAGTATGCCGGTTGTTCACTCATGTTGACTTCACAAGCGCATTTACTATATGATCACAGCTTCGCTTAAGACCATTGACATTGTCCAGGATTGTAGGTACGTTATCGTACTCTGGTGGAAATTTAATGCTGGCAATCACAGCCATACTTAAATAATTCGCGATATTACTCGTAATTGTTCTGTATACCAATTTTCTCCTCTTTTCGTTAATTCGTTCTACATGCGGCTGTAACGAATGCATATTAAATACGCTATCAGATGAGACAGTGACCAACAGAGTTTGCAGTACGCGTATACTGTAAATGCAATATCAATATGGTGTAGCAAATCTTCGGGCTGGATACATGCGCTAATTAAGCTCAACGGGGATTCTTACAACCGTTGTATTCTCTCCCGAGATAAGTCGGCTCACAGCTAATGTAGTTGACCCTCTATGTCCTGCAGATCAACATCAGTTCGTAGTTTATGTCCGAGCTGAAACCACCCAGATGTTCTATTGGGGACAGATCGGGGGACCTTGCTGGACACGAGATTACCTCAACATGGCGCAGGTATTCCATATGCACGTTTTATGTTGGTATACAAGCATTGCCTTGTTGGAAGACAGAACTAAGGTACTGATGCTAAGGGGGAAGAGAAGGTAGTCGCATGAGGACCCAAGGTGCACTAACTTTCAGCTGTACCGTCATGAAATCCTGAATCACTTCCTGGGCAATATAAAGCCTTAAACCATCCCCTGAATCACTTCACACTAAGATACAGGGAGTAATGCCAGTGGGTCTCCCCACAACATTGGTAGGGTGTGCTCTCTCTCTCTCTATCTCTGCTTCGCGATACTCGCACACGACGGTCATCCGTTGCTGAACCGAGATTCATCGCTCAGCACAATGCGACGCTATTCGTCTTACTCCACATTTCCCGGTTATGGGAACCAATCTAAACACCATTGTCTCTGCTTTTGTGTTAACAGCAACCTACGCACAAATAGGCAAACTAGTATTCCAGCTGAAGCCAGTCCTCTAGTCATGATGCAGGATTATTCAGCATGTTTTAAAATGTCCAGATTGCAGGCGCCGATGTTAATGAATTAAATAAATGAGTGGTGATCCTCCCTTGATATGGTCTGTTTTGGTTAACCGGAATATCCAAGATGTCTGTGGGCGGTTTCGCGATCACATTGATTTCCTCATAGCGCCACTGTGATTTTGGAATGACCCATATCCGTGGCAAATGTGAGATGCGTAAACTCGGCCTTACGCAGACCCAAAATGCGGCCCCTATGTAAATACATACAGTGCTCGCAATGTTGTTTAATGCAGCTACGAGGCATACTCTGTGTTCTGTTAATATTCTTAACTGGTTTAACGGACTGACAATCCGCACACGCCTTATAAAACACTCGTGGTGGATGCACCAATGCCCTCTGGTGGTATTTTTAGACGTTACCGATTATTTCAGGTATAACCATTTACACATCCAACGATGGAATGCAGGTGTTTCAAATTACTTGTAACAATTATTTCTTAGTGGTTATTCTTTTTGTCACCATATTATAGAGATATATATCTAATATAACAAGTATTTGCAAACAAAATTGATATTTTATCATGTATACTGCTATATACATGTATGCATGAATATGTGTGTTGGTTTTAAAATATATCTCCATATTAAGTCTCAGCAGTCTTAGCAGATTTAGTTTTATTTTTGGGAATTATTTGTAATATATTTTAGACAGTTTCAAAAAATTATTTTATTTAAATATGCATTGGATATCGGTTACAGCCAGCCTAAAATAAACCACATTTAAAGAAGTCTATCAACTGCTTTGAATACAGAACAACCAAATGGCTTCAACCTAAAATATGGAGAGTTTAAGAGGTCGTCACTTCAACAAATTCCAATGAAATATTTCAAAACTGTGGTGTTTTCTTGTCTTTAGGCATCACTATGCACAGAATTTGTAATATATATTTCAAACTGTCAAAAATACATGAAAAGAGGAGTTGCTCACAACCAAAAGCATACAGAGTTTATACATGGGTGACGTCATCTGTCGACTTTTCACTTATTTTGTTTAATTTTATTGTAATTTCACAAAGTTTTTAACGTCCTAGCTTTTGTACCGGTAGATCAAACAGGCTGGCCGATTATACTCTTATATAAAACATTACTGAACTTGAAGCATAAGAATTGAGCCAAAATTGATAGATTAACCATGATTCGAACCAAAACTCACGCAGACCAAGGGTTCCACCTCAACGATTTCGTATAAAAAGGTAGCTTCCTCAAATCTCTTCAAACAATTTGGAAGTGAATATATGAATGCGTATAAGATAGTTTGTATCAAAGCATCTGCCGTAGTATTGGTTCTGAGCCCGCTATAGTGACTGTAATAATTCTCACATCCTCGCCATCTGGCCGTCCAGCCAATAAGGAACCTTACGCAGCATCGGTAGCTAGTCAGACACAAGATCCATCCCAAATCCTCACGCAACCAATCAGATAATGGGTACCCCACATCGAATAATACGCCACGCAATTTCGCCTCTGTGTACTTACTGACTCTGCAAACCGGCGGTGAAATTCAGCTCTGCCGTTACACTCACGTCCTCGACGTCACCTCGCAGCAACGCGCACGCCTGAAATTAAATTGAAATCTTCTGCCGACAATACAAACAAATGAAAACTACGTCACATTGGAATGTTAATTTCTGATCAGACAGGCGTGTATTGTCAGGTAAAGATTTTAACTCCATCCCTCCTCCCCCATCTAAGTGCTCTGTTATTTGGCGTACGTTTCACGTGGACTGTGAACCAATCCGTTTACCGCGTCGTCACACGGGCATCCGAGGCAAACGCAGCAGTGAGAAGGGGGAAAAAGCGGCCATTAGCTGAAACCCATTTGACCACCGGGAATGAGATGTAACTTTCTGTTGAGGACAATTCCGTGTATCCAGTTTACAAATTGGGTTAAACAGCGTGCGGAGAGGAGCAGCAGCGCACTTGCGATTTACGTAACTTTGCGCTCCATTCGCCAACAAATTAAGAAGCTCTGCGCCTAGGGGAAGTAGATGGGGGGGGCGGTAACTTGCTGACAGGATTCCGAACTTGCTCTTCCTCTGTGCTACATCGGGTCTGCGAGTACCGTGGCGCCACACCCGAAAGTTGAGAGGTTGGTCGTCAGAGTCCGTTATGGGGCCGGCAGGAGGGCCGGAACGGAGGTACCACGTTGCGACCGAGGAAGCCGTAATTCTATTGGCGCTCGCCACCAAGCTGTTGTGTGCAGGGGAAGCGGGTTAGGCAACTCCAGCAGAAACAGTTCTGCCTCATTAACCCATTCGCTGTCTGCGCCCCTACGATCACTGACGGGTCCCGCACCTCTAGGGATAACTGCCCGATGCATTCAGTGTCCTTTTCTCACTGCTCATCCGATTAGGGGACGTTGGCGTAACTTTGTTTCATCAATAGCCGGTTCCTACAGTTCGCTTGGTCCAAACGAAGAATCTCAAAACAATTACAGTAGACACAATAACCAAAAAACTGATAATTATTAGGAACACTGAGATTTCAAATGCTAGTGCAAAAATATTAGTTGGTGTTTGCATAATTTTAAGTGTACTCCAAGAAAAAATTCTGAAATTTACTGCATTAAGGTATAGACGTATTGAGAGCAGGCATCGTAATTTTTAAAGATAATGAATTAGTGCTTTCTGTTACCTATCGGTTTGCTGAACCGAAATTGAACATTTTAAAGCAGATAGTATCATATTTGGAAGAACAGAAGATTCTTGAGACGTCAAAAAGATCGTATGCTAGACCATCTTTTTATTGCCAAAAAACGCCAGGTCAGTACCGTTTTATTTGTATTTAAAGCAAAATCATTAAAAAATTGTATGTAGATGCTTACCCTGTGCCAGTAATGGAAACAGTATTTCAACATTTTAGTAAGGCAAAATAGTTTACCATTTTGGACTTAAAATCAACTTTTTTTACAGTCGCCTGCTGGAGCGAACGGACGAGGGGTATGAGAGGGGGTGGGGGTGGCGTCGATATCACCTAGCCACATGCCATCCCCTGGTATCAATTTTTGTCCAACCCACTTGGTAGCTAGACACGACCCTTGCTGCTCTGATGAGGGCCCCATTTCATCCCCAGGTAAGGCATTTTTCGGCGATCATTCTTTACCGCATTAGTTTATGTTATAATTTTTTTAGATTTTGCTACATAGTTGGTATTTATTATTACGGCTGCAGCAATACAAAAAAATATACATAGTGTAAATTTTTTTTATTAGAGGAAAATGTCATCACATACATTTTCTACAAGCTGAATAATGTTTAGTACAAATATAAAATAATTAATTTATTGGCATCCGACGCCTTTAAACTACGACTAAGCCGTGTTTCTTTTCTCCTGCCTTATAACGGAACTAGACACGGAAGCTCTAGACATATATATATTTTTAAACATTATTCACTACATTTTCTCTTAGCATATATCTAATATAATAAAAAGAAAACCGTACGTATTTAGATATTTGGTAAAAAAAAAACGCGTACTTCTAGGATATTTATTTTCTGAGTTGCACGTAAATGCGCAAACAAGGAATGTGCAGGAGATATGTCTGGACTACTAATTGTCAGGAGGCGACTGAAAGCAACAGATACTGTACCACCCTGCAATTCTGCTTGATGTCAATAGCTTTTAGTGCCGTCTGCTATCGCGCCAACGTAAGCCGTATCACACGCTCCGCCAGTAAGAATACATACGCCTGGGACTTGCTACGTACTTCTAGCGCTCGTCGCCGCGCACTCAGTTCACTTTACAGTGAGCGTTAATAATTCATCAGCTGAGACTGCAACCGGGAAACTCTCGGAGTGTACACGAACATGCCGGCGTGCTAATGGCGTTGTTAACATTTACCGTGCGCACACCAGCTCAAGGCAGCTATGGTTTTACAACATTCCTCGTTCACGTCTCGTTCACCACTCTCGTGGGAGCTATCGCAAATGTATGATACCCGCGGCTATTTGAAAATTGTCAAAAGCACTCCTTCGTTACGACAATTCTTACAATTTCCTGCTCAAGTTAATTCCACATATTTCACATATGAACCCTAAAATTACATCAAATTTCACAAATAACTTTGCTCTGTTCAGTATTTGCATAGACAGAATCTCCCAAATTAATTTTTCTACTCTTTGAGCGGGAATAATAGAGAAACTATTGAAGACAACATGATGTGACTGCGTGTATTTGAGGTTATGAGGACATTAGCGTGTGTCTGCAAGCGCGTGTAGCCATTCTGCTGTGAAGGAAGGAGCTTCGTCACATGTGTGAACATGTTACCATATTTTGATGTGTAGGGTTTACATTGGTACTTGTCATGTTTTCCAGCCAACAAGCATCAAGGGAGTGGAAAGAAACACCTGCTCCACGCTGAATTAAACCTTGCAAGACGAATGACGCCTGTTGCTGAGTCTATCTTAAATACACTAATGTATAGTGGGTTGTGGCCCGTAGCTTGCAGAGCGTTTGGCCTGCGCGCCAAAGACACGTGCGTCGTATCCTTATTGGACAACAATTATGTCATTGAGTAAAGCTTGTGATTGGCTGTTGATGTGGTACTGTGTTTCCGATGTTCTGGAGACCTGGCTTGCGACTCTTGGTGCGGGGTGCACGGGAGGGGATGTAGGCCGTGAATGTAAGGCGCGTGGCGAGTTGGGGAAAGGGAGGTCGTCGCCGAGTTATCCGGGACTCGGTTCGAGACTGAGGAGGCGCCTAATGAGGAAGCATCAGTAAAATATGATACGGGACTGTTTATTTCACCCCGGTGAACCGGGACTTTGAATATTTGCGCAGTAAGACGTGGCAGTGGTGAGTTTGAATTTAGAATGTTTTAGGCCGACTGAAGTAAAGGACTTCGTTTCTGGCAGAAGTTAGTTGGGACTTTGCATTCACTTTCTGGAATAGTGGACTTGGTATTTGGCGGGGATTCTCTTTGTACATTGCAATCTTTCATTGCGAAAGTGTGGACTTAGCGGATAAGAGGGACTTAAGACTCTCGCTCCCTTGACAGGTTAAGAGAGACGGCGTTGCTTCGAAGTTACCCCAGGGAGCAAGGGAAAGGGGCTACGCAGTATGGTACACACCTCACAAAATGTGTTGCACTACCTGCAAATGGTTGCACACAAACGATGTTTGCTGAGTCATTCGGTGCATTAAAAAAATACTTGCGTCTCATCTGGCGTGGTATTCTGTACGGACAGTGTGAATTTCATCCGACAATTTCTCTTGGGGCGTGAGCAACCGAGTAATTTAGAAATCGCGGCGGTGCGGGACATTTTTTAGGTGTCATGAGATGACTTACTCGGATGCTCAATGACCAAAGTGAAGGGACTCGGGGTCCCCTGTGGTCTCTTAGTCTAGAGGAAGAAGCAGTTGTCAGGACGGAGGAAGTGGAACTCTGTGAGCTTGTGTGAATGTTGTGATTTGTGATTATTGAACTACGCATGCTGTGCGTCAGGGAAAGTTCTACCTGCATCTAACGGTGTTGATGAGGGGAGTATCCCTGGCTTTGCCTTTACTTGTGTGTATGGTGGAAAAGTAATACCTGCACCTTTGGGTGTAAGGTGGGGGGAATACACTAGGCTTACTCTGATTTGTGGATGGACTTATGAGAAGTATGCGATGGAAAAATACCAACACTATTATAGTTTGGCGAGGGGAATACCTTCGGCTCAAGTGAGTGCAATGAAGAGTGTGTTTTGTGTGGAGGACTGACAGGAAGAGTAGATTATTGGTTACTTGGTATTTTGTGAGATCTCACGTCTGCAGTGTAATATTTCAAGTGTTTGTATGGTTAATGAGTTATAATTGTCACAGTATTGTTATATAATGCAGCGTTGGATTTTTTTGTATGATAAAATATTTATAGTTGTCATATAAGTATTGTACTTGTAATATATCATAACACAGCAATTATATGTTCAAAACCAACCAGAATGTTTGCTGTTATTTTGTGAATACTCCCGCTCCACTCCGGAAGGCGTAAGTTCAGTTCTCAAATTTTCCTTAACTTTCTGTTTATTTTTATGTGGAATTACTGCTTCCCATCCCTTCCTCGTCCATGTTAAAATGTATAGGAGCATGGTGGAGGTTTCGACGTAAGTTGTGGTGACTGTGGGTGAGTGAAAAGCGCCAAAAGCGCCACTGCAATTGTATAGGAAATGTCAGAGGTGACAAGGGGAGTGGATCAAGCATTATTGGAAATGTAATAACACGACTAAGGTGCAGAGTATGAGGGGCATAATTTGATACTCTGCCATCATCGCGTGTAACAACGGCACGATAACGTGACAATTTTGAGAGGGACGGAACTGTGTGTGATGTGTGCAAAGGATGTCGTGACAGCAAGAGGGTAACAACAGACGAAGGAAGTGCGGGGGGCTGTGTTGCACATATTCACGCGTTCCTCCGGGAAGTCAAAGTCCATACGGCAAGCTGCACATGAGTCAGGTGTCAGTAAATCAAAGATCCATCTAATATCAAAGCAAGCTAATTGGAGCGTCTATATTCTCACGTTATTTCACGCTATGAACGAGGGTGACGGAGATATTATTGTATAATTTTATGAGAGGGTTGTGAACATGTGCGACGACAACGAACATTTTGCTGACATGATTATTTGGTCCTATAAGGAAACCCTTAAATTGAATGGAACTGTCAACCACCAGAACTGTGTGTAATAGGCCAATTAAAATTGCCACATTGTGTTAGAGGAAGCAGTTTACTCCCCTGGGTTAACAGTGTGGTGCGGTATATCTGCCAGAGTAATTGTATTGCCAGTCCTCTGTGACAGAATGGTGACAAGTGTAAGTTGCAGGAAAACTGCGCCAGCTGCTCGCCAGCTCTACCCAGATAACAATTGCTTTTCCCAGGAGGATGGTCCATCGCTACATTACCGCCGAGGCGTACGGTCGCCCTTGGATGGAACATTTGTCGGGAGGTGCACACGCCGACGAGGTGTGTCGAGTAAGTATTCAACCAGATTTCCAGATTTAACGTCCTTAGAATTTTAAATGTGGGGAACACTAAAGAACATTATGTACACCACAAAGCCATGGGAACTTGATACCGCGAGAGACGAGATTGCGATCGCCTGCGAATCCACTCCCATGGAAACCATAGCCACTGTTTGTCGTTCTGTTCTACGGCGTTGGAGACAACGTCTTTGTGCTGATGGCATACATTTTAACACTTCCAACGGTTGTTAACATTCTCACACGCCTAACTTTGTCCTTAAGCGTAAAACTTTGTCCTTACAGCGTCAAATACAAAAACTTCCATCAGTTGTTTCTATGTTATAACTGTTCAAAGAGCGTGAACATTAAGTTGGGACATCCGGCACTTACCAAAATGCTCGAAAATATTCCCCTTGTTTGCCCAAACAATTTTTTTTCCCCATCTTATAGGTGTTATTGAATCATAATTTTAAAAGCGGATGTTGGATTCTGCGTTGCACAGTTAGTCAATGAACCATAAAGACTAAAGACGATGGGACCGCTTCATTACTGGGCTCCAAACCGCTCGATAATTGACGCTTATAAAAGGCTCCTGTGGGCGAGCCATCACCGTTGTGACATCCTTACCTATTGCCATGGCCACCTAGAACGCGATGTAGTTTAAAGTAAAGCTTGTTGCCAGTCATTTATTCAACACGGTTCCAGACTGCAGCAGGCGTTACATTCCTGCGAATCATCAACGCAGGAAATTTATCAGTGCGAAGTCGACAAAGGGCGATGCGCATCAGAAACGCGTGCCGCGTGTCTATTGAGCGAAAGCAGGAAGCGGTGCGCGTTTGCACAAGCCACGCGCATTCCGCACACGACTCCCGAACACAGTTTTCTCCCCCCACCTTTCTACCCGCTGACCCATCGAACAGGACGAGCCCGGCGAGTGATTCCAGGTCACGCTGATAGTATGGTGCCATGAAAACCTCTCCCTTTCCAACCCTCAATCGGCCTTGGTAAAGTCCATTCGTGGTTACTTCCAACTTTTCTGAAGCCCTGCTTAAGATCCACTTTCCGCTTATTCCTACACCTCGTGCAAACAAAGCGTAAGCAAGTCATACAAATTACACCAGATAGCAACGTACCGCATACTTGCACACTATTTCGCGTGTGAAAAATTTCTTACTAGACATTACCAACACATCTATTTTCTCTATGTTTTATTCATATGAATTATAAATGAAATATTGTAACTGATGGACTAAATATGAGTAGAAGTTCGATTTAATCAATAATGAGGTACTTTTATGTTAACAGAAGTATGAAACGCCTGTGATACGTGGCATATGTAGGAAACAACCAGACAGTTCCTACATGGGGGGGATTTTTCAAAGGTTTGGTTCAAAAAGTGTGAAGAAGCCACGAAATGACTATAATAAAGCGCCTTTTTCTGGTAGCTTATAGTTTACAGATTAGCAGGTTGCCTACCTGGAGATGTTTACACGTTTGAGGCTCAGGATCGCGGGAGCGATAAGGGCAGCACTGACAGGCGCAACAAGTGTGCCTTCGCCTCTACCAGCAAGGACCTGAGCTGGTGTGCAGTGTTCTCGTCATGTCGCGTTCACCTATCGGACTTCAAGCGGTGACCCCGTAATTTTACTCAGGGGCCGCGGTGGTTTAGTGGTTAGACTATTCGCTTCCCACATAGACGAACCGGGGTTGATTCCCTGTGTTGTCGCTCCCTGATTTTCGCACGTGGGAATCGTTCTGGACGATGCCGCCGGTCGGCGGGGTTTCTCGATGACATCCCATTTCCTTAGCCCCTTCATTCCGGGGGTTCTCCTTACTCACCTATCTTGGCCTCTTCATCGGCTGTCAAGACCTCGATGTTAAGGGCCACCCAAATCTCCCCACTCTCCACCCGTAATCTTACTGATGAAACGTCTGCAGTATAGTTGTATACACACTCCCGTCGTAGTTTTATTCGTGTCCGCGAAGAGTGTTTCAAAGTAAGCAGACTGAACAATCAGTTTCAACTATTTCGGCAGGCTACAAAATAATATATTTACGTATCATGCGTAGTTACCATGAAAATGCCTCTGTGTACTTCTTTTTGGGTACATTTGATTTTTGTAAATAATCCAGTGGTGAAGCGAGGGGGCGTTGCAAGGCGTGCATACGCCACGTGGCATTGTGTTTGTGAAGGTGCCAGCCAACCGCGCATGCGCCCTACTCATGTTGCTGCAGCGTTCCTCCCTCTTATCTTGCACATTACTTGTACTGCTGCTGGCAGTCCGTTGCTTCGACGAATTACTCAGAATTGCGTACAGCCATCGCCAAGCAGCACGTGCATTGCAACGCTTCCAGGCCTCGCCACCGATGTAAGCATATTGGGGCCACGTTTAAAAGTTTCGTAAAAAAAAAAGGCATTTCAATTGCCAGGCAGGCGACCGCATTAAGAGATTCGGAAGGTGCTTTAACAAGGTCTTTAGCTCTCATGGCGGTGAAGTGGAAAAGTGGTGGAGTAAGGATGGAATGCAAAGGGGGAAACGGAAGGGTTATACGAAAACGCACCGGCCAACGGAATCGTCTGCTTCGCTCTCCACATGTGACTTTCAAGAGTTGACCCCACCGGGAATCGACCTCTGATCGTCTTGGCAGAGGTCAAGTGCACCACGTTGCCATAATTGCCTCCCGAAGAAATTCGTGGTAGTGTTGATTTGTCAGCAAGTCAACGAGATGAGAGTATACACGTAGTATCCAAGAGTGGAGTGATTCCTATTACAACTACTTCCCACATAATGAAGGAACATGCCTAGTGGTAGTTAACTATGCGAAGCACGGTCGTTCAATTATCGCTCCGCTGGCCACATCCTTCCGGCCAACCCCCACACATTGACCCACTGTTCAAAAGTTCATCTGCCGCTGGAGAAGCATTGTATGCTCATCTATACAAAAATTATAAAATTATGCATGTATATACTATCCACACTTCGTAATATCATTCCTTATTTAATATTTGCTGGCACTGAGCTAAAACTATGAAATGCAATAAAGTATTACCATATTTCCTTTATTTAAGTTACAAATGCACAAAACTTTGAATAAACTGAATTTGTATAATCCGCCCCCACACACGAGCGTGCACGCACACACACACACATATATAAACACAATCACACACCCACACAAAGGATGGAATGAGCTTACGCAAAATCGTTTGAATACAGTGGTCATAGAATATGTTTTAAACTAAAATAAACAGTTATTTATAATATTTTGTATGTAAAGTCTACAAAAATGTATTTGGAAATTAGATAGCAATTCCGTAAATAAATGGAAACAAATATTATTGGCTTCAAAATTAACCGTCTTTTTCTAGTAACAATATGTAACACACCAACATATTTTTTTCTTCACTGTGATATAGCAGGTATTTGTGATGTCTCAGCGTTCCTTATTTGCAACACACCCTGGTTCAGATCTGCTGGGATCGAGTCCATATAGGAGAAATGGAAGGATAACGGAAACTATCTGCTACGTGTACCTACGTACTTACATCAAAATAACATCCAGCACCTATTCCCCACATACCCTTCCTCTAACATCAATTTTCACTACTCATGGCAGTGAAAGACCGACAGATATCGTACCATGGTATATATAACGTTATTGTAGAAAGAGGTGGGGCCGCGGTGACTACTCGCTTCTCACCTAGGCGAACCGGGTTCAACTTCCGGCGGGATCGCTCCTTGATTTTCGCATATGGGAATCGTGCCGGGCGATGCCACTGATCGGAGGGGCTTTTCGGGGATCTTCCGTTTCTCCCACCCTTGCATTCCGACACTGCTGCATACTCACCTCACTACACCCTCATTGGCTCTCAAGACCTTGATGTTAAGAGCCGCCCAAATATCTCCACAACATTCCACTCTACAAAGAGTCAAGAGTTAGTATAAGTTTGTGAAAAATTATTACACATAATGATTAACTGCACATATACTGGAAAACATAGGTACTATATCCTTGTCCGAGTGTCCAGGAGCATAAAAGTAACCAACCTAATACGCCACTAGAGCCGCCATCACAGAAGCCACCTCAAATAAATTGCAAATAATACTGCCATCGCGGATTTTTTTAAACATATAAAGCAAGAATCTTACATAAGAAATTTGATTTATAATGAAAACAATGTTGATAACTTCCAGTCTAGACATTTCTGGAAATACAAGCCATTTTGATTGAAAAATTGCAATGTGTAAACCCAATAAATATCCGGGAGTAAATCTAAATCATTATCATAATCAAATTTTTAGTTAACAGACACTAGTAGAACCATTTTATATTAATATATTAATTTAATTTATATTTTCAATTTGACGGAATGGCACGCAAAAATGTGTTATTTTACAAAAATCTGTTCCTTAAAATCACGGCACGTAAAATAACAAATTTTCAGTTGTTGCTTATGTGGAAAAAGCAAGATATTTCGAAGGACACTTGAATAAAGAANATTTAATATATTAATTTAATTTATATTTTCAATTTGACGGAATGGCACGCAAAAATGTGTTATTTTACAAAAATCTGTTCCTTAAAATCACTGCACGTAAAATAACAAATTTTCAGTTGTTGCTTATGTGGAAAAAGCAAGATATTTCGAAGGACACTTGAATAAAGAATGACATTTCTTGATTTTATTTGGACTTTCGTATCCCGCAGNAATGACATTTCTTGATTTTATTTGGACTTTCGTATCCCGCAGAACAATGCTTTCAGAAAAGGGATGCCCGGCGTAAACAGGATGTCTTCGTCTAGTCACACTTATCAAAGATGGTAAAACGAAAATGAACTTTTTCTAAGAGTCTGCTTGTTACACTCTCAAATATGATTTACTAATACTCACGAGGTTATAAATTAGTTTATAAAGACAAATATTTACATGCTCTATGAAGAGCTTTATGAAGAGCTGAATCCTGTAACAGGCACGTAGTTTTCTTACAGGTCGTCATTATTGAACCAAAAATGTGATTACAAAACACTCGTAACGTATACCTTCTTAGGTGTGTGACATGGTCATTCATGGGCGAGAAAACTACCTCGAGTTACACGACACAAAACATGAGATTCATTTCGGTGATTACAGATTGCAGTTCTATGGCAGAGACGACCAACTTTCATATTTTTGGAACTCTTAAAATAATCGGTTTGAACCAGTGCAGCTTTTCAGGGTAACCACACTCTAAAATCGAAACAGTTAAAACTACTCTATATCAGCAATTTTGACTGCAGATATGTTGAAACTGCTCCACTTGAATGATTAAAATCACTCTGATAATTTTTATTGCTGGTATCCACTAATTATATTGTAATTTATACTGATTCCTAGTGAACTACAATTGTCTGGCAGTAAAACCCCAGTGCATACCACTCATTCGTGTGTAGAAAAAAGCTCATTAACTAAGGATTCAGTAAAATAATTGTACTGATTGAAATCGCTGATTCATATTTAGAGTGCAAAATAAACAGCATTTTACCCCAAAACAGTTACAAGTAAAAGGGAACCAACGTGTAGTTTGTGACCACTATAGACGAATTCTTCTGCTATAAAACATCCAACGAGAATGGGACTGGCAGGGANCCAACGTGTAGTTTGTGACCACTATAGACGAATTCTTCTGCTATAAAACATCCAACGAGAATGGGACTGGCAGGGCATGGTTTTGGTTTCTCTAAGGCGACACTGCTATGATTCTGACAAAGTCTCGTTCAAATACCTTGATACCTGCCAAATGCTGAAGTTTGGAAGTAGGTATTGATTCTGCTCTGCGGCGTGAGGCGCCAGCACTTGATGCTAGCCCTCAGTGATAGGGCGTAGGAATACGTCGACACTGTTGTCTCTAGGTCCAATTTACTAATAACATACACTATACTTGTGAGTTTATATAAACGAGTTTTATTGTTGCTTGAACAGGTTAAATGGTACATGAACTAACGTGACAAAACTCCCCTCCTCTTTTTCTATGTAGGCTACATATGGTTTGACGCCGCGACTGGCGTCGTGGGGAGGGGGGGAAGATTCTTCGCACTTGGTGTAGAACTACTTATCTGACACTGCAGCGCTGAATTCCCTCGGCTGGCGGCTTGGAACTGCTCTCGAACTTGGTGGGCGTCTCGGCGCCTGTCTTCGAAGTTCCTTCTTCCCGGGTCCAACGCAGGACTCTGCATTTGACGAAGTCTGACTGACTTTTCTCGTATTCTTCCCACCGCACGTCCCGTTTGATGGCCTCCGACTGAGGTCGACGTCGTGATGCATTCTCGATCCTCGACTGACTCCGACTGACTAATTGACTGCTCGATCCGCGAGTGACTGACTCGACGTCTCTCAACTGACTGCCTCGTTTCTCCCCCCCTTCGTGTGGTTTTGTAGCGTCCATCACCATATTCAACTTGCCCCGTCTCTGCTGCACGTGTCCGGGGTGCTTGTCGTCCCTCCGGGTCATAAAACACGTGGCCGCTGCTCGTGTGGTCCGCAGCCGGCCTGGCGTCGTCCCTTGGTTCTGGCCTGGAAGTTTATTGTCCCGTTCTGCACGCACGTCCGCTAAAAGCTCTCATGGTTTATTGCGGTACAAGCCCGGGACAGACGCAGCTGGTGGTGGGATCTCGGTGTCCCTTGGGCAGCTGCAAAATGCAGCTGTGTCCGCGCCCTGGTGCCTTCCGTTGTCTCCGGATGTCGTCTGCACGTGCAGGAACAGTTGCACGTGCAGAAACCTTTGGTAGGGTGCCTTTGCAGCTGCGAGGCTCCTGGCGTCACTCTGCCGGCACGTCCACAAAACCCTTAATCCTTATTGCGGTCGTACGCCAGCGAGCTTCGCCAGAGCATGTGTTCTGACGAATAAAATATAGGGACGCAGAATGCGTCAAACTCCCCACCGCTCCTTTCGTCGGGGCACACTCTGCAATTTCTTCCTCTTATGGTTGTCCTCTGGGCTTATCGTGGTTCTGTGCGGGTGCGCGGCACTGTGCTTGTGCTGCTGGGAGGCAGTGAAAGTAGCTGGGGCGGCCTTCTGCATCTGACCTTGTTAGGGGTGGGGAGGGGCGGTCCCCCTCCATACTATGTCGCGTGGCCCTGGCAGTGCATCTGAGGGAAAGTTAGGGCCTCTGCGTCACAAACCAGTTTGTGAGGGGCACACCCTCTTACAATTTTAGAACATCGCAGGCCCACAAACCCTAGGCAATGCGGGGGGGGGGAGTTGTCTCACACTTTGAAAATTGACAAAAAGTACAAACAAAATATACCCTGGTCACATAGCACACTCCTCTTACATCCTTGCAATTAATTACACTGGTTCCTTACACACTCTGTTCTGCCGCACTACCCAGCCCGTCCAGGCGGGGTCATTTTTTTTACTGAACAGTTTCTCATTGAACAGTTGCCAACAGGTTATGCGAGCAAGCTCCCCTTACTACTTAGGAACAACGATCCTGTTATCTCATGAGCCTCTCTGCCGCTCCGCCCCAGCGGTCTGACGGTGGGCCAAGATAAGCAACATTGACCCTAGCGGTAAAATAAACACACTTTATTCATGGGGCTGGTCGGCCCTTCNACGAAAGAAACAACTTACAATGGCTGAGGCTCTAAATCTGGAATTATAATACATAGTTACACCTTTTTATCCACGTAACTTGTCAACGGTAAACGACCAGCGAACATCGGTAAACCCTAAATCACCATTGCTACATAATGAGACTGATGAAGTGAAACATCGGTAACAATAATAACCACTCTCAAACCTAGCGGTAAACGACTGGTACATAATTGCGCCTTTCTCGGGGTTAATAACGCCATGCATCGCCCTGGCCGGGGTGTGAACCCAAGTTATTTATGAGGTCAGGTAGGCCTCTCAAAACAAACTTCCTGGCGGTATTTTACTCGCTCTGACTCTGGCTGTAAAAAAAAACTCATATTCCTATCTCGGCTGGCGGCTTAACTCTCGAATTTCACCTTACACCCTTGTTAAACATTACACCAACTCTGACGAGCTAAAATCACGCGAATTTAAACGTATTTATTTACCACGGCACTGCCACTTTACCGCATAAAACTACTGCATACCTTAAGGATTTATTATTAAAACTCTAAGCGAAAGACTCCAAAAGACAGTACCAATTTTTTTCACTTGTAGAAATACTTTAACACAATATAAAATGCCTGATTTAAAACCACGATTCTCGCCCTCAGCGTCGTTACGCGAAATATATTCGTCACAAGCAACCCACTCATACAACAAAAACGTATTATAAAATTCAGTCAATGTCATAAGCCATGACAATTAAGAAATTAAATAACTAACATATGGTTCTCTACACTATATTTAGTAGGCAGCTTTTTCCCATAACACTTTACATACTATATACCTCCAGTAACAGGTATATGAAAATTAATTCTTAGCCACTTAACCAAACTTTGGCAATTAAAAAGTATTAAGGTTATTGCCACTGTCTGTGTAGTGACAGGTTGTAATTCTTACTGGCATTTCTTACTGGTATCTGTTGGGTTATCTTTTAACACACTCCCTGCCGCCTGACGAGCGGTCTGACGTGGCAACGATACACACAACGACACTACCTCTGGCAGTGAAGTACACACACTCGTAAACAATGCTTTACAGTGGTAACCAACAAGTACAATCCATGTTGATACACAGTGGTAAACAAAAAGTAAACAAAATACAAACATCGGTGAAAATCTATTAATTGGGGACACACGAGTTCAAACAATCAGTAACTGGCAAACAGTGCTGCTGATGAATTTAGCTCGGGTACAATGAGACAGATGTCCTGCCACTGTTGTTGTGGACTTTCGTGGTTTTTACTGTGCATGTTTGAACACAGAATTACACTACAACATTGACTTGATCAGTTGTCTAAAGGCCTCTCCACACTTTGTACTTGCAGTTTTGAAATTAATGAAACTAATTGGTCACTTTGCACTCGGTACACAAAATATTTTCTTCTGCACGGTCTCGCCTTTGTTTCTCTAGGGAGAGGGGGGGTGTAGTGTGGTCGACACTTTACCTGGTGCTGGCTGCCTTCACGGCCCCTGGAATAGGCGGGGCCTGGAGAAGTCCCGTCGATTGTTTACGTACGTCCGGCTGGAGTCCCCTCAATGTGGGTTTGGGCCGCCTGCTGGGGGGAGGGGGGAAGGTCACCCCCTCTTCCATCTCTCGTTCATTTTACGGCTGCGGGCTGCTGTCTCGTCCCACCGATTAGTCGGCTCTGCATGGTACAGCCTCGCCTCGCTGAAGTTGGCTGGGTTCGACCCCCTGCCGATGCCGTCCGCTTCCTTCCTTCTTCATTTTCTCCGCGGCCGCTCCCTCTCGCGTCGTTGTCTCCCACGTCTATCCCCGCGCTCGCTAGACGGCCATTTTCTAGCATTTCTCTACGCTTGCCTCTCTTCGCCTTCGTTCGTGTTGCGTCACACTTCTCGTCGTCCGCTCCACATGGGTATTCCCGTGCGCACTAGGTTCCGCGGCGCTGAAGTCGCCTTTTAAACTCCCGTGCGCACTCTCGGGTGAGTTTACCTTCGGGCACTGACTGCGCTATCTTACTGGGTTTATTTGGCAGCTTGCCTTTAACCCTTATCTCGCAGTCTCTGTACCATACAGTCAACTATTTTTCTGCCCTTTCTCTGCCGCTCATCCGAGTGGTCTTATGGCGGGCGGAAATACTGGTATACATGTTCGGAAAAGGTTCACTATTCCCCATCCAGGGAATATTCCCCCGGCGCTCCGGTTACTGTAATTTTGGTTTATCTTCGGGCGCCGACTGCGCGATATTACTGGGTTTGTTTTGGCATCTTGCGTTTACCCCTATCTCGCAGTCTCTGTACCATACAGTGAACTATTTTTCCTGCCCTTTCTCTGCCGCTCATCCGAGTGGTCTTCTGGCGGGCGGAAATACTGGTATACATGTTCGGAAAAGGTTCACTATTCCCCATCCAGGGAATATTTCCCCGGCGCTCCGGTTACTGTAATTTTGGTTTATCTTCGGGCACCGACTGCGCGATATTACTGGGTTTGTTTTGGCATCTTGCGTTTACCCCTATCTCGCAGTCTCTGTACCATACAGTGAACTATTTTTCCTGCCCTTTCTCTGCCGCTCATCCGATTGGTCTTATGGCGGGCGGAAATACCGGTATACTTGTTCGGAAAATGTTGCTATTCCCCATCCAGGGAATTAGTACTTACTTTTTTCCTATTTTATCTTTCACCGGCGCTCCGGTTACTGTAGTTGGTCGGCGCGGCAGTTCACCCGTCCGCCTGAACCCACGTCCTTTTCACCATCCAGTGAAAGAGACCTATCTTCACTAATACGTCCTCCTGCCCACTACTGGCATCCGCTCCACGTTTCCGCTCCCGTTCGCTAATTTCTCCCTTGTTAATTGGGACTCCTTAAAGTAATATTGCTGGACGCTACAGGGTGTTTTGTCATAGCCTCCCTGACGTCTGTGTTTAGCCTGGCTGGCTCGTTACCGTTCACCGCCTGGTGACCTAGTAACCCACTGGGTGTTTCTATTATTCTCCGCCTTCCTGCTAAATTCCGCGCATGCCTGCGCCTGCCCTTTTCTCGTCTGGTTTATACCTCGCCCCCTTTTACGGTTATACTGTCGGTAACTGGGCGCCACGAGTAATAATTGTATTTCTATTTTTATTTTATTTTATGACCCCTTCGAAGTCGTAAATATGCTAGCTGCTTGGTCGGGGCACAGTCCCTTTTACCCCGGGTAAGTCAGTTCTTCCTTGCTTCCATCTATACAGACTTCAGCGGGACCCACAGTTGGGTGCCAAAAATTTATACCTGCCAAATGCTGAAGTTTGGAAGTAGGTATTGATTCTGCTCTGCAGCGTGAGGCGCCAGCACTTGATGCTAGCCCTCAGTGATAGGGCGTAGGAATACGTCGACACTGTTGTCTCTAGGTCCAATTTACTAATAACATACACTATACTTGTGAGTTCATATGAACGAGTTTTATTGTTGCTTGAACAGGTTAACTGGTACATGAACTCACGAGACAAAACTCCCCTCCCCTTTTTCTATGTAGGCTACATATGGTTTGACGCCGCGACTGGCATCGTGGGGGGGGGGAAGGATTCTTCGCACTTGGTGTAGAACTACTTATCTGACACTGCAGCGCTGTATTCCCTCGGCTGGCGGCTTGGAACTGCTCTCGAACTTGGTGGGCGTCTCGGCGCCTGGCTTCGAAGTTCCTTCTTCCCGGGTCCAACGCAGGACTCTGCGTTTGACGAAGTCTGACTGACTTTTCTCGGATGCTTCCCGCCGCACGTCCCGCTTGACGGCCTCCGACTGAGGTCGACGTCGTGATGCATTCTCGATCCTCGACTGACTCCGACTGACTGATTGACTGCTCGATCCGCGAGTGACTGACTCGACGTCTCTCAACTGACTGCCGTGTTGCTCCCCCCTTCGTGTGGTTTTGTAGCGTCCATCACCATATTCAACTTGCCCCGTCTCTGCTGCACGTGTCCGGGGTGCTTGTCGTCCCTCCGGGTCATAAAACACGTGGCCGCTGCTCGTGTGGTCCGCAGCCGGCCTGGCGTCGTCCCTTGGTTCTGGCCTGGAAGTTTATTGTCCCGTTCTGCACGCACGTTCGCTAAAAGCTCTCATGGTTTATTGTGGTATAAGCCCGGGACAGGCGCAGCTGGTGGTGGGATCTCGGTGTCCCTTGGGCAGCTGTAAAATGCAGCTGTGTCCGCGCCCTGGTACCTTCCGTTGTCTCCGGATGTCATCTGCATGTTCAGGAACAGTTGCACGTGCAGAAACCTTTGGTAGGGTGCCTTTGCAGCTGCGAGGCTCCTGGCGTCACTCTGCCGGCACGTCCACAAAACCCTTAATCCTTATTGCGGTCGTACGCCCGCGAGCTTCGCCAGAGCGTGTGTTCTGACGAATAAAATATAGGGACGCAGAATGCATCAACCTTACTCCTGGAGGCGATGGAAAAGTTACTTGAAGATCGAAGGTGCAAAGAGGAACCCTCAACTCACGATATATGATATATTTTAGGTGTTTTTGCAAAATTTGCATAAGTAAAATGTGACTGTACTTCCTAATTTAGCAGAACCCTCATCCATCTTACCTCTGGGAAAAAAGATAACTCAAAAAAATACTTGCACACAATCCTCCAGGAATCTTTTTTAAACCTAGGTCGACAGACGAATATGTCTTCCACGATATGCTAAACTCTGAAAGATCATATCCCCAATGAGTAAATGCAGTCACTGAAAGTTCCGATTAGCCGAATCATAAAGACATGTGCGGAATTCTTCATTGCTGACTGACAATGGATCCTGCTGAACGTAACACGGTTCCCAGATGGCATGCCAATGATTTGTACACAAAGGACACGTTACACCAGATATCAAATGCAGGAAATCATATATTCTACAACTTTCTTCCTGATAATGATACTCATGTGATCTAAGAGGACCCTCGTAAGTCATTCCGGTGACAGAAGGCTACGAAGACGATTATAGTTGCAGCTACATCCGGTGGAATTGTAGATGCCTGAAAGCTACCGAGGCCATCCAGCCAATCTGTACTAAATTCCGAAACATGAACTCAAAGCTTAAATTAATTCTGAAGAAAAAAAAAACACCATCACCCTAAAATTTAAATAAAATCACAAATTCTCCAACAAAACCAAATACGTATTTTACTAGGCAGAAAAAAAAGAGAATTTGAAGTTAGGTATAATTTAAAAAATTATGTGCACCAAAATTTTGAAAAAAATTTTAAAAGGCACAGTGCTAATTGTGGTAATTATATGCTACATGATTCTGGAAGTGGGTATAGATAGACAATCGGGGAAAAAACCCATTTCCAAGTAGTAACTGTTGCGAAATTTGTACACTAACATTTTGCCAACGTGTTGCGTTCCTATCGAACTATATCTGAAGCTGTTAATTTGTAGAAATTATTTTCTGCGCAATATATCACGCCATTGTAATGAGAACCTCTGATAAAATATTTGATTACAATTTGTCCAAAACTCTTATCTAGGATTACCGTTCCTTGGATTTTTAATACTTTTTTCAACGACTAGTATTTATAAGTTAACAAAGTTTAGAATTAAAATGAAATTCATAAGCGCTTGTCTTGAATGATGGGTCGACGTCAGTACGCATATATGCTGTTCACAGTTATTTAAGCACCTCTGAAAAATATAACTGCCCATACCAGCATATAATTTAATTGGTACATTAACAGGCATGCACCCAGTAAAATTGGCAATGGCGTAGGTAAAGTAGTTCCTTGTCTCAACGTAAAATTTAATGTGTTGGGTAAAAAATTTGTGAATTCGAAAATATTTTTTTTATGCATCTTTGTGAAACAATTAACACATTTGTAAAATATTTGCGTTTCCTAAATATTTTACAGTTTCGCTTTACCGACGCACGAATAAAGTGATCAGACCCATGGCAATGTTAATTTTACTTTCAAAAGTACCCAGTTCACGCGAACAATTTACTGGAGATTGTAACTGGTTTCAGTGCCGTGGAGCTGAGGTGAGTTGAGAGATTGGGCGGCTCTTAACAACGAGGTATTGACAGATGATGAGGGTGAAATGAGGCGAGAATGAAGAAGCGTCGGAATGCAAAGGGTGGAGGAAACGGGAGATCTCCGAGAAAACCCGCCGACAAGCTGCATCGTCCGGCGTGATTCCCACTTTGCGAAAATCCGGAGTGACCCGCCCGGGGATTGAACCCGGTTCGCCTTGGTGGGAGACGAGCAGTCTAACTGCTCAAACGCCGCGGTCCCTCATTGTCGTGGAGTCAGTTTGACTAATTCAAGCTTGATAGTGCTCCGAAGGAAGTCTGAGAACGAGGGTTAACGGCTGCTACGCTGAGGCGAGTCGTAACCAGAGAACACCCCGTTGGCGATACTCGGTGGAATCCGCGAGGAAAACCGCATATTTTATGCAGGCGCGTTCTCCGCGGCTACGGAGTCGCTGTAACTGGAGCGAGACGCTGGGGAGAACGGAGAGAGAGAGAGAGAGAGAGAGGGAGAGAGATGCGGAGCCGAACAAGCAAGCCCCGGTGTTGAGTTGCAGTGCGCCAAGGATCCAGCCCCTGAACCCGAGTGCCGCAGGTCTACTCTCCCAAAGTCTCGCGGTGTCGTGACCATTGCCAGCATCGTGCCTCTACTCTTGTTACATCTGGCCTGGGACCCTCCAGGGAAGTTAACCTCCTGCCTGACGTGCAGGGAAGAAAGGCAGGGCAGACTTGTTTCATGGTGATACAATTAGTATAGTCTATTCACAGTTTCTTCACATTTCTTAAATTAAAACATTCGGAAAATCACCACAGGTATAGAATGTTTGGTTGTTTCCTAATTACGTTGCATATTACAAGCGTTTTATACTTGCGTTAACATAAAATAATGTAAAAGTACTTTATATTAAATAACAAATTTTTTTATGTAAAAATTATAATTCATCAGTTATTAATATGAATATAATTAGTGAGAAAATATAATTGTTATTAATTCCTAATAATAAATAGTTCTTATGAAAAATATTATTTTCTAAATTCAGTAAGGCTTTGTTTGCATGAGGCGGAGGAATATCCTAGAACTATATCTATACCAGGGGCTTCAAAAAAGTTTGAAGTAACCGTGAATGGACTGGGCACGTCTCAAGAGGCATGTTCCAGAGGGGATACGATGAGTCGTGAGACTTATTCCTCTACCCTGGGAACCCGGGATTTATACGTATACTTGTAGAAACTTTCAAGGGTAAACTGAACACTTTTGAATGCCCTGCTTAGGATCTGTTTCCGTGATTACGTTTGTTTTCTTCCGCTATATGTAAATTGAATATAGCCAAAGGCTTTATCACATTATTCATGCGCCATCCAATTGAAATCATGGAATTGTTAGACGTGTAAATCTGTTACTTGTATGCATATTCTTACGATTATGTGGATAATACAAGAAACACTAACTGTGCAGAACATTAATTTAAACATTGGGCTCATAATTCTACGCTGGGTCTTAGGACTATTTTTATTGGTTTGCTGCTAACTTAACTTGGAAGCCGCATGCCAAATTGCACAGTAACGTAAATGTAGTTATGGGAAGGGATTGTTTTTTCAAAGCTTCATTCCATAAGTACTCACTTTGCTATGAACAGCCTATACATAAATGTCTAAAACTGTCTTTCCGAGGGAATTTTCATGTCATAAATGTACAGTATAATAGTATACACCATAATTTTTTTCATTTAACGTCATGAACTGCAGCAGGAGTTATTAACCTACCTACATTGTGGAAATTCTACCACACATTAGGCTGAAAATATATACAATACAAATTTGAGGGATTTACTGAGAATTTGACGGGACCACGGTTTACGAAGCGGCTAGCGTGCTCGCCTCCCACCTAGACGAACCGGGTTCGATTCCCGGTGGGGTCGTTCATGGAATCGTGCCGGACGATGCCGCTGGTCAGCGGGTTTTATCGAAGATCTCCCCCCCCCCNATTCATCTCACCTCACTTTCATTGACTCTCAAGACCTAATGTATGACAGCTGCCATGGATGTATGGGGAAAACACTTCACCATTCGTGTTTTCCCAACACGCGCATACACTGTATTGGTATGATTACTAAGTGTTTCTAAAAGTTATACTCTGCTGGTGCTTTTCCCCTGCAGGAATGTGGATAACATTGTTACAGGTCTTTGGTATTCCTGATCCGTAAAGTGTCACGAACCATGAGAAATGATGTTGAAATTGCATTAACTCCATTGTGCGAATTGTGAGCAACGGGTATTTATGTATAACTTTCGTAACAAAATTTAGTCACTTAATATCCTGTCGACTTCATAACCTATTTAGACAGACTTGTGATGTAAAAACTAAACATTTGACTCCAGAAGAAAGTGCACTCAGGATTACGTAATGAGAAGACAACTGTACAGCTTCTAGGAGTACAAGAAATAATTGTTAATATTTGTACTTTTTTACTGGCTTACGAAAGGAAATTCCACTTCCTCCTGCCTGACCACAGGATTGTCAGTGAGGTGGAGAGTTACTCTAACGTTACCTCTACCTACTTTAATTAGAGTATGCCTAGCAACTAACTTACAACTTAGTAACTCTTGTCTAAATCAGCAGTTACCAGCAACTATGTTCGAGCTTGGGAAAACCCACCCTCAGGTCAGGTGCTTCTTTCGGTTCAGCCAAAGCAGTATTTATTCGTTAATATAAATATTGCGATAAGAAAGTGTCTCTGTGGTTTATAAGTTTTATTTTTAACAAATCTAAATTCTGCTTATATTCTGATCTGGATGCCATTTCGTAGCTATAACATAATATATACATTGTGTGTTGTGTGCAGGTCAAAGTGCTTTATAGTACTCTATTTCAATAAATAAATTTATTTTTATAAAAAAGTGATTTTGGTTTTTTTAAAGTATAATAAATATAACATACTTACTTCTCATTCTCTCGGAAATTTTATTTTCATCCTTCATTTTTAATTCGTGTAGATTCAAAATAATTATCATTAATAAATGAAATGTATCAATAATCAATAGGAAAAACTTTGTTGTGTGTAACATTCCTTAATACGTTCATCCACGCAATAAAATCATTCACCCATTGCAACTACAAGTCTTGGATACAGATTTCTTTATAAAACCATCTCTTACATTTCTTCCCTTCCGTCAAACCCTTTCTTTCCATTATTGCTCCCGAGTAATTTCTTGTCGATCCGTTGTTTCACTTCCCTTCGCATCTCTCCCGTGGCGTTCCTTCAGGCCATTTATGTTCTTTCTTATGAAATATTTTCTTGCGTACCTCCTTCTCTTGGATATTCTCACAGCGAAACTATACCACTTTGATGTTTTTTTTTCTTTTGACGCTTCCTACGTAAAACTATCTTATAGTTTCCTTGATACTCTTGTTACTTATCAAAAATTTCCTGCTCTCGCCTACTCAGAATCGTGTTTTATACCAGCAATATCATTATCCTTCATTTCCTTATTATCAAAGAGTTTGCATCTGTAAGTCAATACTGTTGTCAAGTTGTTTTGTGAATAAAGCCCATACTCCAAAATATTTACTCTTACAAACACGTGCAATATATTTTGCAGGAACATTTTATTTATCCATAAATTAATAGGGAATATATAGACACTAATTAATGTTTCTTAATAAACCTGACCGAAATATATCGCTTTATTATTAAATAATGTTCCTACATTTAACAAATATCTCCTATTAGGTTTCTTTGAGCATTGAATCCTATAATACTATTTCACACTTTTGTACAAATATCACTAAATGACCCTACAGCCAACTTTAACAGTTTTAAGAATCAGCTCCTTGCTATTTCAGACACATGCTTCTATTTTAATTTCGTACGTCAGCGTTATTAATAATTTGGTTTACACTCCAAAATAGTTCTGTATTTGACCATACATATTGTTGGGATTCTCTATCTACTCACACAGCATTTCTTTCTCACAGCTTCAAACATTCCGTTAGTTTGCACAATGCAGTGTGCTCTTAAGTACCACATATGCCACAAAATTGTTTCGGGCTTCCAGTATTTTCGAAGTTATTTAAGTGCAATTACAAATGTTCTCGGTAATTATCTTGCTTGAACCCATAAGGCTGTTATTTATTTCAGGTCATTATTAGACTGTAATTTAAATTCCATCATTAACTCCAATACCTCTGCACATGTACACGAGAGAAGGAGGTCTTTATTTATTTTACTGCGTTTTTTTATTTGCAATAAAATGGCGCAGTCACTTCCTTACTTTATCCTGTTAAGTTCTTTTATCCTTTTATTCCCCTTACATTTTCTAAGAAGACGTTGTTTACCATGGATATCATTTCTAACCATATTTTCNCTTTTATCCTTTTATTCCCCTTACATTTTCTAAGAAGACGTTGTTTACCATGGATATCATTTCTAACCATATTTTACCTTATAAAAACTAAGAAATATATATCCTTTGGAATATCTTTAAGGTTCCCTATGGTTTTGTATAGATAACATATTNCCTTATAAAAACTAAGAAATATATATCCTTTGGAATATCTTTAAGGTTCCCTATGGTTTTGTATAGATAACATATTAACAATAATCTAGGCTTTTATCGTTTCTTAGTTTTAGTAACCACAGTTAGTAATATAATAATATTTCATCCAACAAATACAAAAATTTTTTTAATTCTAAAAATCTGTATGGTTTTTGACGACAAATGAAAATTAAAGGAATATGGCTGATTCATCAGCCTTTCAATGTGGATTATCATATGATGACTATGAGTTGGTTAAAAAATATTTCTGATTTCGTCAATAAATAATAGGTAGTACCAGTGAAACTAAGTAATCAACGTAAGAAGCAAAGCTGAGCACTATAAAAATAGTCTCTCAAAAATTAACTGCTATAAAACACTGTATTAAAAATTGTACCAGTTTCTCTTTCTTTACGTTTTCGGTGTTTCTCACATGTAATGACAAACGGAACAAATTCCAGGTCCCAAAATACACAATGTTCACATATGTATGCGTTCATGGTTCTTTGCAATTTTCTACAATCTTTAAATTTCGTTTTCTCATTAATGTTTTCCTTATCGCATTATTGATAATTGAAGGAACTAGGAATACTTTTAATAGCCAATGAATTTTGTCGTAGTATAGTTAAATATTTTGTAATATATCCTGCATGTTGTAGGCTTGCGTGCTTTTTGGTGTTCTGTGATAAAAAATATATAAATATTTTTCTTTGTCAGTATTTCTCACTTTGGGTTTTGATTTCACACCAAAATTACCAACCGTTGAAACAATTTACTCACGCATAGAAAATTCGTTAACTCTTGCATTAGTTTTAGTTGAAAAGTTATTTTATATATGCTAACATAAATAAATACATACATAAACTAATGGAAATAATTAAGTTTTATTTTAAAACCATGGATTTTCAAAGCTCCCGGGGCATTTAGTTCGGTTTTTTGCGTGCGAGGTACTGACATTACGTTTAGTTTCTGCATGTTTTTCGCTGTTGCTATTTCAACCATCTTCTTGTAAAACAAAGACACTAGATAAGAGTTCATTCATATCATATAACAGAAACAACAATCATTGGTAATGTTTGAAATTTTTTTATTATAAAAACTATTGTCGTTAGAAATGTTTAATTCTGCGTTAAGAAATAAAGGTATATATAAGAATACTTCACTGAACATGAAGACAAGTAATGAATGTTACGCAATATTGTGTTAAATTTACCATACCGCATATTTTACATTACTAAAGTTTTAGTGTTATATTTTTATGGGAAAACTTCAGTCATTTGAATAGCTCGCCCTCTCGCTTTAATTCCGTAAACAAATTTAACAATGTTTCCCAAGTTCCCAAAATATGAAATAATACGACAAAATTTTGTATTGATGTCCCCATTCAAGTACTAGACAATGGTGGATGTCTTATGAAGCGCCTTAAACGAAAAGTCAGTAAATGACCCCTAGAGGGTTCCAAGTATTGCTGCCAGGAATATTTTTTGTTTCCGCCTCTCGTGTAGTTTATGTACTCAATTTGGCAACGTGCCCAATTCCTTAATGCTCCCGGCAAGGACCTCAGTCAGTTATTCGCCATTTCGCTCCGATTCCTTCCGGCTAGCTTTATCCTTTCCTTCCTCTTACCTCGTGCCAAAATTTTTCGCGCCTCGCATTTCCCCTCTTTTTTTAAACCCTTAGAATGAGTGTTCTTGCTTTCATTTCCTCAGAAATAGCTACTTCGCGTTGTTTAATTTATTGACACTCGTACAGTGTAAAATTTCGAAACAAGATGTTGATTAGAGTGGTTTACTATATTGCTGATAAATTCCTTCTGGCATTTTCTCACATGTGTTAAAGACTGTTCACGATAAAGTGAGAATTTTTGATACCAACTTTTGAAAAATATAACTGCCCTTATCTGCATATATTTTAACGGGCGCACTGAGTGGCATGCGCCCAGTTAAGTTGGTAACGAGAGAGGCAAGGTGGTTCCAAGTCTTTACGATAAGCTAAAGTTAACATTTGTAGAAACTGAAATTACTTATTATTCTTTCTGTTTTTATGCATATAAAAGTAAGTGTTTGCAGATTTGTAAAACATATTTACTTCTCTAAAACTTTCGCATGAATAAAATTATCAGGCCCATGTCAGCGTTCATTTTTTTCATGTGGTGTACAATGCTCTTACGTGTAAGTACTAAGCATAACTTTCAAAAGTGCTAATTTTACTGTGAACTGCCTATACCTACGAGCTTCTTTTGCGACATATCAGTGTATATTTCTGTTCTCCACTGCAACTTTTTATGGATTGTCTCGTTTTTTAAAGGCGCGCAGCCAAATACGTAAACTACGCGTGTTTTGAAAAACAATCGCAAAAAAATACGCGCTTTCAATGCGCAAAAATGTATGCGAATGTGCTCACTGAAAATATTTAAATGCAACTGCAATGGTATGAGAGAAAGTAGCCAACTTTTTGCTAGATAGATTGTCGCATTACATTACGTCTGTGGTTTTTAACAGTTTTCATTCAGACATACAATGAACGGNTTTTTGCTAGATAGATTGTCGCATTACATTACGTCTGTGGTTTTTAACAGTTTTCATTCAGACATACAATGAACGAAAGACTAACAAAATGTTTGTTTTTATAGATCCAAAAATATATTTAATTGCCCCGACAAAATGTTTTGTTCGCTAACTGAAACTTGAAAAGCAACAAAATAAATTTTTTTCATCAAACAAACTGCATGTTTATATTATCAAAACCTCTGTGACGGGCCAAAACTAATTAGACTACTAAACCAAATATCTGATTTAATCAATGGTATATAATTTTTAACATTCATTTCATTCAAAAAAACAGTAAGAGAGTTTGTTTATAATTTTTGTGATCTTTAGGATAGCAACCGTGTTTGTTAGTTTGCGTNTATCAACCGTGTTTGTTAGTTTAGTTATTGATGATTAATGAAACAAGTTCAACAGAAAACTAAATATTATTCCTGAAAAAATTGAAATATTTAGTTGCACACGTTGTTCAGTCTTTGAAATGTATGTATTTAATAACATACCATCTTTATTTATAGTCGCTTTATCTGAGGTTAATAGGGCGTACAGTTCAAGCGCAGGTGATCTGAGTTCTTATCTTAGTCTGGTCTGAAATATTTTGTAAATGAATCAAAAACGGTTAAATGTACGTTGATCCAAACAAATCTCTGGTTGAACCGACCATATCTTTGTTTAGGGCAACCAAATAAGTACAACCACTTAATTTTGTTACAAAAATAAAATATTTCATCGCCCCTGTACAAACAATAAATTTGGTTGTGCCAAACAAACTTTGTTAAATGCAAAAAAAAACCCTCCTACTCAAAGTAGTAAATATGCTGTTGTCGTNGTTGTCATGTGATTACTGTCCTATGACAGTATCGTACACTTTGATAACACTTAACTCAATTATTATACCTAAAGGAATTGAAAGATCAGACCATACCGAAATCAACGTTGCCTCTTTTGAGTGTTAGCATTAATTGGTTTTTATGAAACGTCTTTGGTTATAGTCAGCTTCATCGGTTGCTGCTCAACTTTCCACATAGTCTTTTAAATTTTGTCAAAAATATCGGCAAATGAGCAGATATTTGTTTGTGAACCTGTAGTTATAATACAGAAATGCGAGTAACACTGATAAGAAATAAATGTAATATATGTACCTGCAGCTTTGGCTGCCCGATATGAACAATGCTGAGATTAGGTAAAGATTTTTTTTAATGCTGGAACCAAACCAATGATAATTCCTGCAGCAGTTAATATATAAAACGACACTTACGAAAGTAAATTCTACTATCAACAGGTGGCAAGAACCACCCATATTATTAGAATAATAATTAACGAGAAACTGAAAATACAATATATGAGTTGGTAAATCTTCTGATGTCAAAGATTTGGTTCATTTTATAACCACCAAACAAATCAACATTTTAATTGTTGTAAAATTTACTTCACGAAATTAAAGGTTTCCTAGAGGTGTTGCTTCTTAAAACTCGTAAATAAAAAAAATATCTGCAAATTTTTTTCCTTAAAGTTTTGTTAATCACAAATTTACACATAAAATAATTGAAATTCACGAATGTATCGTTAATGAAAAAACTTATANTAAAGTTTTGTTAATCACAAATTTACACATAAAATAATTGAAATTCACGAATGTATCGTTAATGAAAAAACTTATACAATAATTCTAGATAATTTTCACTTGCTGCAATTTATGTAATTTCAAAAGGGACTTGGAAAACCGTAGGGGTCTGTATTTTTCTCAAAAGCACATCCTATCAACAGAAACTAGGTCAAGGAAACTATTCCAAGAGATCCAGAATGTTCAGTAATAAAAATTATGTTACTTTAAAAATATACCATTTTTGTGAGGTCTTAAGTGAAGAAAGAAGAGATTTTGGTAGCTCTTATCATCGAGGTCTGGAGAGCCGATGAGGGTGAAGCGAGATGAGAATGGAGTAGTGCTGGAATGAAAGGGCGGGGGAAACGGGAGATCCCCGGGGAAACCCGCTGACCAGCGGCATCGTGCGGCACGATTCTTACATGCGAAAATCCGGGAGCTGCCTCGCTGGGAGTCGAACCAGGTTTGCCATGGTGGGAGGCGAGTGGTCTAACCACTACACCACCGCTGGCCCAATGTGGTCTTGAGATGAAACACGAGCAAATTTTCTCTTATAAAGCACTTTAAATATTTTTTTCCTAAGCTACTGATATTTTATTGCTACGAATTGATTGTTACCAAAATTTAAGCCTGATGCATGACTGGTTTCTTTCTATATTGCTGGTAGCTTCAGCGGTGAAAAAAAAAGTTATCGAGACAATTAAAGATCGCCACCATGTCTTCAGAGTGCGGGATGTGAGCGGAAGAAAGTAGATTAGAAATAGCGACACGCCTCTTCGGAGGAAGATAAAAAAAAACGTCCGGGAGAGAGTCCAAGCTATCGAAATTTGGCCCCGGTGTTGCGGCCTGCACGAGGCGGGGGTGGGTGCCATCCGCCGTGACAGGTCTCCTTAACCCGGCGTGCGGAAAGTAGAAAGAAAAGGGGGAGGGGGGAGAAGTAACGAGGGAGGGAAAAGAAGGCGGAGAAATTCCATTAGGAGGCGCTGCGGCAGAGCCGGCGTGGCCTCAGGAAACAAGCAATTACTGCCCCCGGTTACGTCGCAGTGATGCGGGTAATCTACTAGAAGTGTTCGGACTTCTGGCGGGCGCAGGGGACGTGAGGGACCCCGCC
>NQII01001007.1:151084-224915 GCA_002778355.1 Clitarchus hookeri
GGAGCGGAAATTGGCTTGCGATAGCGCCGCGGACGAGAACCCGCCACCTCGCATCAATAACGCAACTTTGCCCCTGCCCCCTTCCAAACCCCTCTTCAATCCCCAGCTGACGTGGGCTGGAGTCGGTTCGTAAATGCTACGGATATGTTTCGCGGAGAGCGAATTTCCGGAACATCGAAATCAAGAAGAGAATTTTGATTACTTAACCCATGCAGACGCAGTATAAACAATTCCGTACATTATGCTCGTGTAGGTAATTTTTGACCTGTACTACACTCTGCGAAGTTCAATGATNGTAGGTAATTTTTGACCTGTATTACACTCTGCGAAGTTCAATGATAAACGGTCTTACCTGTGGGTAAATGATTCGCAAACCGTCTTACTATTCTAGGTCATAATTGGTCCACATAACTGCAGTGTAACTTACAGCCTACGACNATAACTGCAGTGTATCTTATAGCCTACGGCTCATTGGCAGTGACAACGAAACAAGTGTTGTGTCGACTTACAGCACATCATAATTCTTTTTTTTTATTGCAATACCTGAAACTGTACATTAAAGTGGATCGGAAACGATTAACACTTTCAACACTCGGTGAGGTTACATCGCGAAACTATCGCCCGCAACAAGCTAGATGCGAAATATTTATGTGTGTCTGTAAAGAGTTAAAACATTTCATCGGCCATTCTGTTCACTGTGTAATGTATAATATTTAATGATGATATACACTATTATTTCGTTTCCAATATACTCATTATGGCACGTTCTCATATCAAGATTTTACTATTCTATGCGAAGTTACTATTAGCAGACGTATTTTAATTCTCAACATTACGTGTTTTGTATTAATTATATTTATTTATATGTTATTTGTTATGTTTTAAGTATGCGTTGTTCAGCATCTGTTGTTTCAAGTTTTAAATATGTTTAAAAGGTTTTATTTAATTTGACATGTAATTTTGTGCAGTTTCGCGGTTGCATTTTTTGTTAAATTTCTTTGTGTTTATAATCTTTCGAAATTTACAGCTCTGAGAGTACGTAATATTTTAATCATATTTTTTGAATGAAGCTCTGAGTTAAGCCCTACCTTGGTCAAATTAATTTATATTTCCTTCGTTAGGTACATGTTTTGCGATGATAAGCATGTTTTAAGACTTCTCGGGGTCACAATGGTTTTAAATGTTTTTTTTTCCCCTGATTCTACGTGGTCGGCCACGACTTTCCTGGTTTGCTGACCCAGAAAATGTTACAAAAATGTACTTCTAGGACACAGCAGTTATCGTGGAACAAAAGAAGAGGGCCACAGCCGATATTTTTTTCAAGCGCATTAACTTGCAATTATGTGTTCAGCCAACAGAAGACTTGGTACCCAGGGCTGGTACCTACCGCAAGACTCTGAGTTGATTCGATGTGTTTCAGCTACAGACACGATGATTCTACAGAGGCATAATTTTTATTTTATGTTTCCAAGAGAGGATTCCAGCAAGTTCCATCCCGATTTTTGTTTGTAAGAGACATCGCCTTAAGAGTACGAATCTGATGAGTGCTAAATATTTTAGAGTACTGAGATTTAGATATTTGTTTTGCCATTAATCATTAAAAGTTTTACTTATATACTCTCTTGTGATCTCTAACAAGCTAATAAACCTTTTCTCCGTCATTTGCCTACATATACCTTAGTGTCAAAATTAATCGTGTTCTAGTGATAAGAAACTGTGCTAACAAAATTATTCTGAAATTTCAAATTAACTCAAGTGTGATAAAAAACTATTTTGAAGAAACCATAAAGTTAAATTATTTACAACGGTGTCAGTCTGCCATACTCTTTGAATTAACAATTTCTTTTAAATTCAGATGGTTAACATATTTAAAATCTGCACATTTTTTATAATTTAAAATATGGTAAAATATTGTAAAAGCTGGTCTACATAATTGTGGTTGAAAATAAATGTTGCTCCACCAGATGTGTAGTGTTATTTTCTGTAATTTTTGCTGGGGTTTGAGACCCATGTCAAGGTTATTCTTTAGTGAGTTCTTGTTTATAGTATGCTTGTGTGCAAGCGTGTTATCAAGTCCGGACCAGAGTATTTGCAGTTACCCACTTTCATATATACTACAACTGTTAGCTATATCCCTCACAACGCACACTATTTATAATACCTACACGTTCGTGTCGTACAGAACATCATTTAAATTATAAATCTCCTCTTCCATCACACTCATACTCCATCATTTACTCTTCATTCAACTTGACCACATANCAGAACATCATTTAAATTATAAATCTCCTCTTCCATCACACTCATACTCCATCATTTACTCTTCATTCAACTTGTCCACAGAAAGCTTATGAGGTGTAAAGATGAATGGTGATTAATGACCCTCTGTGTTTAAGGGCGCAGCCATATTTACGTCCACCTACAACAACCGCAAACCGAGTGAATTGTGTATATTAGTTTATCAAGCTCATCTGCGTGTTTTATGGCCAAGTGGAATTTTCCAGCAACGTGACATTTCTTGAGGCGGCAGATTTTTACCTTCAGTTTCTTGCTTGCCAGACTTCATAATAAAAATGGTTATATAAATTTGTAAGATTTTAAAAGCAGTGGCATATAAATAAATTACTGCCTGGATGGAATACCACAACTGTGAAAGTGTCAGTAGAGTTCTATGGGTTAATATTTTATGGACAACGTATCTGAATAATGGTAATTATCGTATACAGCAAAAGTTTGTACAGTATATAGTTTTTTATTTCAAAATTGCCAAGGTTTTGTAAAAATATTAGAGAAATAAAACACGAAATAATTGAATATTCTAAAGTTAAAATAAGAGTGTAGGAAACTCTACAATACTGAAATAAATAATTTATAACGTGCTATGAAAAAAAATTCACTGCACTANAATAAGAGTGTAGGAAACTCTACAATACTGAAATAAATAATTTATAACGTGCTATGAAAAAAAATTCACTGCACTAAATAAAATATTTTATACAGGTTTTCTCAACCCCTGGTCAAAAACTGTGAGATAAATATGTATGCAACATGAAAAAGAATTTTTTTTGGACCTATTGCCTGTAATGATAATTAAAGGACACATATCATAAAAAATATATATTTTCATGTGATTTGAATTCAAAATATTATAAAATCCTAGAGAATAAACATTATTTGACGATTTAGTACCCTATACAGTATCAGTAACTATGAAATGCTAAGAGGAAATCAAATATTGAAACAATTATTCTTTCGATGTTTCTCATCAAAATAAAACTGAATAGGTAAAACATTTATTGTGTGATTGTTTATACTGGTATTAATTCTGTATTACAAAGCTATCGAGAGTCTAAAAATCTAGTTTATTCATACACGTAGTTTGTCTACTTGTTTCGACAGAAAACTTATTTGTTTGCAATTTATTATAGTAACTCAAATGTCCAAAATGTTGTGGAGGAACAATTTCAAAATTAGGAAGGTTAACGTAAGTTTTAAATTTTTTTGCTCTTTCCTTAAGACGGTGGTTTTAATTTTTATTTTATGGTATTGATTTCCTTCTGTTACTTACTGATTCCCACAATTATTTTTATCTTAAACTTCTTGAGGGGTAAAGATGAGACAAAATGGTAACTCTATTCATAATTTCCTTCCTCAAATTGATCAATAACAGAATGATAATATGCCAATTTGCTGAGGCATGATTCACTGGCATATTTCTTAAATTCTGACAAATTATATGTCTGCAGCAGTCCTTCAATAACGAACGGCCAGAGTTACTTCCTAGAGTTTTCATTTACCCATCCCAGGACTGCAAAAAAGTTATGGGTTTTCATTTAGGCCTAAATATTATAAAAAAATATTTTTTGTTATATAACCACATTCTTACAAAAACCTGCCTTTTCATTTATTAATTTCTCTTAATGTGTNAAAAAAATATTTTTTGTTATATAACCACATTCTTACAAAAACCTGCCTTTTCATTTATTAATTTCTCTTAATGTGTTTTCTAAGTGCCATTCCTACAGATTTTACGTAAAACATACCTTTCCTGTACAAAAGATGTAGTATATGTAACCCAAAAACGTTTTCAAAATAAAATTATTCCAATAGTAACACATTTATTTAAGTATAACACGGCTTATGTTTGATGCAGGTTAAATTCGTTAATAAATTTTGCAATTAGCTTACATACTTTCACTTCGTGTAACTGGACTTGCTAAATTTTCATAACGTTTACAAACCCATATGATTGCCGTTCTCTTCCACTTTTCGAAAAAAAATTTTATGTATTCATGTTTACTATATCTGGCCACAGCTACAGGTTTAGAGATATAGATCGGGACCACTTTTCACTTAGTGGTAAACTGTAACCGCTTCAGTAATATTACGTGTATTCACTTCCTACTTTAGAATTTATAGTGCTCGGTTCAGCTTTTTTCCAATTCTCAAAACTTGGAAATACTTTTTCCAGCTAAAGTTATGACGAGGAAACTTTTCGTAAAAACAAATCATTCCTGCATTAGCATTTTAATTTACTTCTTTACAAGAAAGATTTTTTTTCTGGTGAAGAAATAATCTGGAGGGAAATTCTGCTTTTAAATTTGCACAACAGAAACAATGTTATACTTTNAATAAGAGTGTAGGAAACTCTACAATACTGAAATAAATAATTTATAACGTGCTATGAAAAAAAATTCACTGCACTTAATAAAATATTTTATACAGGTTTTCTCAACCCCTGGTCAAAAACTGTGAAATAAATATGTATGCAACATGAAAAAGAATTTTTTTTGGACCTATTGCCTGTAATGATAATTAAAGGACACATATCATAAAAAATATATTTTTTCATGTGATTTGAATTCAAAATATTATAAAATCTTAGAGAATAAACATTATTTGACAATTTAGTACCCTATACAGTATCAGTAACTATGAAATGCTAAGAGGAAATCAAATATTGAAACAATTATTCTTTCGATGTTTCTCATCAAAATAAAACTGAATAGGTAAAACATTTATTGTGTGATTGTTTATACTGGTATTAATTCTGTATTACAAAGCTATCGAGAGTCTAAAAATCTAGTTTATTCATACACGTAGTTTGTCTACTTCTTTCGACAGAAAACTTATTTGTTTGCAATTTATTATAGTAACTCAAATGTCCAAAATGTTGTGGAGGAACTATTTCAAAATTAGGAAGGTTAACGTAAGTTTTAAATTTTTTTGCTCTTTTCTTAAGACGGTGGTTTTAATTTTTATTTTATGGTATTGATTTCCTTCTGTTACTTACTGATTCCCACAATTATTTTTATCTTAAACTTCTTGAGGGGTAAAGATGAGACAAAATGGTAACTCTATTCATAATTTCCTTCCTCAAATTGATCAATAACAGAATGATAATATGGCAATTTGCTGAGGCATGATTCACTGGCATATTTCTTAAATTCTGACAAATTATATGTCTGCAGCAGTCCTTCAATAACGAACGGCCACAGTTACTTCCTAGAGTTTTCATTTACCCATCCCAGGACTGCAAAAAAGTTATGGGTTTTCATTTACGCCTAAATATTATAAAAAAAATATTTTTTGTTATATAACCACATTCTTACAAAAACCTGCCTTTTCATTTATTAATTTCTCTTAATGTGTTTTCTAAGTGCCATTCCTACAGATTTTACGTAAAACATACCTTTCCTGTACAAAAGATGTAGTATATGTAACCCAAAAACGTTTTCAAAATAAAATTATTCCAATAGTAACACATTTATTTAAGTATAACACGGCTTATGTTTGATGCAGGTTAAATTCGTTGATAAATTTTGCAATTAGCTTACATACTTTCACTTCGTGTAACTGGACTTGCTAAATTTTCATAACGTTTACAAGCCCATATGATTGCCGTTCTCTTCCACTTTTCGAAAAAAAATTTTATGTATTCATGTTTACTATATCTGGCCACAGCTACAGGTTTAGAGATATAGATCGGGACCAATTTTCACTTAGTGGTAAACTGTAACCGCTTCAGTAATATTGANTCGAAAAAAAATTTTATGTATTCATGTTTACTATATCTGGCCACAGCTACAGGTTTAGAGATATAGATCGGGACCACTTTTCACTTAGTGGTAAACTGTAACCGCTTCAGTAATATTGACGTGTATTCACTTCCTACTTTAGAATTTATAGTGCTCGGTTCAGCTTTTTTCCAATTCTCAAAACTTGGAAATACTTTTTCCAGCTAAAGTTATGACGAGGAAACTTTTCGTAAAAACAAATCATTCCTGCATTAGCATTTTAATTTACTTCTTTACAAGAAAGATTTTTTTTCTGGTGAAGAAATAATCTGGAGGGAAATTCTGCTTTTAAATTTGCACAACAGAAACAATGTTATACTTTCTTCTCTAAAGTAGGTCGGTCATTGTTACTATATTTTGGTGGCACTCCTGCATTAAGAATTACAGTTCAATCACATAAGAAATATAGACTGCATCAAGAAGATAATTTCTTAGTTACGTAAAGGTATTTGTGGTCGCCACAAAGAGAGAAATTTCCAAGAAGATTTCTCCAATTGTATGCGGTTTGGAAGCAAATAATAATAATGAAAATTGGTCTAGTAAATAAGCATTAACACCAGTTTTTGAAATGTTTTCTTGTAAGTCCGATACGAAGAGCCTTACTCTGACGTTGCAATAATCTGAGGGAAACACGCGTTCTCCGAGTAACACGCTGCAAACTAAAGCGATATTTATTAATTATATTAAAATATATATCTTAAATTCAAAAGCAAAATATTTAAAATGAGGAGCTTAAATGTGTTTATTTTTTAAAATAAAATAATGTCTAACTTTTTTACTAAAGCTTATATAGATACCAAACCGATCATGTGTGGAAATATTTTAATTAATATTTAGTTAACAGTTTACAGTAAAATTAAAATTTCCATCTATTTTGCATTTTAGCTATTCCACAGTTAGTGAAACATACAATACTATTTAAACTGAAAGATAATTCTTAATGCAATCCGGCACGGCATTTTGACACTACGAGAAAAATACAAATAATGTTTTGAATACTACCTCGTCGTTGCAAACGAAAACTCTGTACCACTTCACGTAACAGCAATCTTGCAGACTTCATACAGATATGGCCAAGGCATTCCAATGGCCTTGTCATCTTGCCAGTTGATTTGACACCACCTTAAGAGCCAGTGGAGAGCATATTTCAAAAGCTTTGTTCAATTCGGATAGTGGTGTAACTCCTTCAGCGCACGTGAGGTAGGCTTAGGGTTATTTACAGACAAGGCCGGAGCATGTGACTCGAAACTTTTATTTCCTATTCTTGCTTAAGATCACATAATGGATACATCTCTCTTTTTCATCACAGGCAGGAGCAGTTTACAAGGTAACAAATATAATTTTTAAGAAGCACTATAAAAGTTTATAAAAAGAATTTTTGTTAATTATAAAGCTATTTCTTTCAATTACATTTTCCCCAGTTGGTGTCAATAACCAAAAAATTATCAATTTCAGAATCAAAGAAACCGTGGAACGTCAAACCAAATTCTGGAGAAATAAATAAAAATATTAAATATATATGCTGTATTGTAATAAACTTGCATGATAAATTGTGTATAGTCTATTAACGGTTCCTTCACACTTTTTGAATCAAACACTTAAAAAATCGTCCTATGTATGACGTGTTAGTTTGTTTTGTAAATATATCAGTGACACAAGTAAAAAAAGATATGTCNTAAAAAATCGTCCTATGTATGACGTGTTAGTTTGTTTTGTAAATATATCAGTGACACAAGTAAAAAAAGATATGTCATGTACCACAAGCATTATATACTTGCGTTAACACTAAAGTATCTTATTTTCATGTTAAACTGGTATATTACTTATATTTTATCTATAAATTACGCTTTTTCATTTATATGTTATATGAATTCAAAGTAAGAGAAAATAAATTTGTTGGTAAAGCCTAGTAAGAAATCGTTCTCATGAAAAATCTCATTACACATAATGCGCACGAATACTGTGAGTGGTCACTTTGGTGTAATTTTCTAGGCTCGATTAAGCTTTGTTTGTATGATGCGGAGGAATATCCTGGAATTATAAATTTAGCAGGGCCTCAGAAAAGTCTGAAGTAACCGTGATTCGACTATAGCCAAAATTATGGCAAGATACAATTTACCAATTATCATCAAAAATGTATACCAATTTCAATTACATAAATTTTATTTGCAATAAACTGTACATAATTGCAAGTAAAGACTGGATTTAGAACTGAAAAAATAACCAAACCGTATCAACTCCTGTGAATACTACTGAACAAGTCTCGAGTTGAAACATTTTATGAAGTTACACCGGAAATTTTCATGCGAGTTTGGCATTCGCGATAACAATCATATATTCTTACCTCGACGGAGGAGGTAAAAATTAAGTCAGTGCCGCTTCCTTTGTTCTTTCGTATCACAAGGCAGGAATGTATGCTTATTTAAAAGGAACACAATTTTCCACTCGCAGCACGGCATTTTCCTCCTTTCCCGGCGTTACTCCTTCCTTCCCTTCTTATTTTCTGAGCTGATAGCAGTTGCAGCCGGAAGACGAGCGCCTTGCCCGGCGTGTTCAGGCAGCGTGCCAAGCAGCGAAGTGGATCTCGTTGCGGCATCTCCAGGCGTTCCGAGCGCGCTACACGAAATGTGAACACACCGCCGAGATAGCAGCAGCCCTACTCGAACACCGCGGCGGGCCTCCTAGAGAGGCACTGTGAACACAGCGACAAGTGGTCTCAATAAAGGCTGCAGGTCACGCACTTCCAACATTTCCGGTCCGGAGTCACCCTTCGAGCAAATTACAACTCGCAAGTGATTAACGACTACGTGATTAAATGAAAAAAAAAATACGAATTACTTTGGGCATACGCCATTGCAGAGCCATGTCACGAAAGAATGAGGACATTAAAACCATACAAAAGAAAATAATTTTTGTTTTAAATATATAATAGCAAAAGCTAATATTGGCTTGTTCTCGTGCATGTTTTTAATGTCATCCACTGTTTTCCATGGCAAAAATGTTTAGCAATAGCGTTTGTATTAAGTGATTTTCCTTTTTATCACCTACGCCCATTGCAAGTATCATTCAAAGAACTTGTGAATTCGTTTCCTTCGTAGTTTCACAATAGCCAAGTATCATTTTCTCTAGGTGATTCAAAAAGTGACATAAAACCAAAGGTCTTGCCATTTAATGGTCTTGCCCACCAAGCAGGCCGCCGCCAACTTCAAAAATGAATCAATGTTAAACGAAGTTTCTTCACAATGCGTCAATTTTAAATATAATCGATTCAAATAATAAATGTTCTACGTGAAATTTTTTAAGGAATGTTGCTACGTTAAGATATATTGCCGATTGTTTGTTTAGTATATTTTTCTCATATGTAATAATCGAATTTATATATAACAAAAAAAAAATGAATAAATACATTTTTTTTTAAATAATTTTACTTAGCAATGTTCATTGAGAAAGTCACGTAAAAATGTTTTTTGTTTGAAATAGTTATCTTTATATTGACGCAATGAGAAGGTTTTTCGTTTAACATTGATTCCTCATTTGAAGTTAATAGCTGCCAGCTTGGTTGGCAGGGCCGTTAAGAAGCAAGTGTTACAACATTATATAAGTACTCTGACATATGTACCCTCCACTTAAACAATGGAATTAAACTCATTGAAACAGTATTTATCAATTTCGCAAATGTATGATAGGTCAAGAGGTAAAACACGGCTGATGACAACCTGCTTTTTTTTTAAATCAATCATATATCTACTTTCACCCAACCTTTGAAAAGTAAATTCAATGCAAAAACATGTTTTATAAACTTAAACTAACGTAAAGTTATAGTTTTACAGCTTGGATGAATAATATTATGTATGAAGCAGGTACTTTAAAGTATTCTTTAAAAAATAATGTAAAGAATTTTCATAAGTTTGTATAAATGATACAAGTAACATCAGTGATATAAATGAATATAAATGGATAAAGACAATACCACAAACCCTATTTTTAAGTTTTTAAGTGTTATGCGTAGGATAATGTTTACTATGTGCAAGGTAAAGGGCTTAACCGATTTGCAAAACTCAAGCCTACTACGTTACCGTTATTGTGGAACATGATATGGCGCTATGAGGCTCGCGTTAATTTAGGCATGTCTGCCCCCCCCCCCCACTTTTATTTCACGCCGACAAGCGAAAAATGTGAGGTGGAGTGCGCATTCCAGTTGTACAAAATTCAACTCACGAGCTCCAACACCGAAATGTATTTTTAATCTTAGCACTGTAAAAAACCACATGGCTTTTATTAATCTCATCTCTTGGCAGCATAAATGCATGCTTTGAAAAATATGTGCATTTATTCTGACAGAGTTTTAATACAATCGTAACCAATTAAAGCTATGCTAAAACATGTAAATACAAGAGTCTGTAAAAATAAACAAGAGGTTACCAATACAACTAATGAGTTTACTTTCCAGTGCATATGTATGCAAGACAACCTGAAGAAGGAGCCCTAGTATATGACAGAGATAATAGGTGAATGCGTGTTCAAATAAAATATTTATATTTTCATTACTTTGAAAATAAGCGCCTGGCCTACTTAAAGCACTTCAGTTTGCATGGAGCGCCGTAATGTTTCTGTATTAATGGCCTGATGTTGGGTAAATGTTCAATATTATGTATTGGTTAAAACTTCCATTAAATTTAAGAAGTTTGCAGTGTAGCTAGTTGGTGGTGGTAAATTAATCACTTCTGAAATCAATCGTTTTGAAGATAGACACTGACTGTTAATTCGTATATTTGAATGTTCAATTGATGGCGAATAATTTATAACGTCTAACTGAAATGTTATCTTTTGTTTGGCAGCGAAATAATTCAATATAAGTGTTTCTTCTAACGGCAGTAATAATTGCAGTTGTTGAACACAATTAAGCTTCCCACTACTCCTCTCCCCCACTGGAACAACACGTGTAGTAATCGTTATGCATACTTTCATGATAATTCAGTCATGTATTATGAAAACAAACGTTAGACTGAAAGAAGAAAATAAGCGGGAACTTCAGATATTATAAATATTTTGTCATTTATTTTATCAGTGCACATTGTTCCTCGCATATAACAGGTAAAAGAATTCTTTTTAAGGAGTTTACATCATTGATCTCCACCGAAGCAAGCTTATAAGCATCATCTTTAAGTCATTAACAAAAGTACAATAAAGTTAATATTCTGTTGCGTATTTGTTAAGAAAATATTGGGTATCAAAACGTAAATCATATTCATGTCTCAATGGCAAAGAATACTGAGTAGGTTAAGATACAAATGTTTGCATGTATAGGGCAAGAAAGGTTAAAAAAAAAGTTATAGTAACTGAAAACAAAACATATGTAATGGAAATATCAAACTAAATCCAGAACTTTCTGTACACTTGTGTAACATATTGGTGTCCAACCTAAGCAAAGAGTACGTGCGTAGACTGTAGTTTTTCTGTATTCTAAAAATCCTGCACTACAGCCACAATGTAACAAGTTCTTGCTGAGAAATAAAAACAATCTTATGTTATATTCACGAAAAGTTGCCAACAAATGAACGGGCGACAGTTAACTGGAGACATCGCCGATTGAAATTCATTATTATTTCCGTCTATAAGTTTCTGCGGTTCTATGTAAGGAAGTTCTGGGAATGTAAGAAATCTGTAGTCCGTACAAAAGAGAAGATACACCAGTGTCAGGCAAACACAATGCGACACTGATAACAAGCGCGTAAGTCTGCCGCAGTCAAGAGAAAACTTTCCTCATAAGGAAAAAAAAGGCCGTGAGAACCAAGTATAATCGTTAATACTTTTAATAAAGTGATATATAAAGTTCATCGAAAGTAATTATTTTCAAATACTAGCACCTCTTGCGAGGAGAAATTGTGGGTTTTGGACGGAACGTGGGGAAAAAACAAAGGTTCTGCAGATACACTGCGGTGGGAGCAAGTAAATATAACCTCGACAATTGTGAGGCAAGTATCACGCACCATAAATTCTTATTAGTGTGTCCACTCATAATATCCTAAGATCTCAAAATAATTTCAAGAAATTTTGGTTTATAACATAATAAAAATGAATTATTTTGGAAAAAAAAAATTTTTTGGAGCCGAAAGCTGTAATTTGTTTTAAATTATTAACAACCTCATATATATGGCTCAATTGTTCTGACTATACGTATACGTCTATGTACAGAAAAATGTTACCTGTCAAATTCATAAAAGTGCTTCATTTGACACGTCAGCATTATATTTGCTTCGAGGGGCTGTGGCCGAAGCTTGATAAATACGGACAAAATATTGACACGGTTGAGGGCGTTTGAGTCGTACAAAAATATAAGAGGGGTTGAGGAATGTTAGTTTGACTTTAACTATTAAGTTTTTGTAACCAAATAGCGAGGGATGGCAGATTTTGGGTTTAAAAACCTTAAAAGAGAATACATAAGATGCTTATATTAAATTTAAAAAATGGTTTTATTGAAAAACAAAAAATTCGAGATTATTTTTTTAAATTCCCATTTCAGAACTTTATACATATTTTACATTATTGAAATTATTATGTTCGTTATTTCTAAGTAATCTAGGCAGTGAAAACAAAATTGAATTTATAATTGTTAACATTAGTTTTATCTATTTTTACACCTTACCATTAACAGATTATTCCATTAATATGATGGGAGTTCCTTTTTAAACCTTAGGATAACCTCTACCCGCTTCTATACTATTAGTCAGAAGATATTCGTAGTTGACCATCAGCCTACAATGCTAAGAAATAACGAGGAGTATAGAGAAATACAAACCAAGATGCCACTCCCAGCGCAATGGTCCCTCTTAAATTTTATTGGTTGGACTGTATATAATCCTCCATTATCGCCAACTGTAGACACGCGGAGACTGACAGTGGGCTCATCTGTAAACAGGACCCAGTCTCACTTGATGTAAGAGTATGGCGGAAATTTTCGTCCCGTTTACTGCTCTCAGGTCTCTTGTAAGCTGGTTTATTTTGTTCCTACTGCGTCGTCTGGCAGTTCGGGCCAAAATACGGGCTAATCGTGGCACTGTACTTATTGAAATTACACTGTTGAAGGAATAATTAACATTTTCACTTTGCCGGAATCTCTACTAGACTCAGGCAACGTCACTCTTTACCACCACAACCAACACTTAAACCACCACCACCACCTCATCAACCACAACCATCACTACTACTACAACCACAACCACCCCAACCACGACCACGACCACCACAACGTCCAAAAAAATCACGATAACCACAGAACCACAGTCACTACAACCACCTAAAACAAACACAACCACAATTACCTCCACAACCACCCCCACCACAACCAGCCCCACAACAACCACCACAACGACCACAAAGATCACAATCACCTCAACGACCACAGCTAACATAACTGCTACCACAACCACCAAAACGAGCACCACAAACACACCACAACGACCACCATAAGAGATTGGCCTGTCACCAATCGCTTTATATTTCTTTATTGCCTAGAACTGCCAATGTAAATTATTTGAGCCACTGCGGTTGAATGCTCACTAAATGCTTGTACAGAACACTCACACTACTCGTTGCGTTCTCTTACGTTGATCGTAATTACAGTGCTACTGTGCAGACTACATACACTCTAAGTTCTTCGAATCAGTGATATCAATCAGTGAAATAAAGCTCACTGAACGTCAGTTGATAAGCTACTACCGAATGTCGAATCAAGTAAATTAACTGGGAACAAGTGACTAATAGGAGTAAAATTCTCAACATTCAATAAAAATCAAAAATAAGTGCGTGACATTAAGCGACTATATTAATTAGTTATGTGGCAATGATTATCAGTTGCTCAGTTTTCACTGTTTTCACTGATTTAGCTCAATTCTCACTGATTCCAGTTTATAGTATAGATACTGCTTTACAGTCAGCTCTGCAACATAATATGGTACTGTTTTAATGTAGGCCCGAGTTGTTTAGTTCGCCTGTGCATTGCATGTCTGTGCTAATGTTTTTCACACGAGTGTATGTTTAACAAGAATATTGACCAGCCACATCCAGCCAACAAGTTTTTTCAGCTAAAATTTTATATGTTTACATTTTTTTTNTTAACAAGAATATTGACCAGCCACATCCAGCCAACAAGTTTTTTCAGCTAAAATTTTATATGTTTACATTTTTTTTCCCTTCACAATTCCTGGTATATGATTACGATTGATTTTTATGAATACTCACTAAACACTAATAAATATATAACAGAGCCCCTACAGCGCTATTTTTCTAATACTACGGCTAAAATTTTTTCTACAAAAATCAAATCATTAAGTAATTTGGTGTTTTATAAAGTTTTTGGTAAATACAAATTTTTTCATGTAACCTTGTAGTCAATATTTCCAAAAATAATGTTTTCCAATTTCATACCAAGCAAATAATTTCATTTGCCAAAAGACAATAGGTTGGTGCAACTTTGAAATTCTCTACAAGTAGAACTCTATTTCTATGAGGGAAAAGAATATATTAATTACTCAAACAGATTATTTATCATTGCATTGATTTTTTTATATACGTACTGATTAGACATCGTTTACGACATATTCTAAATTCAGCAAAGAATACCGGTAGGTTTCATTCCATTGTAGCCGGCAGTAGAANGTACTGATTAGACATCGTTTACGACATATTCTAAATTCAGCAAAGAATACCGGTAGGTTTCATTCCATTGTAGCCGGCAGTAGAAATGTTGTAACCTCATGCTTATAAGTCCTACGCCAATACTAGTTAATGTTCTCTGGACGAATCTCCGAAAGAAAAAAAACGTACATTATTGAACGTTTAACTTGGTACAAAACATAATGCTAAAACTTTTAATTACCAAAAATTACTGCTTTCCATTTATTCGCTTCGAAGGATACATTTCTTAAATTATCTGATGGTTTGATATAAATAAGGTAGGGTATCATTTTAGAAAATGCAATTTTTTGAGCTTTTGTAGTGTGAGGTAAATTTGTCTGAGTCAACAAATTCGCAGTAAATTAAGCTCTTTCGGAAACCTTTTTTTGAAAATATTAGCTTCTCAGTAATGCATACATATTTAATGAGATCAATGAAATTTGTGCTTCCAATACAGTTAAGAGTAATGCAAGAAAAATATTTTGAAATACAAAAACTCTAAATGTGCGTCATAAGCATTGCTCAAAAAAGTGGTCTCCAAAATGTCTATATACGGCCGACAAAATATTCAGAGTTAACACAACATAGTACTTAGTTTTCAAGAAAATTTCGTTAACCCAAAATAAGAGTTTTATAACTAAAATATATTTTTATAATACAAACAAAATTAGGTTACATACTTGTAGCTAATAACATATTTTGAAGCGCATTTTCGTATTTGTTTGGTCATGTTTTGTTGTCTCGACCAACCTTTCATTTCATATAGAACAAATGTGCATTGGCTTCCTTGTGTGTATCGTCAACCTTAATTTGCTTAAGATTTGTATTCCCACTTCTGGTATATCGCCGATTGTGGTTTCACATATTTTATCATGAAGAACCTAGGCAACGAAGACCCACATAACTAATGTAATTTCTAGATATGATACTCATTACATCATCTGAAAGTTATTTTAATTTTAATGCNGAAGACCCACATAACTAATGTAATTTCTAGATATGATACTCATTACATCATCTGAAAGTTATTTTAATTTTAATGCTACTGCATTGGCTTCAGCATTATCTTAGAATTTCGTAACGATTTTATATATTTCGGAGGTTTTTGCCATGTGGTATTTTGTTTTACGGTAGCAATGAAGTATATTTCCTCATTAATTTACCTAGTACCACGCAGAAACTTTAGCATATATCACAGAGATAATATGTTAACCATCGCATGCCCTTTGCAGACAATTGTCTACATAATGCACAGGAAGTTTATATTTGGACGGAACTGTATACTGCAAGGATAATTGCTATATGAACTTCCTTGGGAATAACTGATTCGTAAATGGTGCTACTGTTATACATTATGACTGGTTCATTCCACTAATTTCCGAACACAAAGNGGGAATAACTGATTCGTAAATGGTGCTACTGTTATACATTATGACTGGTTCATTCCACTAATTTCCGAACACAAAAACAACAGCAACAACATACAGTTATGACAACATACCAAGTTTTTGTCAGCTCAAGCACAGCACTCGTAATAAATATTTGTAGTTGTAACACCAGAAACCATAAAGTAATGTAAGAATGATTAGGAAATGTACTTTACGATCAGTTATAATAAATTGGACGTGTATAAACAAATGTCCAGTTTTTCTTTATTATTTATTTACTCTACCCGTAATACTATCTGCGTAGGAGGTCAAGCCACTTAACAGAATTTGTTCATGATTGTTCACGTAATGCTTTCCTGTATGCATATTAGGGGCGGCATCGTCTAGAAGCGTACCACATTACCGAATCAGTAATTTTCTTTCAAGAAACACTATTTAAGAGAGGCCGAACTCACGGTTTGTAATACATGTCACATTTATTGATTTTTCAAAAGCACGGTAGTATATAAAAATGAAATGTAAAAATTGTCTTTAAAGTCACATAGAGTTCAAATGGAAAAAAAAACCATGGGTGCGTGTACTTATGTACATACGTTATAAATTGTACTTCTTTGGCGTGACTAAAATNTACATACGTTATAATTTGTACTTCTTTGGCGTGACTAAAATAAAATTTTATTACGTATGCAAATAATTTATGTAAGTAGGAAAACGATAAAATGACCGAAGAAATACATTAAATACAATTAATAAAGGTTTTTTAACGAACATAATTAAATTAAAAAATAATAACCTCAAATACTTAAAAACATTTTCAAAATTTTATCCTACATTTTTTGTCACTAACAAATTTTTCACGGCACAATTTTAGTAAAATTAATTACTTATATATATATATATATATTTACGAAGAATTACTAAAATAAAAGAAATGTTTTTTCAATTTGCTTATTACATGAACTCATTTTCTGTTAGTTTTAAATATAACCACGTGCCATGTTGTGTACCTGGCTTTTGAATATAGCTAGACGGTACGCGCATGATGGTTGGGTCATACTGCTACCACGTTCACTGTCGAATTTCGTTNGCTTTTGAATATAGCTAGACGGTACGCGCATGATGGTTGGGTCATACTGCTACCACGTTCACTGTCGAATTTCGTTACACTGTGCGCGCGCAAATTCCGTTGCTCAAAAAATTTTACCCTTGACGTGCCAAAAGAAGTATAACTTCAAAAAAAATTATAAACTAACAGGTTTCTGGAGTGATCTTGTAACGCTTATCTCATGTAAGGATTTCCATCCCAAAGTTCACTTAACCGAATAATGTTCAAAAGAACCTCTCATACTACCTGAATAACATTTATGACTTTATAAAGTCCACAAATAAAGAGAAAACACTGTAAAATTTAATGGCAGATACAAAAGGTTTTATCTCAATACACCGTGCCATATGTTTTGTTGCAGTGATGAAGTTAATTTATTGTCACCACAAAACTGTTGGTACGTGATGGTGTGGTATTATTGTAATTAAAAATAAAGAGTTTTGAGGTTACGACTAAAGAAATCGGTTTACCCTTCCTGCTAATTTCGCAAGGTGTATTAAAAAAATATATTTTGCAGTAACATTTTTTCAGCGTGGTTTTGTCGGTGCTGGCCGAAATTTACCGCTTAAGAATTATGCCCATAGAGAAGAACAATATCGTCAACTACACGTCGAACCAGCGTGAGCCGAGCACAGCAGGAAGATATCCTTGAAGCCTTCACGGCGAATCTATGAGGCGCTCGCCTTTCTGTCGCCGCATCTCGGCCGGGAGAAGTTTCTTTGAAGACCGTGGTATTAACCACTTCAAATGCCTGAAGCACAACACGTCTTATGAAGAAAGGCGAGGTATTTAATATCCGGAGTCCCACTGAGTCGGCGGATACTCTTCGTCCCTTCTTTCCACCCCTTTTCGCCACCCTCGATTTCCCCTCCCCCCTAAGCGAGCACAAATATGAGGCGCCGGACGGGAGCTGCGGCTGAAGGAAGGTTTTTGAAGCAGATGACTACGAGNCCTAAGCGAGCACAAATATGAGGCGCCGGACGGGAGCTGCGGCTGAAGGAAGGTTTTTGAAGCAGATGACTACGAGCTAATATTTTCGGAAGAGCCTTTTCTCCGAGCAACCACTCGCAAGAAATACTTACAAAAAATTGTTTAACGCTACAGCGACGATTTTCATGATACTCTAAAACAAATACTTTCAANCGCAAGAAATACTTACAAAAAATTGTTTAACGCTACAGCGACGATTTTCATGATACTCTAAAACAAATACTTTCAAGAAGACGGAATGCTTAAGAGAAGTCACAAAACTATTCATTTGTCCTTTCCCATCATTTACCTACACTCTTGTACGCCTGTAGAAAGCGATACAAGTATTGAAATGAAACTACATTAAATAGAAATAATAGTCCTGGCAACGTCAGAAGATAATAAATCAAACATTTTAATTTTGGCTGTAAACTTTTAACAGAAAAAGATGGGAAAAGTAAATTTCTCATTTTCATTGAGCTCAGATAGTCATTACTCGCGCTATCGGCGCACTGGAGAAAACTCACTTTGNAAGTAAATTTCTCATTTTCATTGAGCTCAGATAGTCATTACTCGCGCTATCGGCGCACTGGAGAAAACTCACTTTGTTAACTGAGTTTACTGCTTCCAACCCAGTTAGAATAGTTTTCCGAAGAGTTTCGCTACTTGGAAGTACGTGCAAGTTATTTATATGTAACAACTTAATAATAGTTTGAACAGAGAATACTAATAATGGCGTGTGGGGAGTGCACCCAGGGCAAGGCAACACCCTCCGAGTGACGGTCTTTCCAGCTGGGACCCGTAGGTGACCGTCATCCCCAGGCATGACAGAAATGAGACCCTAGAATGGAGCGGCGCTGGAATGCAAGGGCGGGGGAAACGGGAGTACCCCGAGGAAACCCGCCAGCAAGCGGCATCGTCACGATTCCCACATGCAAAATTACGGGAGTGAACCCGCCGGGTATCAAACCCGGATCGCCGTGGTGGGAGGCGAGCGCCCTGGACACTACGCCACCGCTGCCCCTGAACAGAGGAATTAAGCAGGCAATAAAAGAAATTTAGATATGTACAGTTTAAGGTACTCTATAGTTATACGGAAAATTCCAGAGCACTTAACTGTAACTTCATGCAATATTTACCACAGCTTAAACAAATAAAAAATAAACATTTTGTAATAAAACTATTCTTACTTCGTAACTTATACCGTTATTCAATGAATAACTAAAAAATGTCAAACACTGGTTGGCTTCTTACTATTATAATAGCTATCTATGAGATAATATAAATAAATACTAGTACTAATAGCTACGAATTAGTAAAATCAATCAAAAGTAATCAACGTGTGTATTTAGAAAATTAATAAATGCTGAATATTTTATGTCTTAAAATAATTTAACAACTTCCATCGCGAGACAAGGGAGAATCCTTAATGTCCCAGAATAAAGGAACTTTCACATTGTTCATATTTACCTTATCGTTCCTTATCAAATACTGCTCCTTTAGATGTAAACTTTTAACACCGTCAACCGTAACGTCAGTTTAAAAAAATAATGATTATAACCTTAAGCTTTTGCACATATCGAGGTCATGTCTCATTGGCTGAATTTGTAACAATGGTAAACATGATTGGTCGCTATAAGCAAGTAGATACTTGACAGCATAAAAGTAATATGTAAAAAAATTGATCGTGTAGTCATAAAAATGTTGTAAAATCTACTGTAGATGTAACAATAAAACAGACCTAAAGATCTTTCAAGAACGTTATACGTGTGTGAAATGGAATACATATAAATAACACAAAAATATCATACATTTATAGATTTCTGTATAATCTCCACTTGAAACACTGAACAATGTTATATTTCAAACCCAAGCATAAAACAAAAACAATAACTGAACGTTACTTAAAATTTATTGTTTTTGTGAGGACTGACAAAATTATCACAGTATTTACAAAATAAATAATTACTTCGTGTATCGAAAATGGCGGATCCACCGTGTGTTCTCAACACTCCGCCTTATAGCATTGACACTATTTTCTTCTATTCCACAAACAGTTGTCCTGCCATTTTCATACCTATGCTAGGTAAATTATAGGCAGATTTTTTATACAGTGATAGCGACATAAATTCTCGTGGGTGAGCTCGGTATATTAACGTCAGTGTTTAATCTCCCATGCTACCTACATTGATGAGATCTGTAATTACGCGTACTTAAAATGGCGTATTCATTGCTGTAAATTTCCGTTTCACATCATAACAGCTTCGCACACCGTCTTTAATAACTTTTCCNAAAATGGCGTATTCATTGCTGTAAATTTCCGTTTCACATCATAACAGCTTCGCACACCGTCTTTAATAACTTTTCCTTACCACTCGCAATAGAGTTAGTACATACTTGCGGTTATCAAATTGTTCTCAAGCCCCGTTTATTATAAATACGTTTGATACTAAAATATTCTGTTCTTGACACTAAAGAATAAGTCCCATCAGTACACACGGTTTCCTGGCACTTCAAAAATATCAACAATGTTCGTGGTACGATTGCATCGTTTTACACGAACTGTAGGTTATGTATTATCTCAGACTTCATTATTAGGCACGGTGTGTGANGTATTTTCTCAGACTTCATTATTAGGCACGGTGTGTGAATAAAGATTCAACTTGCTACATAGTATTAAATAAGTGAGCAGCTGTATATAATACGCATTTAGCCCTCAACTTGCGACCTCGTATACAAGATGTTTTTAGACCACATGACGAAATTCAAACCACAGCATATATGGGATAATATAAACAAGAAATACTTGTAGCAAAATTTTCGGACAATTAATTTAGTATTGTTAAATTGAAACTGAAGTTCGCAAAACAGCGCTGGTAGCTCGCAAAATCAAGTACCTGCGCGACAAACAAGTTGCATACCACCAAGGCGAACGGAACTGGCACGCCATGTGGAGAGTGCCAGCACACACGACACCATAAACTCGAGGTACGTTCTTGTAAGTACACGAGTATCAAACTACATGAACAATGAAGGATTAGCAACAGAGTAGTAAAGGCTGCCAGAAGTGATTGCGTTTTTTTTTTCCAACACACAAACAGCAGTATTGGCGATGTAGTGTTAGCACGTGTTGTTATGGTGGCCTATGTACAGGCGGTCACCATATCACGCGCCAGTTCCGTTCACTTTCGTGATATGTACCTTGTTGCGCACGCAAGTATGTGAAATTACGGACTCCCAGCGCTGTTTCGCCAACTTCAATTTTAATTTAAAATTACTAGATGAATTTTCCAAACATTTTGCTACAAGGTTTTTTGTTTATATTTGACCACAGATGCCATGGCTTGAATTTTGACATGCAGTTTTAAAACATCTTGTATATTTTTGAAACACAGATAATTACTCTATAAATCAGAATTATTAAACATAAAGCACAAAGTCTAGCTTCATACTCCTACAACATAAAAACTTATCTCTCAGCCTGTACAGCAAAAATTTCTTAATTTCATGTGAGTAGGACTACTGTATTTTCCAACAATTCTCTAAACGGCTACTAAATAATGAATACNAAATTTCTTAATTTCATGTGAGTAGGACTACTGTATTTTCCAACAATTCTCTAAACGGCTACTAAATAATGAATACAATGACAAGTTCTGGCAGTATTGAAGGCAATTACTGTATCAATATCAGGGTATGTGATGGGACATACTGAAAAGGAACTAATTGGCGTAATACTTGTTTTCGTTATGGCTTAAGGAGCTACTCTAGAACCAGTACCAAATCTGGTAATGATACTATGAATATTCTTAAATAATATTCCAGTAGGGGTGAATATTGAGGTTCTGACAACGAATATGTTATTTGGTTAGCTGAATTAATTTAATTTCTTGCATTTATTAGTTTGTATTTTCCTAGTTGCGTTGACGTACTTTTGAAATTAAACCACGAAAAAAAATATATATATATATGTTTTGTGGTTGTATGCATTTTACTTTAAAAACAGACTCTTCAGTCTGCACACATTTTGACAGAGTTGTGAGAAGTTTGATGTTCAAAATTTCTGACCACTGAAGGTTGTGTCCTAAATTTACGAACAATAGATTGACTATTGGTGTAATAGGAAAATATTTATGTTTCTGTTTTCACTTTATAAACGAACAGGTATTTGGCCGTTATGAGAATGGCAACAGCAATTTCTACACGAGACGTGTGGACNTTTTCACTTTATAAACGAACAGGTATTTGGCCGTTATGAGAATGGCAACAGCAATTTCTACACGAGACGTGTGGACATTTTATACTGCAATAGACAAAGCAGCAGCCCTAATTCAAACCACATTTCTTAGGAGTTGGTCGGCAGAGGTGTCTATCTCTCTCCCTTCATCGCTCACGGGGGATACGATATAGTTTCACATCAACGTCTCCGGCTTTNTTTTCACTTTATAAACGAACAGGTATTTGGCCGTTATGAGAATGGCAACAGCAATTTCTACACGAGACGTGTGGATATTTTATACTGCAATAGACAAAGCAGCAGCCCTAATTCAAACCACATTTCTTAGGAGTTGGTTGGCAGAGGTGTCTATCTCTCTCCCTTCATCGCTCACGGGGGATACGATATAGTTTCACATCAACGTCTCCGGCTTTGTTGTGCTTCGTTGCAGAGAGTACACGGCGTGGCCGCAACAGTGCACGCACCTCGCTCGATATGATTACTTCGAGAATGTCCCCTGGCTTAGTCGACCTGATGTAGCCCTGTTTACGTGCAGATTCGCCCCACTAACATCCGGTTAACTGTGCTCTCTTGCCATACTGCGCAGCGGCACGTTTCCCTGCTTCCTTCCCGAATATGTTTTAATACGTTAACAAAGTCTTCTCCGTATCTTTTATTTCCGGATAAAACGCGAATAAACGGTCGCCAAAGCGTATATTAAACCCACCTTGTATTTAGTCAGTTGACTAGATACGTCATGTCCTTTGGATGTACCTTGCAACGGGAGTAGCATGGGGCATCTGGCATGAGGAGGTAGGAGTTTTCCGTCATGACATCACAGGCACGGGCGGCGGCCATGATGATCGGTTCCGTCCGCCATATTAGCATGCGTCACAGCCAGGACTCGATGCCATGTCGCATTTTCGGCGCCCCCATCATCCCTAGAAATTATTTAAACAAAAAGTAATTTAAATAAAATTTTTTATAAAAAATTACAAAAACGTATGGTATTCAGTTCTGTGTTTAATGACATTTAAACCGCCAGAATGAGCGTGAGGCAGGCGACGTCCTTAAGACACTGCAAGGGAAGTGGGACCCAGTGTAAATGACCCCGAGAAAAGTGCACGCTAACTGATCTTGAACTCTGCATTCCGCCCGAAAATAACTGAATAAAGCCGGTTATAATCGACCGTATTCAAGGCCAGGGCCGCAGGTGTTCGCCGCGGCTTTTACGGTAGCGTGAAGAGGGGGTGGGCGGGAATGTGTTAGGGCAGTGCAATGTTAGTATTTCAACAGGTGTGCAGCTGCACGGTGTCGAATGACTATGGGGTCTGCATCTTAACGGTGTCAGGTAACTACACACGTGCTTCCAAGTCGTTTCCACACCTGCTCGGTGTTGGGTAACCATGAAGTAAACTAGCATGTGAAGAGATTTGCGAGATTTGCATTTAAAGACCAGCAACAATAAAATGAATGTTAATTAACTTAAAACATGTTTTTATTTTATTTTAAAAATACATTTACATAACATCACTTTAAAATATTTGCAATTCCTTGTTCAGAATGTCTTTCTCATCGACCTAGGAATCGTCATTCTCCGAGTGTCCGAGCTACTTCACGTACACACATCCATTATGCCATTTCAGCACCTTTTCCACCAAATAAACATAGGAAAACTTCGTAGGTTGGATCTCCTCTGCGTAAAAGCCTCCGACGATGGGTTCGCCACGTAGTTTCTCGAGGTAATACATCAGTGGGTACCAATTTCATTTACGAACACTTTGTACAATTCCGCAGACCAGTTGTGACGATAGGTTTTGTGGAAAATGCCAAGTTTTTAGGAGATGTGCACAAGGTCACCAACCTTGGCTTAAGGCATACGCAAGTCCCTCCTAGTGGGAATAGCATATACGGTCCGTAGCAGGGAATCGTCTTCGACATCTTCGGGCTTCATACGAGTGGTAGAATGAACGGTAGAATTATATTCGCGGACGAGTTTCAGCAATAGCTCGAGTCGCTTGTAGTTTCCATTCGCCGTGAAATGTCTCCAAAATTTGGCTTTCAGAGTTCGGTGAAAACGCTCGACGATGCTAGCCTGGAGATCATATTATATTGAATAGTTATTTATGGTGTACATTTTCATCAGTGTAGGGAAGGTAGTATTAAAATATTTCTTACTATCGTCGGTGTGGAGATTTTCGGTACGCGTCATTCTCTCAACAGATCCACAATGACCTCGGTGACATCACATGCATTCTTCGACTTGAGCGGTCTGGCCCAGGCATAATTGGAAAACGTGTATGTTGCGGTCAAAATGTAGCTGCGGCCTTTATTCGCGCGTGCAAAGTCTTGCATTTCGATCAAGTCTGATTGCAAAGTATCGTCTAGTCCTTCCATGGCGTACTTTCTCCGAGGATAATTCCTTCTGGCCGACCTAGAAATTCCCCAGAAATTGCATATTTCGTCATCTCACGACGCAGCCAGCTTCGACGAGTTCTTAGATGATGGATATAATTCCATTGGTATTCGACCGGTTTCCCACAGACTGCGAAGCGACCAGTAACTGTAGTCTATAGATGAGTTCATTCAGATCGTCCCGAAACACGTAGTCTATGTTGCATTTGACATCGATCTTCTGCAGCAGAAGATCATGTCCAATAGCTTCGACCAATTGTGGAAACAGTCCTGCGATAATGCCGAATTTCGCATTGGTCATGTCTTTAAATCGCCATGTTGAGGGGTTGTCGTTCGCGTAATGATCACGACTGGACTGCAGCAGGCGATGGTACTTGCGCACATCTGATTGGGTGTAGTGTCCGGAATGCCTACGAAACAAAAGTTCGCACAGACCATGCGTCATTTTCACATTGCGCTTGCCGATCTGCATCACATCTCCTGGAAAAGAAATCACTTCCTAGTCTCTGAGATACCTTTTTTATCGTTGTCTCGCAAGCCGTACGTCTTATCGCTGTTCCGATTGGAGTAGGAAGCGATGTAGCGCCCAACCAGGACGCCCACCTCTGATCCATGCTCTCGTGTTCGTTTCCGTTCTCGTGCACGCAGTAAATCAAGCAGGGGCAAATCGTCTTCGTTGCTAGTGATACCCCCTTCCGATTCGGGCAGTTCCAGACTTCTCTCTCAGTTTACGCATCGGGGTCGATCCTTCCACCTTGATTTCGTGTTTGATATCCGGCAGAGACAAAGTTTCCTCCTGACGTTGCCGACCAAGTTCGTCGAGACGGCTGGTTATCGGCTTGTAAGCCTCTTCTCCTTCGATTCTCGATAGCCAGTCTGTAACTTTTCGCGAGTAGATATTTCGCGCCAACAGCTTCGATAGTCCGCTGCAGCTCAGTCGCATGCCATCCCATGCTTAAGTATTCCTGGATGCAAGCCTGTTTCTCATATGCCACAACGTCAAAAATAAATACTGAGTTTGGCAATGCTTCCCTTGGCGGTACGGCGGCCTCGTTATCGCTGCAAGGGAAATAGCGTAGGCCTTCCACAGCCTGTAGTACTTGTGCTAAATGCTGATATTTAGGTTGCTAGAGCGATTTGAAGTACAGGTAGATGTTCTCTAACCTAAGACCATTCAGTTTCTGTAGTAAACTCAACAGCACGCATATCTTGCCGCAACCCGACTGTCCGCAAATCAATCCCCTCGCGGTATTGGGCAACAGCGTGCCATGACGTGCATCATGTGGGGTTTTGACATATTTCTTGGTATTGTGGACAGGAATACTAACATCTTGCGGAATACTAACATCTTGCTTTATTTTCTCCATGATACTGAAAATAAAACGTATAAAGGTGGAGTATATATCGGTTCATAGCACAGTAGCAAGTGATGACTCGTAGAAGAAAGATCGAATCTGAAACATGGATCGTCGATATGCTGATCAACAATCTACCTTTCGAGCTCCAAATCCCGGGATACAAGCTCTGCGGGCTGGGAATCAAGCTAGTTGAAAATACTGGCACATGGCGATGCGGGCATCAACGCGCTGGACGAGGCATGCAAGTTGCACGATATCGCCTATTCCCAGCACAAGGATCTGCAAGCCAGGCACCAGGCAGACTATATACTCGTGCATAGGGCTGATGAGATACAAAAAATTGTCAGAAACCGGATTCGCTGAAAAAAAAATAGCTGTGTGGGGCGTTTCCAAAGCGACGAATGCCAAGGTGAAGGTGGTCATGGGGGCGAAGAAAGCGAGACGAAGTTCCAAGAGGATAGGAAATAAAGAGACGGGAGGAATCCTTAACGCCTCGATATCTGCTATCGGTACTCTGGGCAGTATCACGTGGGCCATAACGAATATCATTAATGCAGTGAAACTATCCTTGAACGAACGTAAGCAAGTGCAGAAAAAGCGCCGCCCACAACCGTAAACTGGAACCTATCGCCATAGGTAAAACAAAACGGCCAAGAACTTTGTAACATTGCAGATTTTTTTCGGGGTTATGTTTACCGTTAGTCATACACATTTTCATTATATATGAATATAGAGTACTTGCTAAGGTTGTTCCTTTCTTTAATATAATTTCCAAATTAATTTTTATAATTTCCGTTAACAGTATATTATTTAGTTATTTTAATAGTTTATAGACACAGAGATAATTTATAAGTATTTTTCATTTTTTTTTCTAGACAGTATTCAGTATTAATATTTTTGTTGTTATTTTTAATTTCCTTCCTATGGGGTAGTCGGTATTAAATGTTTATTAAACAAAAGTAATAAATAAAATTATCTTGGTTGTCTCTCGTCTTGCCATTGCTGATTGGTGGAGAGATGTATCATGGTCAGACGACAGCTAATCGGAGGACAGGAGACAACATAAGTAAGGCAGATGTAAAAAGAACTAATTTTCTTTTATATAAGCATTCTGATCACCTCCAACGATGGACGTTTGTCTTAGAATATGAAAGTTTTAATGATTTAAAATATAATAAGATTTCTGTGAGATGTTTTGTAAGATGAAGAATTGATAATTGAATCATAAATAAGATTGATTTTTATTGTGTTTGGAAAGATAAACGTAAATAATTGTCTGAATTTTTTTGGAGAAGAATAACTGTAAATAAGAACATATTTTTTTTAAGCTGCGAATTTTCACGTTGTAATTTAAATGTAATGTTATAAACGGTGCCCAACATATTAATGGCAGAGTTGTGAATTGTATGAAAAGTAACAACTGGCGACCTAGCGTGTGGCTGAAGAACTTCGTGACCATCTGGAACTTCTGAAGCTAAAGTACGAACTTCTAAATTGTCCGAAGCTGCAGTTTTCGGCAAAAGGAAGGACCAACCCCGAGAGCGAGTTTATGTTACATTTCGAGACGTAAGGTGGGAAGAGATGCTGTTCCCGGGATAGGCTGAAAACATGTGAAGTACCTATACAGATGCAATAAGAGGTTTTCTCACCAAGAGACATCGGGGAAGAATTTTTCCGAGATACGCAAGTACAGAAGAAAGAGAAGACAATTTTTTTTGGGGGTTTGCAGGTTTGGAGGAAAACTTTTGTAAGTACCGAATTTTGACTAAATTTGTTATAGTATATAGTGAACATGAATAATCGTGACGGAGAAAAAGTAAATGTTGTAGGGTTTGGGGATAGTGTAATATGGACGCAAAAAAAGATGAAGCAAACATTGGGTTTAATATTTAAAAAAAATGGATCCATTCAAAATGAAATGCAAATGGTTAGAATGGGTATTGAAACCATCCCGAAAAAATTCAAACAGGTAGTGAGGTTATAAATAAATAAACGCAAATGGTTAGTGTGTGTAGAGAAACTATGCTTACAAAGATGCAAACCGGTAGTGAGGTTATGCAGAAAAAATACAAAATGTTAGAATAGAACGAAATGATAGGTTTAATAATTTGGAAAAATGTTCTTGAAGGTAGTAAACAAAATCATAGGGAACGGAAAGAAAATTTTAATTACATGGATATTGAACGTAATTAGGGGGGAGAGGAATGTAAATGTGATGAAATGTATAAAACAGGTCCTGTATCATTAGATAAGGTAATGTGCAAACAAAGTTGTGTTACACGAAAGGATCAGGTGATTTTGGGAATAAATAAGAATATTAATGTAGAAAAGGTAGAGAGGAAAATTTTTTGTAAACAATGGGGAAATCATACAAGACAAGATGGAGGGGAAAGTAATGATGTGCTTTGGGGGGGGGGAGGCAAAATAACAAAATCAACTAAGAAACAAGGGTAAAGTAGAGTTGAAATTAATGGGGTTGTCAGAAGAAAAAAAACACATGCAAAATTAAATAAAGATTGAAAAAACCGAGGTGGGCCAAATTTGGTGAGGAACACAAAAACAGTGAAAGATTGAGTAAAGGAAAGAGAATAAATAAGCTTAAAATTAAGTTAATAGAGGAAAGAAAATTGTTGAAGTACGGTGAGGAAAAAGCAAGGAGGAAAAATAAAGGAAAAAAGAGGTTAAATAATGAAAAGAAAAATGTTGAAATACGGTAAGTGGAAAGTGGTAAGAAAAAAGGAAAGAATAATGGGACAAAAAGTGAGAATGGTGGGAAGTAAAAGAATAAGAAAGACAAGTCATTGATAAAGACAAAACCAGTAAATAAGGTTAAGAAAATAATTCTCTATTATGTTTGAATGTAAGAAAATTAAATGTTTTGATTCAGGAAAAAAATTATAAAATATAATTGTCATAGAGGTAATTCTTACATTTTAAGGAAAAGGTTTATAAAGCATTAAGGTAAGAAATGTAGTTTTAAGTTACAATATATTATAAATATTTGATATAAAATAAGAAAGGAAAAGGGCCAAAATTTTCATAGAACAAGTTGATATGTTATAAAAGGTAGTTAAATGTACCCATGGAGAAGTGACATGGGGGGCACGTCTGTTAAAATGAATAAAAGGTTTTAAATTTGTATTAATAAATGATAATATCCGACACTAACCAAGCTATAGAGATCGTAATAAATACAACAAATGAAAACCATGATTCAAAGATAATATTTACACCGATGCAGGTAGAGCATTATGTCTAGATGCGAATGTAGTTATAACTAATGTATACTGATGTGGATAGAATGCGATATATAGATACAAAACTGTAAATAATTGTAATCAGATGATCAAAAAAATTAATAATTATTGAGTTTCTTGATAAAATCACTAGGGAGAAAGTATTATAATAAGTAAAACAAATTGTATTAAATTAATAAAAACAAATGATTTTTTTGGAAACCAAAATAGATTTTTTTTAACTGGATAAGTACTATGGAAAAAACTTTAAGTGAATGTTTTAATTATTGAATTACCGTAAAATTATAACATGGAGATATAATGCTCGTGAATTATGAGAAAAAAAGACTAAGTGAATTGTTTTAATATATTATTATATTATTATAACATTTAGATATAATGATTGTGGATATTGAAAAAGAAAAGACTTCAAGTGGATGATTTAATAAATGAAACACTTGAATATAGTAACTTGAATGTGTAATTATTTTGTCATAGACATTTTCATTATATATGATTATAGAGTATATGCTTATGTTGTCACTATCTTTAATAGCATTTCTAAATTACGTTTCATTATATGATTTAACAGTGCAATGTTTGGTTATTTTAATAGTTTATTTAAAGAGAGATCATGTTTAAGTATTTTTGATTTGTTTCTAGACAGAATTCAGTATATTATATTTTGTTTGTTGTTTTTAATTTATTTCCAAGAGGGTAGTCGGCATAAAATTTTTATTAAAGAAAAGTACTAAATAAAATTTTCCTGGTTGCCTCTCGTCTCGCCATTGCTGATTGGCGGAGAGATGTGTCATAGTCGGACGACCGCCAATCGGAGTACAGCAGACAACATAAGTAAAGTAAACATAAATAAGAACAATTTTTTTCTACAGAAGAACTCTCATCACTTCCTACTATGAATTTGCGTCTTAAAATATGAAAGTTTTAATGATTTAAAATATAATACGACTGCTGCAAGATGTTTTGTTTGATGAAGAATTGATAAATAAATAATAAGGAAGATTGATTTTATTGTGTATGGCCCTACCGAGATGTAGGAGGTGCGAGAAATAAAAATCCTCCCAGCAGGAAGATGCGCTAATGAAATGTCTACCGAAACGACCGCTCACGAACGTAGATTTGGGACTGTTTTCATGCAAATTGATGATACCTCATGTTCGCGGTGTGTTCATGCTAGATGCTTTGCGCCCTGAACCCAAACATGACGAATGTGCCATAATCAACCTGGACACGTCAGTCGTGCCTGGTATGCACTGGGTAACTTATGTCAAACATGGCAAACGTGCGGTATACTACGACAGTTTCGATCATTTGCGTCCACCACCCGAACTGTGGCGGTTGCTGAAAAATTGCAAACTGACTTACAACTACGAAATGGAGCAGATGCCGAACACATGGAATTGCGAACACATGTGTCTTCGCTTTCTGGTGGGGTGGAGTAAAACGAAATCATAAGCGAGGAGTTGTTCGTTAACCTTTTACATAAAAGGTGTTCGCACATATATTTTCTGGTCAGTATGTCGGTGTCAATCATTCTAAGTGGTAAGACATCCGAGCTGAGGGCGATGTTTTACTCGCCCTTGGAGCTGCAAGGTGAGTGGGTCGTTGGAGTTACGAATTTTCAAACGTACAACCCTATATCCAACATAGAAGAAAATGTGAATTCCGCATTCCCGTACATAGTGACAGGGGACGTGAAGGAAATCAGCATCCCCACAGACGCATATGAACTGAAAGACATAGCCAATTACATCAAGAAATCCCTGCCATCGGATGTGACTTTCTAACTATTAGGTAACCCAAACACGCTGACGGCAGAAATATTTTGCAGTGCCAATATCCAATTCACCGAGCCATATACCATCGAGCCAATTTTGGGGTTCGAAATGCAAATCTACAAAACCTGTAAAACGCACGAATTCTCGCGACATAATTCCGGTGAATGTGATACGCATAAACTGTAACTTGGCGAGAGGCTGCTAAGTCAATGGTAAAACAAGCAACAATGCACGCATTCGCACCGACGGCCCCACCAGGTTATAAACTGGCCGAAGTTCCGAGAAGCATCATTTACATTCCCATGATCGAGAAGAGCGCGCACGAACTGGTCGTGACGATCGTCGATCAGCACGATAAGCAGGTAGACTTCAGAAACGAAGAAATCACTTTGCATCTGCACCTGAAACGATGGGCTTGAGTTTCGCTAGGCGTTCCATGCATAAAATCGAGCGCATCACCAAACCCGGCACCAGTAGAACTCGAGAAACTGGGGTGCTAACACGTGCCAACGAGCAGTTTCTACATAGTCTAGGGTTTAGAGTGAACAGGTATAGAAGACGACAAAGTAATGAATGTGGACTAGCGGGCAGAATTCAACGACAGAATCGACAAGTTTGAGCTATATTGCAACCAGCTGTATCCAACCGGCCCCTTCGCCCTCGGGCGTGAGGTTCGAATCCCGATACATCGTCAAGATATTAACACTCTGCCTTCGCAATCGTTCCTGCATATCCAAGGTACGCTCACGAAAGATGACGGGATCCACCCCACAACCACGGCGTTCGTTCGCAATGGTATACTCCACCTTTTCGAGCGAGTAATGTACGAACTGAACGGTGTTACTATCGAAGAAACGCAGGATGTGGGCATAGCCACCGCCATCACCATAAAAACTTCCTCTAGCTCACACCTAACAATCTCGACATGGTAAAAATGGCAGACTGGGGAATGGAAGACTGCTACAAAGTTCCCATCTTCGCAGAAGGCAAGTTCGAGGTGAGCGTGCCCCTATCGATGTTACTGGGTTTCGCCGAAGATTATAGGAATATAATGAAAGGATCCAAGCAAGAACTGGTGATAATACTAGCCACCTCGCTTCTCGATTCAGTGTTAGGAGTCGGAAAAAACCCGCAGCCCGTCGCTGTAACCCTGAAAGACATTGAGTTGTTCGTTCCTTACGTCACTCCGAGCACCCGTGAATGCGTTCAGCTACTGAACTAAGTCAAGGAAAAAATCATCGAAATAACCTTCAGAAGCTGGAGTTCGGTTACTTGTCCAGTCTTTTCGCCCGCCACACTAAACCACTAATCTTGAAGAACGGAAAAAACCCGTTACATCGTACTAGTATTTCAAACGAACAAGCAACACAACATCTCGGTAGAAAAATCTACCTTCGACTACTGCCATGTCCAGAACTTAAAAGTATTTTTGAATAGCGATAGCTATCCGTTCGTGGATTTGAACACCTCCTCAGTCCAAGAAGGATTTACTTTGCCACATTTTCTGTATACTCAGTTTCAAGCCTCCTACTACGTACGAGAGTCCTACCCCGTTCTGAGCCCACAAAGATTTCATGAAACGGCCCCATTGCTGGTCTTCGACACATCAAAACAAAACGAGCGAGTTCAAAACGGCACTGGTGAACATAATGAAGTAAGCATATGCAAACAAGATGATCACTGCTTCTCACCTCAGTTGGTATCAATGTACTGCTATCTGCAAGGCTTCCAGAGCCAGAGTGGCTACGTGCCCAAGGAGATTTCTGTGTCCTACGACGACGATGGCAAGACGCGCACGCGATCCTTCCGCCCTCCTTATTCGTGGAAACTGTTGGACGAGAAGAGCAAGAAGACGAACTACTGACTGACCAAGTACAACCACGGACTGGAGTGGGACGAAGGCAAGATTCCGCGCCATCAAGTGGGAAACGTGCTGCTCGACTTTATGATGCAGTATCCACAAGGACCGGTTTATGTGACAGGGCCCGAGTAGAAAACACGCCTAAGCGAATTGTGCAAAAGCCAAGTTGAAATCATCTATGTGTATTTCGAGTACGTCTTCCTTCGCTGTGTAAGATGACGAAACTTTACGACGACTTGCAGCAAATATGCGAAATGTTAGGACCTGACTGGACACGCATGTGGAGGAACGCACAGCTGCTCCGCAAATGGTGTGCCTCGTCCTTGGACCGTGAATCGACGAGTTACGAGTAGACACGAAGTTACCCGAACTGTAAGAGAACTTTATTTTCATGTGGTTGCACACCCTATCAGCATCCGTATTATTATAAATAAGAGGGAAAAAATTATATGTGTGCTCATTTAGTTGTGGCACTGTGGTTTGTTCGTCACGATAGCAATGTTCTGTCTTACGAGCATTTACACAAGCACAAAGTCCGACTACGGTAGCATTGAAAACAGTTTCATCGTGGAAGATGGATGCATGCACACCTACACCTATAGAAAGACATGCGTTGGAGGTGGCATACCTCACTGGCATTTCGCACATTTTCCAGTCGTCTACGAACCAACGCAAATTCAAGTGGACTGTCAGGAAGCATCGGCCTGCGTCGTGTTCCACATGACGCCGCATACGCAGCTGCCCTGCACCATGGACCAAATCATTGCTCCGGTCCAGACTCCTGCTATCACCCACATGCCAGACTTGCATTAAGGAACGTGAAGTAACCAATTGTAACATTCCTGGCAGCTGCCGCATTAAAAAATGAATTTAATAAATCCTACATACTTGCACTGTACACACAGATTCTCTATATGTTTATTTATAAAGCGCAGGATACATTATACACAAGTGTGATTTTTTTAACAGTAAATCATGGAAATAAATGTGTATTTTCAATTGCTCGCGAACGGGTCAGCGAACATACTCCAGGCACGTTAGTAATATTTTTTTCTCGTTATTTGAAGCATGCATCTGTATGTTTTATATACGCGTGCGTGTGCACATCTGGGGTTTCGGCCCACGTCACTGCGGTTATTGTGCCGCGAGCTTTGCCACCTGCGTGTGAATAACAATTATTAAACTTATTTTTTTCCGTCAACATGCATGAGACGTGCATAAGCCAAATTTAATTTGTTTTTGTAGGAAAATACATGCAAGAACAAGTACATTTTAAATACATAATGCGTGGCATTGCCGGCCAGCGTAGATTCGGCGTCAGGTCCTCCACTGTTTCGCACTGCTGTATCTCTCCTGCGCGCAGCGCGGCGGGCGGACAATGCAAGAACTAGTTCCCCCGCCTTTCCCCTCCGGACGCCAGCAAACTGGGGGCTCCTTGAGCAGTTGCACGTCAGCAGTGGTAGCGTGACAGCCGAGGCCTTGCGAGATCATATTGCAGAACTACGCGACCGCCAAGCGCCTACGGGTGAAAAGACGGTCGGCGGCAAATCTACGATCTTTAACACTTCGATTATGAAATATAAGATAAACAAATATAACTGATCGGACTATTATTTATTAGTTTCAATCAAGAAACTATTTTTTCATATGTACTGTATTAACATATTTATCATAATTTAATATTGGCGAATTTTAATCAGTCAGGGAAAGTAAATTCGTATTGGTCATTTTTACGAGAGAACAGTATCGATCGACTAATAACGGAAATATTTGGCAATGTGCATTAACGTCTGTTTTTCCTTGGTATGTGCGTGTATATGCATATGCCGAACATATTGTTCAGAAATAAACAGGGACATACTTAATGTTTTAATACTTATGAATGAAGCATGGTGGCACGAGTTTTTAAGCCAGCCAAGGCCGAGCCGGACCACGGGGACGCCTCCGCACAGCAGCTGGCTGTTATCACGCACGACTTAGGACTCGGCTCCCGTGTATATCCCCTCTCCAGCCAGACCTTTCTCCCATGCCAGCATAGTATGTTAATACTACTACGCTCGTATGTCCCCACCCACCTTCGTGATACTCCAATCGAGCCCCTTCGCAGTCGGCTCGGATAAGTGTAATCGCAAGCTGTCTGCCTGCGATGGTAATTTAAAAAAAACAGTAGGTACTTACTCTCTCTAATGCAGAATAATAAGGTGACAAGAACCACGGATTAAGAAGGCATATAGCAGAAGTTGTGTTGCTGGTAGCAGGAAGCAGAAATATGGCAAACCGCGGACGCTTGGTCTTATATACTGTTTGGTACCCCCTTCCATCCCCCCTCGTCAATGATTTGGGTCGATCGAGATCAGTCTTCAGCAGAGCATTCATGAGTTAACATCGTATTTCGCGCTGGACCATTTCCCTTCCACGTCATCCTCCCCACTCCAAACTATTTCGTCTCACACACGAAGCTGTTTATTGGATGTTGAGATCTAGGAGAGAGGAGGGGAGCCAATAAACAATCTGGTGGCGAAATGTTACAAAGGTGAATAATACGAACTGGTAGCGGATTGGTACGTAGGGAAAATAGTTTGACAGATATATGTGGTTATTTTATTGGTCCGTGTATCTGACGGGGAGGTGGAAAGGGAAAAGGGACAAATTTCGAGTTTGGGGACGGGCAAAATGCGGTTTCTGTGCAGGACTGGCAATTTTCTTTTTCCTGTGAAGGCAGGTGTGGGGGTAGGGCGGTGAGATTGGTGTGGTTTGTGGGTAGTGAGAGGGTTGATTTTGGGTGGAGAGATGGGAGTGGGGCGGGGTGAGTTTGTTGTGGTGGTGGAGGGAGGTGTGGATTGACAGCAGCTTGGAGAGGTATGAGGGGGTTGTTTGTGTTGCCGATGAGGGGGTTTGGGGGAGGTGTTGTTTAGATGGTGTTGAGTGGGGGATGGAAGAGGGGCCCCCACGTGCTGCTCCTCGCACCTGTGTGCGACTCCGAAACCACTGCTGATCGCTATATCAGGATAACATAAGACACTGTGTCGCTGGTAAACACGCGCGGTGTCGCTGTGGCAGCGTAACATATAAAGAGCTGACTGCGACCCCTGATATACTTCATTTCATATAAGAAGGCCAGATTATGACAGTCAGTGAGTGGCAACTTGAGGTATACGAAACAAACAAAGTGCCATTTACAAAATCCTGTATCATCTGATCCACGAACGAACAAAAGTTAAAATTACGTTGGCTATTCTGAGTGCACTGCCGATGCACATCAGAAAAGCAGAAAATACCCGGATAAGAAAGAGTTGGTAGATTTATTAATACATTTTATTTTACGAGGTCACAAAACAATGGTTGTTAACGTTAAAACTAAACTTCGTGATAATGTAGTTATTTTTAGGTGATCAAAATGAAATGTACCATAGAACGATAGGACGTGGAAAAGTTTGCTGATGTTGTGCTAACTTCAGAAAGCTTTTTCACATTGTATCATCCCTCTCCAACCTCTCTTTCAACACGTCCATGATATTAATTCCAAAACCATACAGAAATATTGCATAATATTGTTGAATTATTTTTTCTAATAATTTTACGTAACATCACGAATTTGAAATATATTTCCAGCCCGTAATACAAACACTATCAATTTTAAAAAAGGGTTGCTCAAATTTCACCATGACGTGCTGTGCGCGCCATATGTCGGTTCTTTTCTGAAGTATTACCAGCCAGAAATGAACAGCTTTCCTGCGCGATATATAAAAAATTTACAAACATATTCCAATAATTATATTTTTCCACGAGCTCTGCGTAATTTTTAAAGTAAAATATATTTCGTGTACAACGATTTGGAACACAAGTAATTTATATTCGGCCGGTAATCGTTCGTCGACGTAAATTATACGCCATATTGTTCTCTCGAAACCCGTCTACTTGTTTCCGTAGAAATTGGGACATGCAAGAATAGTTTTTAAGCAATTCTAATGTTATTCCACGTCACATATTTCCAACTCGAATATATTAGCTGTAATTTCCAAAGTGTGATAATAGATACAACAGACCGTCTCGCAAATATTAACCCAAATTCACTATCTCGGACAAATTAAAAAACAGTCTGCAAATATTTAATTATGTGCAACATTTTATATTTTTACTTTTATAGCCTACTTATTTTTTTTAGACAGATCTCAGTCTTAAAATATCTTAAAATTTGTTTAGCATTACAGTACAATGGCAAGTGAGTTAGCTGGCAGCGTGTTGATAAAAAATACAGCCCCGACTTAACAGAGCAGCTGATGGCGGAATGATACGTAGTCAGATGTAAACAGTGGCGCTACTTTCGCAGACCTGTCAGAATCTGACCTTCTTATACGAGATGGACTTTAGGCACATGCGTCGTGTACTCAGCACAACAGTACGCTTGTCGAAGCGATAGCCACCTGGCCCGGTCTCTGCGCAAGCCGTGCTTTGTTTTGGACATTTTAGAGACGGTTCGTGACTGAAGGTGAGCACCGCTCGTTAAGGATAACTCACGGCTGACATCCGGCATTGCTGCTTCGTGGCAGCTACTCTCGTCAGCACGCGTGGGCATGTGTGTGCTGAGAGTTTTCCTACTCAAAATTTCCAGTCTGATAAAACGATCACTTTCTACAATAGCAGTGACGACACACCCTTCACTTTGTATAAGAAAATCAATATATATCCAAGGTAGCAGGCCGAAAATGTTTAACATTTATAAAAATAATTGTTTTATTTAATGGAATTCTGATCTGCAGCGACACTCTAAACCAATATAATTATTGTCTACCCAAGGTGGTTGGCCGATACATTTAATTTTTTTATTAAAATATTTTTTATTAGAATTATTTTTTTCTTTAAATAATTTCTGGGTGTGTTGGGGGTACGAACATACAACATGGCATCGAGCTCTGGCTGTGACGCCTACCAATATGGCGGGCGGCACTGGCCAACACGAACGCTGCCCGCGCCTGTGACGTCATGGTGGACAACTCCTACCTCCTCATGCCAGATACCGTTACCACCGAATGAACTATATATAGCTACTAACGGGGGTACATAATTAACTAAAAAATTATTTCGAACATGCTTCACTGCAAATCTGCATTGCCAGGGGAAACACAGAGGATAATATTAAAATACATAGACATAAACAAACCAAGACTATCTGTTGTCAACAGATACTTGAAACATTAAAATTATAACACAAGGAATTTAGTTAAGAGTTCTGCCAAATTAACTTATTTTGTTTCGTTTAGTTTCGCAAAAATGCTTGACTGAATTACTTTTAAAATTATTTTTATGTTTTAAGTATATTTTGGCAACATCTACGCTTTGCTTTTTTCTCTTACATAAATAATTTTTGCATGACTCATGCACACCATTTGAAATTAGTGCCAGCGACTTGGTAGAAGATAATACACCTTAATACCCTCTTGTGGTTTTCTTCTACATGCTTCATAAAAATTCGCAGTAGTGTATGTCTGCATTCGAAGCCAATACAATTTTCGCATAACAGTTTAACCCATCCATACCAAGTGTAAACAATTGTGTACATCACGCACGTGTAGGTAATTTCTGGTATTTACTGCGCACCGCGAAGCTCATTTATCAATGATATCACCTCGTGGGTGAATGATTCGCAAACCTTCTTACTGGTCTAGGTCATAATTGGTTCGTATAACTGTAGCCGAAGATAGAGCCTATATCTCATTGGTTGTGACAACGAAACTAGTGTTGTGTCAACTTAAGTACAGCACGCATAATAAAATAATTTGTTTGCAACACCCGAAACCGTAAATTAAACTGAGTTTGAAAGGGATTTAAACGCCTAGTACCTCTAGCATGACCGCTGCAACTTGCATTCACCACACTATCTTGTACTGCATATTGCGAGGAACCACAACATTTCAGTGTTTCTCGGAACATGATTGTATCGCGTTGCAGTACCATGTGCCACATAGAGAACAGCTGTATATAACATGTACGCAGTGTTCAGTTTCCCGATGTAGAAGCAACCAGCTGCTGCTTAGCAGTATTACAGCTTGCGTTTAACTTGCATCTAGGGTATAAATGCTTAAGGTATGTTAGCAATAAATCTCCCGCTGGAATTCTCCGAATTTAAGTCACTATTTTTCATGGCTATGATAAGGCTCATAGTACGTTGGTTGACTCAGCTGGCCTGCCATCACTTTGCTGGTTCCTTTAATATTTCTTATCTCGAATTCTCCTGAAGTGACGTACAACAGCGGGTTGATCTGCTGCTGACCTCTTTGTCAGTATTAGCTCACATAAAAGTTCAATGTTCCGTAAGCATCAGGTTCTTCCCTGCTGATAGCAAATCTCCGGGATTCAGCAATTCCAAGAAAATATCGAATTTTTTGTAGCGATAATATTTTGCTCGATTTGGTTCATTGATTCATCATGTAGCTGGATATATCTGTAGTACAGTCTTATCCAAACCCATCGCACTAAACTGTCCTAAAACATAGTGCACGGTGACAGTATAAAATGTATAAAAGTAATAAATACCTAACTAATATACTTTTAAGGTTGGAGGATTTACTTCTCATTTACCAAAATGTGCTATACGGTTTGAAAGTTTCTGCCGTGTATGTTTTCCACTCCGTCTTAATTTCTTTTCAATAGTCTAAACTATCGAACTATTATTCCACTTAGTTTATTTGGATTGTTTCTGTGGATCAGAGTCCACCCCTCGAGAATGCACAGACACATACTGCCAACAAAAGAATTTACTTTCATTGTCATTTAGCTGTAATTAGCTTCTGCAACATTATCTAATGGGCAACGTCTGCATTGGGAAAAAGGTTTTGTTTAATCAAACAGTTTTTTTGTCACAACCAAAAAATTTATTGCTTGTATAGGGTCAATAAAGATGTTTTTGTTAAAACCAAAACATGTTGTTCTTATTTGGTTGCCCCAAACTAAGATTCGGTTGGTGCAATTAAAGATTTTTGGCTCTACGTGCATATTCAGCTGCGCCCGATCGCTAAGACTTGGTAACCTCACCTAAAGTGGGTGAAGATATTTGGGCGGCTCTCAACAGCGGGGTCTTGAAAGCCGATGAAGTTGATTGAGGTGAGTATGAAGCAGCGCCGGAATGATGAGGCGGGAGAAACGGGAGAATCCAAAAGAACACCGCCAACCAGCGGTATCGTCCGGCACGATTCCCACATGCGAAAGTCCAGTGACCCAGCCAGGGACTGGTGAGAGACAAGCAGGCTAACCACTCAGCCACCGCGGCCCTAAACCTCAGCTAAAGTTACTACTAATGAAAACAGAATTTTGTTTAATTACACAGGTACATTTGTAATACTGAACAACGTGCGCAAATAAATATTTCAAGTTACATATCTTTACTTTTTAATTTCCCATTGAACTTGTTTTATTAGGATGTTCATACCATTATTCAGGATCAAAAAATGTACTAACAAGCACTGTTACTATACTAATTCACAAAAAAATGCAAACAAAGTCTCGAGTTATATGTTTGAACGAAGGCAATCAAATGAGTAGCTAAACCAATTTTATATAAAGTCGATTTGGCAAAATATATGTTGACAGTATAATTTCTTTTCAACCAACATAAAGATTTTGTTTTATTGAAGGGCGTATTTTGCTAAATAAACTAAATAAATTTTGTTGCTTTTCTAGTTTTGTTCACACAACAAAATTTTTTGTTAGGAAAAGTACTTATATAAACATGTATATATGTATACATATTTTAACATATATATAGCTGTATACAAACAAAAATGTTGTTAGTCTTACTCTTTGTGTGGATTAGTGTCGCCGAGCTTGCGGAAATGAGACAATTCACTTTGAAATAAAGGGCTATGAGTTACTTCAAGCAATGTTCAAAATCTAAAATCATCGAATGAAAGGATTTTGTCATTTAAAAAAAAGCAAAAAATATGAAATTATTAAAATTACTTCATATAAGGATATTTTTGCATATTTTTGGTTGGTGGCAGTCGGTGGTACATTTTTAAAGGCATTTCCTCATCAAGCCAATAGACGTGTTGAGACATGACATTCCAATCACCCTTGGTAAATATTTTGTAGATGTTTTCGTTTTGTCTTATTTATAAATCTCAAAAACACATAACGTTGTGATTTTCACATGCCGCAATGGAAAAATTATGTAATATAATATTTTTTTTTACTAGGAAGGAACACCCAAAAGTTTTACCTACAATGTAAAAAGTATTTCGTACAAACATAAAATAATTAATTTTTTGTTTCACCAGCAACCCTAAGCCCCGATAAAAACTTCTGAACTCAGTCGTTGACTCTTTCTAAAGACGGAGCTAACGTGCAGATTTAGGATCGTCTGCTGTTTTGTATGTCGTCTAACCCTCGACATCTGCTTGCGTTGAATTATTTTGGCAATTATCTGTTCGCTCAGTTCCCTTACAATTACTGGTTAGACGTGCAGTGTAATCGGCGTTGACGTCAACGAGTCGGTGCCGAGGTTAACTGCCGCATTCCAGATCTCGTTATTTCCGCGAACAGTTGTCTGAATATCCGCTTCCCTGGCGAAACGTCTCGGTTGTTTAACACAGAGCTTCGTTACGGCTTTCGCTTACAGTAGAGTCACGCAGTAAACAAGCACAGAGAAACGAAGATGCGTGGCGGTTCCTTTGATGTGGGCGCACCCATTATCTGATTGGATGCGCGGAGCTCTGGCAACGGGCCTTCATGTCTCGCCGGCTGCCGCGTGTTGAGGAAGGTTCCCTACCGGCTGAGCTGCCGGTTGGCAAGTGAGTTACCGTGTGCTGATTGGCGAACGGCGTTCCGACATGTCGCTGGTGAGTGGCGCCATATTGCCGGCGCGTGCTGATGAAGTTCGCAAAATAGGCGGTAACTTAACTTCTGCATTCTGAAGTGCTCTGTGTAAAGTCCAAAGGAAGATAATTAAAAATAATGAATAGCTACATGGTATAGACTGCAAATATCAATCTCAGAGCTCCAGTAAATGCTTATTGACGTCATTTTTATGCTGGCCGAAGCTTTATCAATAATTAATTAGTGAAAACTCGGAGTTTTATATTAATCAAGAGTAGTGAAACACTCAGGTTTTTTCTTCAGATTTCATCGCTGTAAATCGTAAGTGATAAAATGCATTATATTCTGTCCTGGCATAAATAATATTCATGTATAAATTTGTATTACTATTATATTATTGGTAGCATAATTATATTTCTCAGTATATAGTATATTTGTGATTATTTAATTAGTTATATGCGCTTCCTTGTGTTCGGTTTTACATACACATATNCTCAGGTTTTTTCTTCAGATTTCATCGCTGTAAATCGTAAGTGATAAAATGCATTATATTCTGTCCTGGCATAAATGATATTCATGTATAAATTTGTATTACTATTATATTATTGGTAGCATAATTATATTTCTCAGTATATAGTATATTTGTGATTATTTAATTAGTTATATGCGCTTCCTTGTGTTCGGTTTTACATACACATATTTCAACCTACTTGTTTCTGATCCCAACAAATTCAGAAAAATTCTCAGTTCAACACGTATCTATTTAGTGTACTCACATCACACACAGATGCCAGTTTCTATAGGACAATATTAAGTACCGAACATCACAGAAATGGTATTTACTCTGTGGTAAAATCATGCCTGACTAAGTAACATAACGGTAATTAACAGCAAAGATTAATGATTTTACAAATCAGTGCGTTGCTAGACAGCTGTCAATAAAATGTTACTGAAACCGGAAATCAAAGAAGAAAGAATACTACAGAAACGAACGTGTGCCATGCTGGAATAAACAAGACATCGTCGCACACAGCGTCAAACGGAACGCAAAGAAGAGTAAAAATTCACATATTAAAATAACATTATGAATTCCGCGGTGTAGCTTTTGGAAGCCATTTTACACATGTGACGAGTGGGCTTATCCTATTCAAGATAATTTTTGGTGTGTGATGTGAAAGTTCACTTAATGCCACAAAGCTTATTTTCAATATTTATTTCAAGCAAAAATATATGTATTTAATTCCTTTATTACATTCATTCTAATAATTATGAATAAAAATATTGTTTCTAAATTATTATTTTTTTTGCTTACGTAACATTCTATATAACAATATAGACTGGCAGTAAAAGTAAACAGTTTGAGATGACTGTAGAATGGGGGAATATGGGAGGATTTTTTTAGTTTAGCCAGATTATTCAAGTTATGAACACCAGATTTTCACAATATCATTATTCTACCACAACAGACTAAGCATAATATTATAATGCAGTCAGACGGCTGAGTATATCCTCACGTGGCTCAACATGTTTATAACCAACCAAAGGAAAAAATGTAATAATATTTGTGGGCACTGTATCATATAAGGTGGCAGGAAGGAAATAATTCATTATTTTTTATTTATATGGAACGCATTAGAAATTATAAACACTGCAATGCAGTTCCACTTACATTCAAATATATACTTTCTTTTTTCCTCTGCTGGTTTTCCATATACGAATGTAAAAATCAAAATTTTATTTGAGAACAAATTTTAATAATCGAAGATATTTACGAAAACATTAAACAAAGGAGGCTAAAAGTGTTGTCTAGCAGCATTACAATATATGCTTAGAATAACATATTTAGTTCAGAAACGCAGTTAAAGCCAAAAATTAAAATTCAAACCAAACGAAATGTCATATGTGTAATTACATACGTTACACGATTATGTAGCTTGTTTCATAAATTCACAGCGTAAGTTGTCTCATTTCTGCATGTAAACAAATTTTCATTATTTTTGTATTCCAGGAACAGAAAAATTTTAATTTCTACTTGTGATTATATAAAAATTGAAAAATTTTAAAACATTAGTATTTTTTAATTAAGTGATACAATATTTTATGTAAAGTGCAACGATGTTGGACAGGATTTCGATATCGTATACAACAAAAACGTTTTCCTGTCAGCAACCTTAACTGTTGTTAAATCGGTTGAGGAGTACTACAATTAACTTTGAATTGAAAGTTGGAGAAAATGTAATTTATATCATATTATATTAGTTTTTGCTGACAATATTTGGCTATATAGTTTCGTTTCTGACGCCACTTCAGTTTACCTGTTAACTTACCAACCCTAATTTCAGAGATTGTATAAAGTATTCGCATCGCAACCTTCCTTATACAACATTTTTTTTTTTAATTTTGATCTTTTACGAACTCGAATATCATGATTTGGTGTATTTTTTAAATTGCGTATCGCTTTAATTATTTTACTTGTTTTAACTCTGAGCGGTAAAAGAAACATCAAGCCTTCTATCAGTTGTTCAAAAGGTTAAAGCTCCCTAATTAAAGCTGAAAGTGAAATAAATATATATCCACTTATGTAAAGGACACAATTGGAATACATGTAACAATCAATATAATTAAGGAAAAAGGAAAAATGCAAATATATCAGTCTTCACAAATATAGTAGTGCAGTTATAAAACATTATTTTATCTCCCGTTCGTCGTAAGTATGTGTTCCTTAGTACACTGCCTGTATTTTATATTTTCGGTGAAGTACTCTTACTTCGGTTCTAAATTAAGTAGTTCAAGATAACTCTATTGTATTTACTTAAGTGGTATCTCTTTAAATGTACTTATAAAACTTTATAATAAGAGACTTTTGTGGGAAAATTGTGGTATTTTGTTTTTAGATTTTTTGGTTTTTCACTTAACTGAATATACTGGGTGGTCCACTTCACTTTTTTACCTCAACCGATATTAACGTGCAAACTACGACAAACAAGTATTATACATCGCAGGGGACATCACATGATCTAATCACTTGTTTATTTACGTACGTAATTTGCAAGATAATAAGTGCGAATCCAAAATAACTAATGGGGACCCATCATTGTTTTCACTGCAACTGATGAGTTATGTGGTATGGCTACAAATATCTGCCTGCCATATTTGTCTGTCCTCGTAGAAAGGATACGCGTAATAGGAAATGCACTCTGGCGCACGTCTCCTTGAGGATGTCAACGTGTGTACATGTTTACAACCGCAATGACAGTCGTATCAGCACAACCTTTACTGCTTTAGTTCTACGCAGTACATCTGAGCGATAAAGCACTGTGCGAGTTGTATTGCAAACGTTCTAAACGTTATAATCGCTTGCAAACCTGTTCAGAAACGCACAAGTTGCTCTTGGAGACAGAATAGCGTTCGTTAAATTGCACTGGTGTAGTTTACATGTACTGCAGTATGTTCATTATAAAAGCATTCAAACTTTATCCGTTACTCATAGGCACATACAATGGTCGGCATGATTTTAATTTAAGGAGAGTGTCGTCAAAATGCTTCAGCAGCACAACAAATTTATGTCGAACGTTATCATACTGGACATCATACATCCCGTCCAACCTTCACCAAACTTGTCGTAAAACTTGGTGAGACTGGCAACCTTTCTCCACGCCAGCGAATTCGCAGCAGTAGCGTCACAAACAAAGCAGCCCAAGATGCATTACTTGCAGCTATTGCAATAAACCCTCATGCCAGTTCTCATGGAATGGAGCGACAGATTGGAATTAGCCAAATACGTATGCTGTTCATTGTGCACAGGCATAATTACCACCCCTAAAATGTGTCATTGCATCAAGAGTTACACAGCAATGACTTTCAACAGCGAATAGAATATTGCCACTGTGTCCTAAAACAAGGTCAAGAGTCTATGAGGAGGGTACTGTTCACCGATGAAGCAACATTTAAAAACCATATAAATGTCAATCTACACAACATCTATTACTGGTCACATAAAAACCCTCACTGGCGTCGTCAGGCAAAACGTAAATGCCAGTGGAGCGGCAATGTATGGTGTGGTGCCATTGGGCAAAAAATCATTGGCCCCTATTTCATCGAAGGGCCACATAATTTGCGTAAGTTAAAGCGTTTCCTGGGACGTACCTTGCCTTCATTATTGGAAGATGTCACGCTATATACGCTTCAAGTGATGTAGAACCAGCACGATGTCTGTCCTGCTCATAAAGCCTTAATTTCAAGAAATAACTTATAGCGTATATTTCCAAATTGTTGGGTAGGGAGAGGTATTTCTGTTCAGAGCTATTCAGCGCACTCGCCTCATCTTACACCATCAGATTTCTTTCTCTGGGGACATATCAAAGGTGTAGTGTACCAGTAGGTTCGAAAGACACCGGAAAAGTTTGAAAGGCCGTATCGTACCTCCAGACAAACTGGCAGACGTGCGTCGATCAGTGGTGAAACGAGCAGCGGAGTGTCCCAATGCAAACGGTCGCCATTTTGAACATAATCATCAACGCTCACACAATTACAAATGTCACCACACACTTTCATAATTTGGTTATCCTAGAAGGTACACTTTATATTTACTTTGTAATTAGCATGTGCACTAAAGACATGTAACTCCATACCCCAAGGATTTTTGTTGTTTCTAGAAGAAATATGCTTATTTCTATTATGTACAGTAGTTCAATACAATTTACACAACATGAGCAAGGTTTACACATATAAAATTGGAATGATGCAGTATTATTCATTTTGGGACACGTGGCTCATTTTATTTCGCTTTGCCAGGCACCGTAAAATTGTTGTCGGGTTTGAAATTAAAGCTGTGGGAGTATCTTTATCGGGCATCCGGTTGCCATTTCAGAAATCTTAGTTTTTGTTTAGCGTCATCATTACATTAGAAACTTCCCGACTGCGTCGGCAGGTTTTGTTCTAGAAGTTTGATTATTTTTAACTGACGGTGCAGTTCGGAGGGCTACGCAGTTTGGAATAGCGTGGGAAAGAGAGGCCGGCCCACGCCATGCTTTTGTTTCCGGCGAGGAGTGGGGGTGGGTACGCAGCGAAGTAATATACCGAGTGCCTACCATCCGCACAGACAGATAACTGACAACGGCCGAACAGTCGACAACAAGCAACCAGTGCCGAGGCCGCGTCGGGAGTGGCAGCCCCCACGCCGGCAAGTTAATCCTACTCGTTATTTCTCCACCGGTGTGGGAGGTCGCGAGTTACTCTGGCGATGCCAGCTTTCAAGAATAAATAATTCACAAACGACTGTGGCGCTGCTCTGTACTTCTCTGCTTATCGGTAAACCTGTTCGTACTCTGAATACCGGCAAATTGAATGTGAACTGCATCATCTTTATAATAAATAAAAGTAAAGAATAATAAACCGGAACTTGACTTCATATTCAATATTTAATTGGCACCTTTTTAAAGAGTTTCATGCTGCAACCACTGAGCTAACCGAGTAGTAACTTCCAGCCGTCAATACCAGACGCTGCATCATTAAAAATATAGCGGCCATAACGCGCCGCTGCCACATTACAAAATATTACCGTATTATCATGTGTACAAAGTATGTCGACATTCATATCGTTCAGGTTGCGTTTACTTACTACGTATATAAAAACGTATCTACATTATATGACGTCCCTTTTGATATAAGACAACATATCTGTGCCACATTATGTTTGGTAATGCCGGTTACGACGTCATCGGAGGTAAACAACCTCCATAATTCGGTATGATTTTTTTAAAAAAACTTTTCACATTCAGAAGAAATTCATAGGCACTATAGCGTTTATTTAATGTTAGTTTAATTATTTGTTAATTATTTTCTTGAATTTATAAAAGTCTGTTTTTTTTTTTTTTTTTTTTTTGGGTGGGCACTCCTTCCCAAATTCCATTTAATCCATACCCAAAATGGTGTACCTCCAATTGACGTCATTTTATTTATTTATATTTAAGGACACGAAAAATGGCATGTCCACTATCGAGTGTGAAATGGGACTACGGATTGCTTCGAACATCTTCGAGTAAAACGTATTTTTCTGCCATAAACGTGGCCTTTTTTCGATATAAAGTTCTCATTGTGACTTTTAAGTGCGGGGTAGGCACCTACAAGAAACTCCCGCCCAAACAACGTAGAGAAATGCATACATGTTTCTGGCGGCCGAGACTTGACTGAGGAAGCAGTCGAAAAGGGATCGGAAAGCCGCTTCCTCTCCCTGCCGTCACACCCCGCCAAGGACCAACCCCTCCTCTGCGGCATTGAATTATTCAGGCCGCAGGGCGAGTCACCCTGAGTGTACATTCCGCGGAAGCCCGCCCTTCATAACTGAGTACACAAGGTGCCATTTTGGATCCATCTGTTATTCCACCCTATTTATCTGTTTCCAGGGTTCAAACTACAATCCTAGCGCCAGCAGAACGTAAGCCGTAAATTAGCAAACCGTGTTCATATTAGGGTTTTTAGAATATTTCGTTATTTAATTTGGGAGAAAATGTTAATAAAATTGAATTTTTGCCAATTTATTCTGAAGTGAAAGCGCGATTGAAATATTGTTGGGTAGNATATATATATATATATATATATATATATATATAGTTACATATAGGAATTACTGCATTGAATTTTTAAAAATGATCAGTTCGGAAAACAATATTAATACAAAATTTTTAATAAGGGAGTGTCAAGGATTTTTAAGAAAAATTTTGAGTCAGGTAAAATTTGACTTCTAAAACGAGGGAAATTTAATAAAGGTTAAGTACTTCCGAAAATTATGCGTTATTCTCAAACGTGAACATCTTGAGTTTCGCAGCCCACGACAAGCAAAATGCGTTGTAGCTACATATTCAGAAGTACTCATTTATTTCGAATTTGTGAATGTATTTGGTGACCAAACTAGTGGATTTGTGTTATGCATTTTAGATGTTCTATTTTAATTTCTAGTAATAAGAAACTGATTCAAATTTTCGACGTCGAATAATGCTAGTTTTTTATATATTTTTTCTCTGAAACAGGCGTCTAAACTACTACGTAATGATGTTCATGGTGTTCATAATTAGAGGTAATCCATGGGTAATTATGGGTGGCACGTTCCAGTTCATTATAGTATCACGCAGTGGCATACCTGGACTTTGTGCGTACGTACATAATGGGCAAAAATAATTAAGAAGTGTTTATGCCGGGGCCACATAAAACGGAGGGGTTTATTGAATTAAAACCCATTCCTTACAAATACAAGATTTATTCTCTCAATTTCGTTATGGATGACAGGTAGTGTGTGAAAATTGAAGGTTACTCATAAACCCGTTTCGTCAGATTTTATTTTAGCGTATATAAATTTTTTTTTCAGTGATTTTCATTCACGTATTTATCATTCAATATGTCGTAGGGCATTTATATTGTAACTATCTGCGGTCTTTTTTTGTTTTCCATTTCGTATTTTTTTAAATATTATATTTTCTTGCAGTATCATAGGATAACGCATTGGTAGTTTCCTTAATTTCGCAATATCAAACGGCAAACGAAGAGCTAAACACCTTTATTTTGTCATTACAAACACATTTATACGTAAAATAATTATCTGAAATACCATACTAAATCTCGGTATAACAAAAAACTATATTATTATTTAAAATCATTGTAGTTTAGCAGACGGTTGAAGAACGCCAAATTATTTCCAACTCGGATTAGGTTTGCTTGAAAAAGGTACATATTTTCTCATGTTCAAACCTACCTTCTCACCTGTCACGTCTAGATATAAACCGTATTAAAAGGTATTTTTAATTTTGTAAAGCGGGGAAATCTTTAAATGAAAAGCATATGTTAGAAAGAATAACACACAGAAGTTATTCATGTTTAGTTACATTTCGTTCTAGGAGTTTGCAAGGTCACGCTTTAAATAAAATAATATTATATTTGTTTTCATGACTGCTAATGGAATTATTCCCTCTGCTACCGATGTGGCTAGCGTACCAACCAAACTGCATATATTTCTGTTTGAACAGACTCAAATGTACGAACTTCTTGTATAGTCCATACACGGTTATTTCAAATATTTCTGAAGCCCTGCTAAAGCTATATTTACAGGATATTTCTCCGCATCATGCAAATAAAGCTTAACCGAGTCGAGAAAATTACACCAGAGGAACAACGCAAAACATTCGTAAGCACTTATTTTAACTATATTTTTCATGAGAACTATTTCTTACTAGTCATTACCAACACGCCAGTATTCTAACTGTTTTTAATTCAAATTAATTGTAACTAAAATATTATATTTTTAATGTAAACTATAAGTATCTTTTCAGTTTAATTAAAAATATGTTATTTTTATGTTAACACGGGTGTAAAACTCTTGCGATACATGATTTGTTTAGGAAATAACCAAGCACGTCAAACATGGGGTGATTTTTCAAAGGTTTGACTCTGAAAAGTGTGAATAAAGCGCGAATAGACTATGTGCACCATGTTTTCTGACTTGAATTTTTAGACAGTAGGAGGCTGTTCGCGGTTAATTGAACACTTAAGTAAACCCAGTTTAGGATCTACTTTTCTTTTCATTTTTGTATCCTTCCGCCACACGTGAAACTCGACCATCTCACATTATTCATACGTCAGCTAAGTGAAATCCTAAGAATTTTCAGGAAAGTAAGAGTGCTAGTAATTAGCAAATTAGTGCTTTTATTATAATTAAAATAATTAAAAACACTGACTTCTGTAACTACAAATTTAAATGTACAATCTCAATACTTCGTCGTAATTTTTTATTCATAATTCTCTACCAACTTAACAGTGAGCACGCGTGTCGGTTGTGCTCTGTACCATTCATGTAGTTATGGTTAATTTTTTTTTAAGTTTGATTTCAAAACGGCTTAGTTTACCGTGAACAACCTTTAAAAATATTTTACAATAAAATGTTTACATATTTTACTTATTTCTGTAACTTGTGGTTGAATGAGAGCTCGCTGGCGCCGAAATCTTGGCAGAAATGACGTAGAGGACGTGGCGTGTTCAACCTCAGCTCGTGGCGGGACAAAATGCTCGCGCGTTTGTGAGGGTAATGCGTAAGGTTGGCTGGCGTGATGAACGCCGACCGCGGTGAACCTACGCGTTTAATCACTCCGCCAGGAGAGAGTTATGGACGGAATAAGCGAATGAGACGGCTAGATTTGTTGGCAGCGATGATAATCGGAGACTTGAGTGGATAAATCTNCACGAGAGTCGCCCCCCCCCCACCTCGAGAGCGGTGAGGTTATGCACAGTAACGTACACAAGGTCTAGCAGGTACAGACTGTTTCCCAAACACCACTTGGCGTCACAGAGTTCAACTGCTAAGATTAGTATTATATACGAGATGCAGTCCGCGTGCACCAACAGTCAGTACACCAAAACCATGCACTACAAGAATAACCGAACTAATTTATGTAGGATCATTCTGAACTCTGCGAGATGATTCGATGTAGAAAATGGGGTAGGAAACATTACGACCTAACGTGATTATTAAGGGAGAAACACGTCCTTGAAATTAGTTATTTGCAAAATGTCACAAAGTACGTGAAACAGAACTATTAACAGTTTTGGCTTGAATTATCTGCCATCTGTGAATATTTGCGGGTAATGACATTGCCTGTCTTTAGGAAACAAGGGATATGCCATTTTGTTAACCAACAAAAGTGTGTTACCCTTGGGTCTTTATCGATTGTCGTCACCCGTCGAATCTTCATTGGTGGCAGATATAAAATCAGGCTATAGGATTTCCACGGTAAAGTAAGCACTTTTGAAATCAACATTTGAAAAATTTCACTTCCCCTACCTGCATATATTTCAACGGACACACTGACTGGAATGCGCACTGTAAAGTAGTTCCATGTCTTAACATTATATTTAAAGTGCTAGGAAAACGTTTTTGAGTATTGAAATAATTTATTTTTCGTTGTTTTTTAATGTATGTAAGTGTAATAGCAATCAAAATCGTTAAATATTTATTTAAGTAATTATTTTACACCTACTTGACCGACGCATAAATAAAGAGATCAGGCGTATGGCAAAGTCAATTTTATATATGGTGGAATAATACACAGCATGCATGCAAGTAGAATTTAAGCAGTGCTTTTAGAAATGCACCTCTCAGCGTGAAAAGTCTATAATACCATTCACCGACTTTTTGTTTCATCTCAAGTGGTTTCTAACATTTCGCAAATAACTTCTTGTGGTTGCCAATTTGAAATGTTTGTGCCTCTTTTAATGATCATTTCATGTAATAGATCGTAATATGATTTCTATCCCATTTTCCACAGCAAATAGTACGTCACAGTTAATACCCGGAGTTGATAATAATTTAGAATATCTGGCGAGTTGGTGCATTTGAGCTTATCTAGTGATCTTCAGTTGCATGACTGATAACAAAAAGATTGTGACTTCGAATATTTGTGGTAAATTTAGGATGTGACTGTGTGGGGTGCACACGCATAATTTCCTTTAATTTATAACTGGCCACACCACGCGAAATGAACCTCTGCTAGCGAACTGTGTTTGGCCACGAAAAATTGCTGTTGGTCGTAAATAGGTATACATGCTATGAGGTAACTTAATTTTCTGTCACCGAACACAGAAAAACAGACTTATCCAGCAAGTAGTTCTGCTAGACTAAGACGCCGCCATCGGTAAAGATGTCTGGTGATACGGTGGAACCCCAACCCCCCTCTCCCACTTCACTAAAATATATATTTATCGTCTTCCGAGTCATGGCTCAGCCATGTAGATTTCAGCTTTCCATGATTTCATTGATAGAGGCCATAGCTGATTTCTTTCCCGCTCGATATTGTTCCAGAAACTGTGCTCCCCGTTAGTTTATTTGCCACGAAATATAGACGTTATATTATAGACGATGTCTCTGCGTGTACTTAAGTACGGTTACTGCGGGTATTTTGATGCGCAAAGCATTATTATTCGCTCTAGTGTTATCTTTATAATAACTGAAACATAAACGACGACTGCGTAATTGATCGCCAGAAAAATGTTAATTTTTGAATCTAAAATGAAAAAGGTAAACTCATCTGGAAAATTGAATGCATCAAAAACACTTCAAAAAATTTTAATTTTACATTTTGCTCACTGATGGAACCTACACTGAAGAGCCAAAAAAACTGAACAACCTGCCTAATATCGTGTAGGGCCCCCCGAGCACGCAGAAGTTCTGCAAGACGACGTGGCATGGACTCGACTAATGTCTGAAGGTATGCAGGAGGTAATTCACACCATGAATCATGCAGGGCAGTCCACAAATCCAATCTGCGCCAATTTGAGAAAGGGTTGCACGTCTGTCACGTTTAATGATTCTCGTCAGTCGTCGTTTGTCCAGTTCTTTCACGATCTTTTTCCGGCCGCAGCGATGTTGAAGATGTGATGGTTAACCGGATCCCCGATATTCACGGCACACTCGTGAAACGGTCTTATGCGAACATATAGATGTTATCGCTACCTCGGAGATACTATGTCCCATCTCCCGTGCGCCGACTATAACACCACGTTCAAACTAACCTAAATATTGATAACCTGCCATTGTAGCAGCAGTAACCGATCTAGCTGGCGACCGCATCGCGTTACTCTGATTGGTTCCATGCCTCTGTTATTTGCATACGTACGCCTATACAAGTTTTTTTGGCTCCTCAGTGTACTCACTACTATAATATTTGTGATTTATTTTTATAAAAGTTAAGAACTGAATTTTTTTGCTTAGTTGACGGAAATTTCAGTGAGAAATAATAATAAACAAATGGACTACAATAGCCGGAAATCGTTAAAAGCCAATGGCGATTTGATATTAAAAATCTACAACGTGTTTCCTCAGGTGAAATTCTGATGTAATAAAAAACAATATGATTTGATAACGATGAAGCTGAGTATGTAAACAATGTTGCCTTCGCGTTATTCACCACTATGTATTTTTCATTTACCTAAAATAATAACAGTAGCCCAACTACTTAGTAAGGGAGCCATTTAAACCTCTTAGTAAAGGACAGGCAAAGTGTTAAGTAAAAAATATTACATAAACAATTGTCATCGCCAGTTTTTGTAGACTTTTACAGTAAAATATGACATTAATGTAATAATAATTATTCTATCACTTCAAAGAAACGACCTAATTTCTAGGCACTACAAGACCTCAGAATCGCCATAGTATTAATTATGCTACAAATTATAGAATGTAAAATCATGATTGACTGTATTTCTACCTCGTGCGGCCAAATAAGTCAGGTCTTCTAAAACACCAAAAGTTATTTGTGTAATACTTTGTACGAAACATGGATCACGCGGGAAGTATCCGTGAGTAACATTAGTTGATGATACATAATATTTTAAGTCGTTTCTTTAAGCTTACAGAACCAAAAAATAAGCAGCGTTTTTCTTTTAGGTGATAAAGTTTCCGTTTGCCAAATGCAGTAATAAAATTACAAAAATCACGATTTAATAACTCTTACGGCAACATTTTACTTGTTTGCCATGTTTCTGTTACAAACACGCTCTTCACTAACAACGATTTATACAATGATATTATATTTTGAGTTAGTCACATATATATATATATAGTTATCTCTGTACACGCTCCCTGGTAATCTCTTTATCCGTATGAAGACATGTATAATTTTCGTGTTTTGTAGAGTTTCGCTTATTACTGAATGTCTCTTTGGAAAGAAAAGCCCGCAAAGGCATTTTGACAATACAAAGGAGATGTACTCAATTATTTACACCTCATAATTTTAGTAACAATTTTCAAAAAGTCTCAATTTATTAACCTTCTGAATTTTAAACACAGCGCAAAAGTATTTTTTTGAGGAAAAAGAATAAATATTAACTTAAAAGTGAAGTGACCGGTTTTTGTTTTAACTGTTTTTATTTATATGGTAGAGTGTCTGTATTAACGGGTTGTCCGAAAACATTACATATTATGTATCCATGTACTTGCTAGTAACACTTCAACAATTAGACTAAATGCTTTTCTTCGAAAGGAATAAGAATTTTGCAATACGTGCAACATGATTTTTCTGGGTGAAATAAATGAACAGTTATGAAGAATTTGCGTGATAAGTTTAAAACAGCATTGTAGCTTAAACATAAAGTACTGTAGCTGCATTAACTTGAAAGAATAGCGTGCCATTAGGATATCAGAATCCGATAAACAAGTGCTTTGTTGCAGCTTTTGCAATAATACTAAAAAGAATTTCAGTATTTTGACTTTAATATTTTTATTTCCAGCTATACAGATCTTAAAATTTTTTTTTACCGTTGTTTACCTTCATATGGCTACAAAGTGGACTTAAATTTATTGTGGAAAGTGACAGACACTAGGCCAGGTTGACTAACAATCTTATACACTAAAAATACCCTGACATGTTTGTTACCTTTATTAAATTCAGAGCAATTATTACGTGTACTGATTAACTTAATGACATTATCAAAGTAATATACTGGTGCATAACATACACATGTTATATATTAATTTTTACATATATATATATATATGAAGAAATAAAATTGTTGTACGCTTAAACATAATGTTTTTTTTAATGATTTTTTGGCAACGTATTACCGTTTCCATTTAAGCTCCACGCATTCTCCGATTTACTTGAAGGCTGTTATGTTTGATCTCTGTACTCAAGGTACAATGGGTAAAATGACTGTCTCTCTGATAGAAGCAAAAAAAAAAACTAGTTGTCTTGTAACATACTACGAAGAAAAAAACTACGGAAAATAACTGATTTCTAATGTATATATATATATTTATATACAGCTGTTCGTATTTACGTATTAAATAACCCAGGAAAGTGTTTTAAATAAAGACTTTATATATTTAAATAACTTTCAGCAAATATATAAAAGTTTTAAAGCAAATTCATTAATTTCGTTAATTTAGCACATATAAAATATTTCAGAAAACCTCTTTTTTTTATTTTTATTTTTATGAGTATGAAGTCGTCAAGATGGCAAGATTTTCATGGTAACTTGCTGTCTTGAGTGAAGGATCTGTTTGATTGAACTTCGTATGGAGTTGATGTTTTTTTTCCTGTGTGTTAAAAGTAATATAAATAGTTGAGGTTTCTTTATGATAAGGCGTGCTTTATGATTCTGTTTAAGTGATTTTTTTCCCGACTGTGCGAAAGCAAAGGCAGAGTAATGTTTTTCGCGCGTATCTATGTATTTAAGTATGTATGTTAGTGGGATTCTTTATTCCCTCGTAGCATTCAAACGGCTGGATGAATTTTAATAAATGAGGTGTCGTTAGATTCGTCCGAGTCCTGAGGTAGACATAGAATATATGAAGTACCAAATAAAACGATATGGCCGCCATCAGCTGCCATATTTGTCGTATTTTTAATTTGTTGGTTTTTTTAAACACATTGGCATGGGTATTAAAAGAAAAGTCTTGATAAGACGATTGCAAATGTATATGTATTTTAAGTTTATGTTATAAACATATCCTATAAAATCGTTGACAAAAATACGATAAGTAAACTACGATATTAGGTAGGTACGGTCAACTTAGAAAAACCTTGGTCAAGTTCTGATTAAAGAATTCATGATAAGGTTAATAGATACTCTTTATTTCAAACAATAGTATTAATACTTCGTGAAAATGATCTTTGATGAAAACAGAATAAGGATAAGATTATATTTCTAGGGCGGTGGTATTAAAAGTCAAAGTAATTTACCTAAAACTTGATGATTGTTTTGATTGGCTTGACGTCACAATCAGCATCACAAGTGGTACGATATTTGATAACGTTCTAAAGGTAGTTAAGGTTTTAGCGGCGGGCCGCGATCGTGCCGAAGGACGCTTGTTCTAGCGGCGCAGTGCCCTGTGCGCGGGGGACGGAACATCGCCGAGTGAGCGACCCGAACGCGAGCAGACGCGCGGGGGCAGTCGTCGTCGGCGGTTGTCTTTCATAGCGAAAATATTCTATGCGATTAGGCAGACTTAAGACGACGTGTCGGAGAATCAACCATGCAGCAATCATATGTCATAGATGGCCGCAGAGTTCTGCTGACAGGACCGTTCGGTGACGGAGACGCAGTCAGAGTTTCCCCAACAACTAGACAAGTGGTAGCTTATAACAACACTATAACAGCAGAGCTGGGAAAACCTACACAAGCCTGTAGTATTATTGCAGTAGACATTTCATTGGAAGCCAAAACGTACGGCCAACATCCGCGAAGTGACTACGTCCCTACCTGATGATCCCAATTAAACAGGCGGCATATCAAATACACTCGAAATTGGTATACGGTCACGAGTTATCTTGAGACGCAACATGAATGTTAATCGTGGACCTGTTAACGGTGCCATGGGAGTGATATGTAAAAGGGAATGGCCTGTCCTACGCGGGGAACAGTTGGAGGTGGAGGAACTGCCTCATGCTGTATTCCTGGAATTTGACGACTCAAGTAGAACAGGAAACCAACCCGGCATCTGTGTCCGCATTGAGCCTTCAACGCCCGAGTTCGATGCTTTACGTGGTCAAAGCAATATATCGTATGGCGTATGCCCTCTTTAATCCTACGCTGGGCTGTGACGGTTCATAAACTACAAGGAACAACTTTAGACAGGGCCGTCGTCGATTTAAGCTGCCATCCTTCCGCTAAAGGTCAAACGTTTGTGGCTCTTACCAGAGGCAGGTCTCTCTCAGGTCTAGCCATCCGTTCTCCCGACCCTAGAAAGTTGTTAAATCAACCGCATGATCAACATTCCCTAAAGGAATTGAACCGCCAACGAAACTTACAATGATATCCTTACCTACATGAAGATCTTGTTGAAACGAATTAAAATACATGACACACACGTTAAAAAGGCGTAAATAAAAAACGTAAATAAAAAAAAAACAAGCTGCGTTAAAAGCGAACTGAAAAAGATTGAAACAGGTACCTATAAATTCCGGATAGAAAACAATTTACCATCGAATTGAAATTGTCACTATTCTCGGCCTATTGGAAGTGACTGCTAGGGGAAATAAAATGACGTGTGCTCTCTAAAAGTCATGCTATCAAATGATAACACGCAGTCGGAAGCTCAAATGGGTTACATGTAATCACAGGTTGTGCAGAAATGTCTGAGGCCTCCAAAGTCGTGTTATCATTTTATAGCATGGGTTTTAGACAGTTTTCCCCTAGTAAATGTAGTTGAATTTGCAGCGTATTACAAATAATACAGTATAGATGGCTTAACGAAGGTGAAATGACTAGGCACAGCGCCCGAAAATTGCATAAATTTTTCCGTGCCCTGCTGACTGTATTCAGCTGCTTTTGACTCTATCATGTATTGCGCCGTCTAACATGCAGTTAATTTGCAACGGTTCCAGTCACATTTTCCATGTCATTTAAATTGACTGTTTTTACGTATAGCTGGATAAACATCACCAATGACGTTATACATAATCAACGTATGTATTTCATTATTAAAGCGGGACAGGACGAGATCAAAGATTGCAGTTCCAACCGTTTTAAGCCAATATACGCAAGGGCTCTAAACTTATGGTATTTTCATATTTACGTGTTCATATTTCTTATATATATACATATATATAACTAATATACTTCGAATTTTGTGAGCGAAATCAGTGAGCTTTTGAAAGCCTGGTATAATATATTCGCGGCATATCCGCACTATTTGAATCAAACCTGTAAGAATTACTCCATGTATAACGTGCTTGGTAGTTTTCTAATAAGACATGTTTCGCAAGTGTTTTGACATCATGTCCTAGAAACACACAGAAACATTCTACGTGCTGTATTTTTATCACTGTAATTTTTTAACTTCACGTAACGTTTTACTTTATTAATACTAATGTAAAATTATAAGCGTGGTGAAATAAGACCATTTTATATGTTAAAGATTCAGTCTTTTAAGAGGTGGCTTATTTCGTCTTATGAAAAACTGACTGTGAAATACATAATACATGATAACTATTACGGTATAATTTTCATTACATTAATGTACTGCTCTGATTAGAAAGTTTGCGTGCCCACAGGCATGTCGCTAATGTGAATGATATAGAAAATTATTAGTTGCAAATGAATATTTATTTTAAGTATTACAAAGCTGATTACTTATGAAACGTCTGTGAAAGTAAACAAAATTAAGCTTTGCGTATGAAAAGCTCTTCTTTCATTCAAAACATTAACCAATTTTTTTAAATTATTATTTTAAAAATAGAACAATGGTCAGATATTTAGATATAGTATATTGGCTAAGTTTTAAAATTATTATATAAAGTTGATACTGGTAGCGATTTTAATCTAGTGAGAGGCGTGAAATTACTTAAAACTGGAAAATTCTGAAATAGAACAAATATATCACGGAAACATACGTCATCCTCTATTTCATCACGTGATCACAGTACCGGAATATACTAGGAATACATATCATAGCAAGAGTAAAGAAATTTTTTAAGAGAGATATTAATATTATTTGCTTGAAAAACATATGAAATAATATAAAATAATCTGAACATTTGATTCAAATCTTCGAATTATGTTTTTCACTAACACTTTACCACCTATGGTGACTTAGAAGGCAGCGTTAATATTTTGGAAATATTCCTTTAATTTGTCTATATTATTTTTTTTTTTTTTGTGTTTTTACTGCTCTGAAGATAACAAGAGCTTGGTTAGAGAATTCTAAACGTTCAGGAATGGGAAAAAAATTCGTCCAGGGCTTGTGTAAGTAATTATCCCAACATTTGCCTGGATTTATTTCTGAAAATCCTTTTTAACATATATCACGACCAAGAATCAAACCCGAATCCTCAAGAATACGAGTCCGGTGGTTTAAACACAGCGCCACCTCGCTCGGTGGCATTTTTAATTCGAAAATCCAATAATTTGTTTCTGTTTATATCAATTTAATTTAAATTTTCTTCATGTGCAATTTGTATTACGCTAACAACTTAATAAATCAATTTAAAAATGAGAGTAAAGTTTATTTATTTCTGCTTCAATGCAAAATTAGGAAGGGAGCGTTGAAATATAGAATTAAGTAAACAGTGATAATATTTTCGGTACATCGTTCATTTTCTTCTGACGCTTTCACTCTTACTCTTATGGAAAAAATTTGTGCTTCAGTATGAGCAATGATATACAATAATTAAGCTCCCTTGCTCGTTATTCGAGTCTACTATTACGCTGTGCAATAAATGAGAATACGTAAATCGCCCCAGAAGCGATTAATTAAGCTTTACTTTCCTGAGTATATGCCAAATAAAATTTAAAGCAATTCTTGGCATTTTGTGGCACGATACAGATCACGCTGTTATCTTGTATTACATCGAAAAACATCATTGTATACCAGAACGAGGGAGTCCAAATTTTTAGTGGTCTTTATTAAATACTTAGCGGAATAAAACAAAAATGCATATATAATAATATATTTTGAAACTTTTTAAGTTTTTTCTTTGTCGTGTAAAGTAAATTTAAGATGATAGTAGCCCACTCTAAGCCTAAAATTGCAAAACTATTTCGACCGCAATGAATCAGGTGAAAATATAACACTGTAATTAAATTGCAGCTTTGTGATTATTTAGGTTCTTAGGTTACAGTTTCGTAGATATTGATGGGCGTTTCCTCCGAATTTCAGTACATTTCATTATATCGAGAGAAGTTTATTAAACAACTGAGGGATTATAGACTACTTGTGGTTATGTGAGCTGTTTTGAATGAGCTTTTAAAGATCTGATTTATTACCAATTTTGTATCCTCCTGCTACATGTAAATGTAATATTATCATGGACCCAAACTCTTGCCGATCAAGTGTAATTGTGAAACTCGTAGGAACCTTAATACGTTAATAAATTCCTAATGTTTGTTACTCAGTGTAAAGGGAAGACAGACTTAAATTCGACATTCACAAATTTTAACCTAACGCAATCGACTTTAATAAATTAAATAATTTTTCCTCAAATCACTTTCAAATATACAAGGGTCCATACCAACTAGTGTACGATAGAATATGTGCGTTTAGGGAAAGGGATTTTAATTTTTTGAATTTTGATTTCAAAACTGCTTAACCAAGCTGTAAAATTTCACTTATTTGGGTTGTAACAGTGGGCGGATGTTCTGTAGATATTCCCTTGCAACACCCAGAGAATAACCGTTCACCATGGCACGTGGAAACCCAGTGACCCCAAGTTACGCATAATTCCTTACGTGAAATACACAGTTGGAATATAAAATAATTTCAGAATCATAGGCAGTAATGGTGAGGAAAAACTAAGGGTTACTACTCTCTACAAAAAGGTTCACACTTCAATGGTTGTATAGTGCTAAATTCTTGGACTTCCCTTAAACTTTTTTGTTAAACACTACCCTATAAAATACAATTATTAAGGATACACGATATGATATATTACAAAGTGGACCAGATTATCAAACTCTCCCTGTTTAATAGAATAGTTAAAATATCTGTATATAAAATTGTACAGATCAAATCTTTCAGAAAAAGTACATAAAATGTATCATACAATTTCAAAACACTTTCAATTACAGTAAAAAAAATCCATATATTTTTCACTCTAAAAATTTCCCTGTTAAAACTCCTACAACTGTGTATTCAAAAATTTAACTTCAAGGTTATATTTTATCTTTGTACAAATTTTTATGAAAAATTTTCCATATTGAAATATTTGGACGATTCCCTAGCCTATCTAATAGAATCCCTCTCGTGAACCCCCGGAGTGTCTGCTTGATCATTCGTCGGGTAAAGGTATTTGTAGTCGCGGTCCATAACTATAACCGTCACCTCACGCGTGGAGGGACGTGCTCGAAGCTCCAAAGCGACACCATCCAACGAAAACACAAGTTTTCGACGACGTGGAGCTTGCCGACGCCACAGCGACCCCCTGGTCGCGTGCCCGGCACGAGAGCACGGAGAAGGGGAGACGACGCCTGCCTGCACGCTGTGTTGGACACGGGGCCCCGCGCCAGCAAGTGCCACCCACTGCGAACTGAGGCGATAAAAGCCCCGTCAAACGCCGTCCACTCACGTCCCTTCACATCAGCCGTCGACTGAAGCGTACTAGGTACGGCGCGACGAGAAACTGGTTTAGAGTCCATACACGGTTACTTACAACTTTTCTGAAGCCCTGCTAAGTTCTACTTCCAGGATATTCCTCCGCCTCATTCAAACTAAGCTTAACCAAGTCTACGAAATTATACCAAAGGTACAGCGTGCCGCATTCTTGCATACTCACTGCAATAATATTTTCCATAAGAACTATTTATTACTAGGCATTGCCAACACACATTTTTTTTATATCGAGGTTCATTCTTATTAATAATAAATGAAATGTAATTTATATATAAAATATAGGTAAAATTTCAATTTTACCAAAAATAAGTTACTTTTACGTTAACAGAATTATAAAACGCGTGTGATGGCATGACATATTTAGTAAATAACCCAGTACGTCATACACGGGGTGATTTTTCAAATATTCTATTCAAAAAGTGTGAACAAATCGCGAATAGACTATACTTAAGCATTTCCATTATAAAAAAATGTATAAACTGACGGAACGACTAGCAATTTATTCCATGACGCGAATCGTAAAAATAGTGTAAACTTCCAAATAAATATTTTTTTTCGAGTGAGGAGTGCAAAGGAGTAAGTTTGAGCCAATTTTCCTTGTCCCAAACATGTAGTGGTGATGTACGCACCTACAGAAAATTTTTCCTACTGATGAAGTATGCAAAGCCTTCATAATAGACGAGGAATCGCAATATCTGGACTTTCATCGACAATATTAAGTACGGGTATTCCGAGTGCGGTAATTAAGGCATACGCTGTCAATAGTGGTTGGTTTACCCGTGGTACTCTCATTGAAGCAACTTATGGGCTCCTTCTACGCCGTTATACTGGTGCAAGAAATATAAAATTTTGAAAGAAATTTGTTTCAGTTTCTATAAAAGCCAAAAATGTACTGAAGTATAATATGTAATGTCCTGTAGATATTAATAGGGAACATTACAGCATATTGCGCTGTCATTCTTCTCGCTGCTATTTTCAGGAGATTTTTTTATATACATTCCCGTGTCTGTTGTTGAATTGGTGACATTGTTGTGTGCCTATTGTTTATTGTGCGGTAAGTCCTGCGATATGTACGTCAAATACCGACGGTTAGGAGTTTGACAGTGACAATCCTCGATCTGTAATCTCTCGCCCATTTTTGTTACTACAACTTGTTTAACGTGATGTCAAGAACCAATTAGAATGTTATATCAGTTTCGCATTTGTTATTTGCATTATTAAATCACCTTAAACATTTTCAGCATACTGTTACAGTTAATGAACTTGGATAAATTACCATTAAATTCAAAGAGCTTCAATAAATTCAAATGCAAGTGTTCAGTAGCAAGTGAACTCTACTTCTACTCCCATAGAAAGAACTTGCTTTTGGCACTTTCATGGTGTAACATTATTAGGATAACTAGTCATTTTACAGGTAATGATGACAGTATCAAACAGCTGTGGAAAAATAAAAATTCGCATGCTGTAAAAAAAATGTTCTTAGCATTTTACAATTTTCCATTCGTTTTTCCCCCAATAATGGGGCGAAAATTCAAGGTTCTGGACCAAAATGGCACATTTGACATACGTATAGTCACCATTACAGAAAAAATGACGAAAACAACAAGCTCAAATTAAATTGTTAATGCAGCTTGAAGACTAATAATCACCGTACAAAGTTTCTGCAAGAAAGTAAATCAATTCACTTATGTGTAAAAGTTTCGGAAGGACTTGATATATTGTGAGCCATCAAACCACAAGTTAGTTTTCTTTAAAGGAATGGATTCAAAATGTACAACTTTTTACGATTTCAATATTTTGATAATAAAGTGCAATAAAGATATTTGTAGGAAACTGTACATAGTACTTAACTTGTGATTTAACAACGTCGCGTTAAGAAACAATTCGATCTAGGAAAAAATTTCAAAACTCTTTCTGCAAACAGGAATGCTGTGACCTACATAACAAGGTACTGATTTAGAAGTGTAGCTAAAAGTGTATTCCAGAATAAATATCAGGAACTTTTGCGTAGAGAAAATAATCAATCTCGAAAATAGAACCAGTAAAATTGCGCGTGATCAGATAAAATATTTCTGAAGTTATTTTTGTATGCACAAATTTTATAACAGTTTGCGTTGCACGTATGTGCGAGAAGGATGGAGGAAATTCTAGCTCTGTGTGTCAAATATCAAAAATGTTCTCCACCCTGGTTTTTTTTTTTTTAACTTTTTTTTTGTGCTTCACGGCACATCAGAGAGTGATTGATTAATAGAGATCGATGTGCGTACGGATAAAGAGGACGGGATGATGCCTGGGCTCCAGCTGTATGTTTTTGTATCGTGCGCGGATAACTTTAGTGTTTTCTGACACGCTAGTGTAGGAAAACGACACATTTTCTTGCATATGGTAGAAGAACACTCGATGTCAGTGTTGTATGAAGGCTTATGATTCTGCAGTTTATGTTCATGCTTTATTAGATTTCTGTCGAAGTGAATGTTTAGCACTGCAACTCCGACACTTGTACTCTAATATATAATTCGGTTTTAACTTCTCAGGAGACGTCCTTTCTACGACTATACTTCACTCTTCAAACGACGAGGGGGGTGGGGCGAGACTGTCGATGATTCACTGTCAACTCCCAGTTACACATTCCATGCTCCTGTTAACATTTTTTACTAATAAAATTCTTACACGGCCAGCTATGGATTTTTTTTTGTTAGCAGAACGGTTACCTAGCCAACTTTCTTAGGAAAATTCTTAACGTACAATTGTAATTTGTCTTTCGATTTTTTACGTCTTCGAAGATCTGAAATATCCATAAATACGCATTACCCAATCACCACCTCATTTTTCTCTTGAAAGAATATGTAGTCTTTCGCTGAAGTTACTGCACAAAACAAACGTATCACACTCGTAATAACTATTTCGCAGTGTGTGTCGTTGACATGTTATTAAATATGTATTGTTCTAATCATATGATCACGGTTTTGTAATAATTCATGCCTTAGTCTTTTCATAACACTAAAAATATGAAATATGCTCTCATTTTTATTTTAAAAAATTGTGTTTCTGTTAAAAGTTTCTAGATTTCAAATTTTAAAATAAGTATTTAATTTTTATCCTGTCTAATACAAGACGCGCTGTATAATAAATAGCAGCATTGCTCTTGCTGGAATCGAACCTTGCAGAAATCAAAAAGAAACCTAAAGAATTTAAACAACTTACTGGAACATGGGCTTACTTTATGAGCACCGGATCAGTTACGATGTGAGTCTCGTCCACTATAAAATTGGTGGACGCGTAGTTTCTTTTAGGCTTTGTGTGCAAAACACCGGAATAGAGCGAACACCGTGGAAGGACATCGGAAGATAAGCGTCATGTCGCGATTTCACCCAGTTAGGAAATATCTCTTAATTTATGTAAGCCTGTATGGCCCGTAGACGACTTGTCCAGTTAGGTACGTCCCAATTTAATTCTGCTGTTTCTATACACTTCACTTAAGAGCATTGTGTTCGGTAGGCGTAGTAGTTTCCTATGTTGTCTAGGAAACCGGAAATATGGCTCCATCAAAGCGTTTAAGGATAGCTTTGTTTAAGAACACGTATGTTGAAATGGTACGCAAGCCAAGAGTTCGTAAAGCAGTTGGCACAAATTTGCCCTTTCAACGCGGTCGCGGAGTATTTCGGATTAATTCAACACACCTTATTTTCTTTGCAGGCCGAAGCAATGTTATTATTTGACAAATATACCAGATGTTGGCGCTGGAAGGTTCTGGTAGAGAGGTATCCCCGCCATCGTGAGTTTATGTATATTCTTTTATAACTTAACTAGCGTTTGTAATTCGTGGAATTCGTGTTTTCTTTACGATATTTTTTTTTAGAAAGTTATCGGGTTTTTTTGTCCAGGTTCTGGTAATAAACTTCCATGTAAGTTATAGATCTGCCCGTTAACTTTTAAGGTCGGCACGAAACAAAGTTTTACAATTTGTTCACGCACGCCCATTGCTATGTCTTGTGTGCCGAATATCAGAAGAGAAAGGGACCGCAGTAGGCAAGCTCCGCCCCAATGATTGTCAAGACTTGTCGCGCCATTTTCGTGTTAATTATTATCATTTCAGTAATTGTTTGTTTAATAAGAGAATATAAATCATTAAAAACAAAAATGAATCTGGCCAATCACAACAACATCAATCCAAATAACAATATAAATTTGAAAAATTTAAAATACTATAAACGAAAGTCGATGATGTGTAGACTTTCAATTATATTTTGGGGAAGTAAAGATAAATTAAATTATAGCGCGTTTTAAAATGTGCGTAGCGCCATATATAGACAATTGATACATTATTGGTCAGTAAAGATATCGCTATAATGATTTTGTGCTATGTATTAGTAGGTTCTTAGAGTATTAATAAAATTATCTATTTATTTCTTAGAATACTTTTAAGAGGTTTTTAGTCAATAGAACGATTTTACTACCGGATTATCTCTAAGAAACTGTAAAAAAAAATGCGTTTAATTATTTATGTTTTACAGTTCCTTTATGAAGATACGAATTAATAGGACCATGTAATAATGTTTTCCTATTCAATCTTTGAACCCTGTTTAGGGGTTGAATTTTGATAAATCCCATTTAGTAGCGACCTACAATACATAATTAATGTTTCTTCCAAATGTCATGATTCTAAGACCAAAGGTTGAGGCTGGGCGTTGAAATGTCAGTCATGATATCTGACCAAGATTTGTAAAAAATAATCCAAGATTGAATCGATACTACACCTTTAAATAGAGCTTCCAAATGTTTGCCTTGTGCTTTGCACTGTTGATTTTTTATTTGACAAATCGGTGATTTACTTTACTTCGGATATCTCCAGACCAGAAGTCTTGTGTATATTGACTAAGGCAAAACCAATTTACAGGCGGAATCCAGTGAACACATTCCTTTAAAAATTAAGAACCTTTCACATTACTCCCGTGGCAACACATTTTTGTTATAGTGTAGGTCCAAAAATATAAACATTTTCATTTATATGAAATGCAGTAAGTTCATTNTGGCAACACATTTTTGTTATAGTGTAGGTCCAAAAATATAAACATTTTCATTTATATGAAATGCAGTAAGTTCATTGGAAATAAAGTAGGCAAGCATGCATTGACAAAACGTTTTTGATAAAGCAAACAAAGTTTGTTTCACAGAACCAAATTGTTTGTATAGGGGCAGTAAAATATTTTGTTCTTGAAACCAAATTATATTGTTGAAAATATTTGTTTCCCCAAAACTCTAGGATTTAGTTGGTGCAACTAAATATTTCTTAAACTTTACAGTAGAATGATGTAGATGACTTTGGCACAATGGCGTCTGGCGTCGGAGAGCAGGACGGTTCATGATGTGTCATTCCGTTACCCCGGTGGCCATTTTTCCTCAAAAATGTCCTTTTACCCTCAACATTTTATTTTCTTCAATTAAAATTAACTTTTTGCCCTCAAAAAAGTGCCGATACCTCCAGATGCAAAAAACGATGCCCCCAAAAGCCACTTTTTGATCAATCGGAAGGCTTGGGAGGATCATTTTCGAGGGCAGAGCAGTTGCTGCCATATTGCTTTTATTGCCATAGGGTATGAGAAATGGATACACAGAGTCCAGGGTCCGTAGTCAGAGCTGACAATCAGGCATCTTAGTTCTGTCAGTCATCTTGTCTGCCACAATGCATGTCGGTGATNGGTCCGTAGTCAGAGCTGACAATCAGGCATCTTAGTTCTGTCAGTCATCTTGTCTGCCACAATGCATGTCGGTGACCTTCACCTTGATATTTGACCTTGATCCCATTACCATGATATTAAATGACAAACCCAACAAATTCCTAAAATCTCTAAAAATTCAATATATATATATATATAAATTTATAATGAATTTATTTAAAATTTATAAAATACTTATTCAAATTTATTACAAATTTATTTNGGTCCGTAGTCAGAGCTGACAATCAGGCATCTTAGTTCTGTCAGTCATCTTGTCTGCCACAATGCATGTCGGTGATCTTCGCCTTGATATTTGACCTTGATCCCATTACCATGATATTGAATGACAAACCCAACAAATTCCTAAAATCTCTAAAAAATTCAATATATATATATAAATTTATAATGAATTTATTTAAAATTTATAAAATACTTATTCAAATTTATTACAAATTTATTTNATATATATATATAAATTTATAATGAATTTATTTAAAATTTATAAAATACTTATTCAAATTTATTACAAATTTATTTTGAAAACTTGCATTTCCGGAGTTTCCCCAGCATCATGTACAGCAGACGACTGACCCTCCACCAATTAATCACATTGTCATAACCTTTCCTTCCCCTACCAAAGATTCTCATTGGTTAAATAGTCGGCAGATCTCCACCCCTCACCAATCCTCATTCTATCCAATGCACTCCACCAGCCATATTGGTTTTTTTCGTAAGTAATTTCTTTATATTTTTTCACCTAGGTAGCATTAGTGTATTAATTGTCGATTTCGTTACCAGGCGAGCTATCGTTTTAATAAACAAGTGGCAGCCATATTTCCTTTTATTTATTTAAAGTATAGGTGGTGCTGTCTGAGCATGACATGTTGGATTCTATTTCCATCACCTACNTATTTCCTTTTATTTATTTAAAGTATAGGTGGTGCTGTCTGAGCATGACATGTTGGATTCTATTTCCATCACCTAAGTGGTGCTAATTTCACGATTTATCCACCAGACGAGTTGAAAAAACAAACATTATCTCATGCTCTGTTATGCCATGTTCACTATATTTGATTACGTTTTTTTATTAGTNCGAGTTGAAAAAACAAACATTATCTCATGCTCTGTTATGCCATGTTCACTATATTTGATTACGTTTTTTTATTAGTTACCTTCCTTTCATTCTCTGTCATTCCTTCTTAATTTTGTCACCACGATTAAGTCAACTGTGCTCCAGCCACCATCTTACATTGTATTCATTCTCTGCCATTCCACCTCGATTTAGTAGTCTGCGGTCCCCTCTGACCACCTTCTTGGGTTACATCACTTCCGCAATCTTTGATTATTCCATATGGTCTTGACCTTCAACCATCGAAATCGACTTAGTTCATAATTTGTGTTTATTAGAAAAATAAGTATGGTATATTAGAGCAACATCAGTAATACAGAAATGTATGTAGGACCTCTATTCGCCGCACTGAAGCAGGTCTGGCAAGGCCCGAATCAACATTCGCCCTCCTCTTCCTCCAAGTCTCAGGTTCACAATACTTCCACTTCAACAGCAGGTTTTTATGTACATTTCATCCAACTTGCTTAAAATGTAATATGATGGCAATCCATTCTTAGTTTCTGTATAATTAACTTCAACATTATACCTTTATCACCATATTGTTGATTGCGCACATCCAGCAGTGCTCCTACAAAAGAAATATTTAAGTATTAACTTTCAAATCGTTATATTTTAACAAAAATTCATTAATTTGTTATCGTGTTCAACTAGATTGCCATTATGTAGTAGCAGATATAGAAACAAGGGCTATCATATTCTCTATATCAGGGATGTAAGAATGCTAGGGCAAGGCACATTAACACCAGCGCGAAAAAACACATTTTTCATTGCAATTTTATATATATGTATACATTTTTAAACTACAAACCACAAACTTAATACTCACATTCTCCATGCCTTTCACATAGCGTCTTTGCAGCAGCGTGCTCACTTGTCTCAAGACAATCTATGCTAGCTAGCGTCCAACCAGAACTCGTGGCCATATATTATTCTTCACGACAATGTTATGTTTCTGTAACGGCTTCTACAGCCCCTGTAATGCTATCAACATTGTACAATACTACGTTCGCATTATTGAATGCTTGCCGAATAATGGCTTCAACCAAAGTTTGTGGCTTTTCGTAGGTACACTTCAGCCAAAGATTATATTTTATGGAACCGTCTTCGACTTCTTCTGTGAATTGATTGACATCCGCTGCTGAATGTGGTCAACGTATGTACATGTGTTTTTTTGTACCTACAAAGTTATCCCCAATCACATAATCTTTCAAAGTTCCCTGAACCCTTGAATCCTTGAATGCTGATTTTTTAAGGTAGAATCCATTCGGTGTCGTTTCGCCAGCAGCTAGTACAGGACGTTTCTTAGCTGCAGGATCTCTACCTTTACAGTTCTTGCTATGTATCTTTAGATTATCACCTCGTTTGAACAGGCGTTTGCACTTGGCACATCGCTGCATAGCACAAGAAGATCCCTTCACACAAGTAGTTCTTTCATTCTTCCATGCGTCTTGCCTGTACGCAAATATCTTGTCACAGTAACAGCAACGAAACCTTGACGATGTCATATATTGCAGCACTGCTGTAGGTGACACATTCAAAGACCCCATGAGTTGGCGAACATTCAAGACTACGAACGTAGTATTGTACATTTGTGATAGCATTCCAGGGGCTGTAGAAGACTTCAAAGAACACTTTGCCATGATGAAGAAGAACATATGGCCAAGGGATCTGGTTGGACGCTAGCTAGCATAGACTATCTTGAGCCGCGTATAAATAGATCTTACCCACTATGTGAAAAGTGAGCATTCTGCTGTAAAGACACTACNTAGACTATCTTGAGCCGCGTATAAATAGATCTTACCCACTATGTGAAAAGTGAGCATTCTGCTGTAAAGACACTATGAGAATGGCGTGGATAAAGTGAGGATTCTGTTTTTATGTTTGTAAACTGAAATTTGTATATATATATAATTCACATGAAAAAAGTTTTATTTCTCGATGTTTTTTATGTACCTTGCCCTAGCATGCCCACTTCCCTGATATAGAGAATATGATACCCTCGGTTTTTTATATATGTAACTGCATGATGGTACTAAAGTTCAGAACGATAAAAATTTAATGATATTATTGGTCAAAATATAATGATTTTAAACTTAGTATTTAAATATTTCTTTTGTATGCACACTACTGGGTGTGCGCAATCAACAATATGGTAAAAAAGGTATAATGTTGATGTTAACTATACAGAAACAAAGAATTGATTGCCATCATAATACATTTTAAGCATGTTGGATGCATCAGGCATGAAAACATGCTTTTTAAGTTGTAGAATTTTGACCCTGAGAGTTGGAGGAAGAGGAGGGTGAAGGTCGAGTCGGGCCTGGTAATACCTGCTTCAGTGTAGTGTAAGGCGAAGAGAGGTCCTACATAAATTTATATGAGACCGGTGTTGATCTAATACAAGACAGTTATTTTTCTAGTAAATACAAATTCTGAATTAAGAGGATTTCGATGGTTGAAGGTCAAGACCATATGGCATAATCAAAGATTTCGGAAGTGATGTAACCCAAGAAGGTGGTTCGAGGGGACCGAGTAATCAGCAGGCTACTAAATCGAGGTGAAATGGAAGAGAATGAAGACAATGCAAGATGGTGGGTGGAACACAGGTTACATAATAAAGAAGGAATGACAGATAATGAAAGGAAGGTAACTAAGAATAAACTAAATCAAAGATTGTGAACATGACATTACAGAGCATGAGATAATNAGATAATGAAAGGAAGGTAACTAAGAATAAACTAAATCAAAGATTGTGAACATGACATTACAGAGCATGAGATAATGTTTGTTTCGTCAGCTTGCCTGGTAGCTAAATCGGGAAATAAGCACCACTTTCGTGCTGAAATAGAACCCATTATGTCAGGCTCAGACAGCACTACCTATACTTTAAATAAANAAATAAGCACCACTTTCGTGCTGAAATAGAACCCATTATGTCAGGCTCAGACAGCACTACCTATACTTTAAATAAATGTAAACAAATATGGCTGCCACCTGGTGGCTAACTCAATTACTCGCGTGGTGTCGAAATCTAAAATTAGTACACTAGTTTTACAGAGGTGATAAAAAAGTAAACAAACGAAAAAACAAAAAAAACCATTATGGCTGATGCAGTGCATTACACAGAATGAGTATTGATGAGGGGGTGGAGGTCTGCCGACTAATTAACCAACGAGAAGCATTGTTATGGAAGATAAGTTATGATAATGTGATTGATTGGAGGAGGGTCAGCTGGACAATTTTCTGGGAAATCCTCGCAAGTGTAATTTTTATAAATACATTTTTTATAATTTTTTATAAGTGTTTATAAATTTTAAATAATATTTTTATAAAAATTTTAATAATTGTTTTAGGTCACCGTCATACAGCATGGAGGATAAGTTGGCTCATGGTCAGATCCGACTTCGGACCCTGAACTGTGTGTAACTATTTAGCATACCCTATGCCTATAAAACCAATACGACCACCACTGCTCTGCCCTCGAAAACGATCCCCCCCCTAATCCTTCCGATGGATCGAAAAGTGCTTTAAGGGGGAACGTTTTTGCAACTTGAAGGATAGGTCCTTNTTTTTATAAAAATTTTAATAATGGTTTTAGGTCACCGTCATACAGCATGGAGGATAAGTTGGCTCATGGTCAGATCCGACTTCGGACCCTGAACTGTGTGTAACAATTTAGCATACCCTATGCCTATAAAACCAATACGACCACCACTGCTCTGCCCTCGAAAACGATCCCCCCCCCTAATCCTTCCGATGGATCGAAAAGTGCTTTAAGGGGGAACGTTTTTGCAACTTGAAGGATAGGTCCTTNCCCCCCCCTAATCCTTCCGATGGATCGAAAAGTGCTTTAAGGGGGAACGTTTTTGCAACTTGAAGGATAGGTCCTTTTCAATGGTATATTTTGAGGGTAAAAAGGGTAATTTTGAGGGAAAATGGCCGCTTATAGACTGGAATGACAAAACATGTAGAGTCCGGCGCTCTGAGTCCAGACGCCATTGCGCCAATTCATCTACACCATTTTGCTCTCTACGTACATTAAACTCTTTTGGTTAATATAAAGAAAAATGAAAGCCCGGCCGAGATTCGAGTATAAATCGTTTACGATCGAGCACTACCCCCTAGCAGCGTCAGCTAAAGGTACTACTTATTCAGTAGGAACTGGCACACACACACACACACACACACATATATATATATATATATATTTATTTATTTATTTATAATCCTGAACAACGTACGTAAATAAATATTTAGTGTTTGTCATCTTCTCTTTCTGTTTCCTGTGAACATGTTGTAATGAAATTTTCATACTATTATTAACCATAAAGAAATGCATTAACAAACACTGAATTACCTTCATTTTCACAAAATTACAAACAAATCTTGTGCTGTACTTTCGAACGAAGGTAAACAAATAACTGGCCAAAAAAAACTATTTTGCAGTTGATTCAACTAAATATTTTGTTGCTTCTCATNAACGAAGGTAAACAAATAACTGGCCAAAAAAAACTATTTTGCAGTTGATTCAACTAAATATTTTGTTGCTTCTCATGTTTCATTTGCTCAACAAAGGATTTTGTTTTGGGCATCAATTAAATATGTTTGTCGCTCAATACAAACAAGTATTTTGTTAGCTGGAACAAACTTTTCCCTCAGTGTGTATAAATGATTTGGATGTTATACCATATATGTTTTATACTTCGAAAATATTCCTCGTTATACTTAAGAGTACTGCAACGGGAAAGCATGCGAACTAACTTTAGTGAATTAAGTTATTACTCGTACCAATTTCGAATAGCTGTTAAAGATAATTCCACTGTTGGGTTGAGATGAATTAAGAGGTTTTGATTGACACTCGCCGGTGAGACAAAACAGGCAACGTCCACCGCGTTTCCCACATGTGGGAATCGAACCCCATTCGCCTTGACGGGAAACTAGTAGTCTGACAACTACGCTAACGCGGCCACTACCCCCCCCCCCCC
>NQII01001007.1:225149-247606 GCA_002778355.1 Clitarchus hookeri
AAATATTTGGGAAAAAAATACCCTCGAATTTTTTAATAACGAATAAGCTTAGAATATATAAACGGCTTATTTCAATATATGATATTCAAGAATATAAGATTTATCATAACCCAACAAACTAATGCAAAACTTATTTCGTAATTACACAACTACTCATAAATTACCATCTTAACTTTATTCAGTTTCTAATTACAAAAAAAACAATACATTTTTTATTGGAGTACACGCAGGCATTTTAAAGAAAATTTAAATGACGACTTACTTAAAAAGTGAATTTTTTACAAAACAACATGAATACATGTATCAGAATGTTTACCTTGCACGTTTTACTTAGTACGTTATAATCGGGGAGTACATGCATCACTTTATCCACAAGGAAGAAAGTGTGCATTTTATTTGTTTATTTACTAGATGAGTGTTACGTAATGCGTGAACGTTGCGAAATGGTGTACGTGTAATACCATGATATGATACAATTGACTCACTTTCAAGCTCGGAAGAAACCGGAGAGCTCCGAGTCCCTTGCTACGTGAGAGTACAGCCTAATACTATTACACGGCCATATCTCTCCGCCTCCTACAAGTTTCCAGCACATTACGTATTCATGAACATTACTGCCTATTATCCTCGGGCGCAGTTCCATATTAAGCTTCCTATCTTACTCTGTATAAATTCATATAGCCATCTCCTGGCCCGGCCGCTTGCTTTCATGCTTTCTTCTTTTAATAAATTTCCTCTGGCCTTAAAAAAAATTCTTAACCGGGACATTTGTAGATACCTTTCAAGTTTCAAAATTTTATGAATAATAGACATTATTTAAGAAAACATGCTGTCATAAAAATTGTGTATATCATCCTTTATTTAAAGGATATATAATTTATAAAATGTAAACTGCACGTAAAATAGTGACACTGCAAGTGAAACTTACAAATATTATGTTTAAAAGAAATTTTTAGATTTCGTTGTAGTGCTTTCGAAGTATTATTCAATAGAATATTTGAGATCAATAATCCTTATTAAAGTAAAGCAGCAATTTGCATAGTAGAAGCTCTAAGTAATTGTATCACTTTTAAAATATTCTATTTTGTTTACTGCTATTTATACATTCGAGCATTTAATAACAAAACCATACATATATAATTATGTTAAAAAATTATGTAATTCTCAAAAATAATATTGTTCTCAATCTTGCATAGTCTCTAAATTTAAACATACCCATTTCTCTACCTAGTTATGGCGACTCCTATTGTTATACTGCGGCCAAAAATTTATTTTTAGTTTTTATTTTAGAACCACAAATATTTTGTTTGGTTTGTTTTTAAGTGACTCACGACTTAAACTGAAGCTCTAAAATTTACATTATTGTCAACCAAATTTCGTAATATTTTCATACAAAGTAGAGTTGACAATATATACTAATAGCGCATGTATGATGGACACGATCTATCTAAAAGCTGTTAAATATGATGCGTAAGTTAGAGTGAATCGGTACGATTTTAGGAATCACGTACTTTAAATTAAAGTGAGGTTATGTTAGCCTAAAATGAAAACAATTGAACTGATTTCGGTTAAACAAACTTTATTGTAACTTATGCATTATACACAAGCTGTACGTGACCTAAAACACGAATATCTCATTATATAAAACATTGATTCAACAGACAAGAGTGATTCAACCAGCAACAGTGATTCAACATGCCACGAAGATACTATAGATGGAGAAGATATTTTCCAAAGAAGATATTTAGGAATATTGGAGGACTAAGTACGGACGTTTCTAAACAGGATGATGTTTATGTTAAACAAGTTATGAAATATCGAGAAAGTTATGTATTGATATCTTTATTGGTTTGCACCTATATGCACGTTACGAGTCATCTGTACCACTAACTCGTCCACAATTTCATTAAAATTTATAGCTGAGTGTTATCAGCACTCAAGTTTTCAAAATTATGACTGTTCCGATGTGTATAGTTACTTAGTTCAAAACAATGCCTGCTTGAATTTTTTTGATCATTGGAATATAATTCCTAACAAAACGACGAACAGTATCGATTTGCTTAGGGAAAATGGGAAAAAATGCCTTTCAGGACATCCAGATAAGAAATAATTAGTTATAAGATTTGTTCCTAGCATGAATGATTGATACATCCCGACGATCTAATGATTATATAAGAAAGAATCTTTTCGTGCACTACAAGGATAAAATACAAAAACATACACCTGTTGGCAGACGAATTCAAACACGTTTAGAAAAAAAACATTTACAGCTGACATTTTTCTGTATTTTTGTGAATAAAACACAGATAGTACGGACTACTTGTTTTTCACTCAATTATATGGTGAAAATGTCCAGAGAGAAAAAAACTCGCATAGCTTAATAGTGTGTTACTTTAAATCAGAAGGAGGAAAAATACATTTCTAATAGATTTTGAAAACTAATTTGGTTCTATACTGGATAACAACGTTCTACTGTCGGAAAATGCAATCATAATGTGGGCTGATAAGGTAAACTATTTAAAACGTTACAAAGTGGGCTACGTGTAAGTAACGCCAAGTAAAAATTATTTCACCGCTGAGCACTAGACAGGACGTTCCGTTAGTCCGTGAAGGAAATTTGGGAAGAAAACTCCAATCACGTATAAAAACTTTAATAGTTTTTGTGAAATTCACGCAGAAAAAAAAATCGAAATATCGTGTTTTTACTGAAAAAGAAAACACGTTGCCTCTTAAATGTGTCCATTCCTGTGTATGTGCATATCTACCATCTAGATATGAAAGATTAAAATGGATAAATTAAAAAAATTAAAAATTAAACAGGTAAAAGTTTTATTTCATGTATAACTTTCAATGTAGTTGAATTCACATAAATATAACAAGTTATTTGTTTCTTGATAACAGTTCGTGTTTGTAACAAGTCGTAATATTCAGCAATTGTTTTAGTTATTTTGACGCAACGACGTTAATTACACTGTTATAAACTAATTTTGTTTTTGATAATTCTTTTCATTGTGGTTTTAGTAATATTTTAATTAATATAATATCGAGAAATTTTAAGAAAAACGTATATATATATATATACTGTGTGCAGTTAAGGATATTATACTAAATAACTTAAATTCAGTTTTAAATTAATTATATTTTATTAACATGAATATTTTTACATATTTAATAACAGTGCCGTGAATTTATTTTACAGTATGTTTAAAACCAAAAAGTAAATTTCAAAGAATTATGATGCTACATCAAAAATTGCTTCTTTCTATTCTCCTAGCCAGCAAATGGGGTATGTCAAATGCAAAAAATTACCACTAACAATCGGAACTAAGGTAACAATAATATTTAGTGCAACTTATCATCATATAGTGTTCTTAGGAGAGCAAGTGAAAGATAATAAATATACGAAAACACATAACAAAATACATTCGCGTAGAAATATGTTTTTTTCCTTTTCAAACGCAAAGTTGCCTCCCGAAGCACTTTAATTAATAACTCTACCCCAAATCTGACTAGTACTGCAAAATATTTAATTTTGAAGAAACATGGTCTGATTGAAAGTATCTGGTNTATTTAATTTTGAAGAAACATGGTCTGATTGAAAGTATCTGGTTACCCACGTGAAACTGTTCTATAAGAGTCCCTCTGGTATAATTCACAGTAGTGGACATTAATACAAGGTGGGTCCACCCTTGGACTTTATTCACAGCTCTGACCTTGCGGGTTACTCTGCCAGCCTTCCTGCAGCGCTGTATCAAGTGCAATAAATGATGTGGGTCGTTGGGGGTAAAGAACGCAGTTGTCGTTCCAGTTCATCCCAGAGGTGTTCGACGGGATTTAGATCATGTTTCTGAGCAGGCCAGTCAATTTATGGAACCCTGTTGTCCACAAACCACTCACGAACAGGCCGTGCTTTATGGCAGGGAGCACTGTCATGCTGAAACACACAGTTATCGTGTTATAGCTGGTATTCTGCAATAGATAACACATGTCCCGTAGTATCACTAGCGGACCAAGTCCCTTCCGTGGAAAACTTCCCCAAAGCATAACTCCACCGCCAACTAATTTCATCGTGGGTACTATATAGGCCATCATGTAGTGGCCCCCTGGCATTCACCAAATCCCAAGTCATCCCATCGGACTGCCACATGGTATATCATGATTCATCACTCCAAATTAAATGCTTTTGAGGATAAAGTCACCACTTTTTAAATCAACCTTAGAAAAATGTTACTAGGAATATATATTTGAATGGGCTCACTGAGTGACATGTACCCAGTAAATTTAGTAATGATGGATGGAAAGCAGTTCCATATCTTAACGTCGAATAAAAAGTGTTAGGTAACCATTTGTTATAACTTAAATTATTTCTTTCGCTCTCTGTTTCTTTATGCATTAAAGTGTAAAAATTAGCAGATATGTAAAACATTTGCTTTTCTAATAATTTCACAGTTTCACTTGGCCAACGCCTGAATAAAGGGATGAGGCCCATAGCATTGTTAATTTCACATAAGGCAGAAGAATACACAACGTGCATACAAGTGATCTCAAGCAAGGCTTTCTAAAGAGCTCATTTTACCGTGAACAGTCTACACGGTTCTCCAGTCATCAGCACTTCAGTGGGAGTGCTCTTTACACCACCGAACATGATGCTTCGCGTTCGCAGTTGAAATGTGTGGTTTGCAGGCAGGTGGCTGTGTTTTGATCCCCAGTCCTCGTAACTCCCGGCAGCCGTGGTGCTAGCTGCACAATTAGTGGCATTGCGGAGTTCACGAGTGGTGGCATCACTCCGGTGAGATGCGATGTGTCCCGGACCACCTTCTTCAATACTCGGTCAACACGCGTGGGCTATCCGGCCGTGGTTTGATTTGGCGTTGTGCCTTCGAGTTCCTGCTACGCAGTCACGTCCCCGACGGTTGACTTGGGCTACTTGAGATGGGTGGGAAATGACCCTGACGGAATCTTACTGATGTTGCAACCATTAACTGAACCATGTTCGAAGTCACTGATCTCGCTTGCTCCGCCCGTTCTGCCGGTATCACGCAGCGCTGGCAAACATCGATTTTTCTCCTAACCTACCTTAATTATAAGTGTTAAGTATACGTCCAAGAAAGGAAGGGAACTACGCGCGTCTTAGGGCTAGGCTCCATACGCCTACACAGGAGGGAAATCATGCCAGGAGACATGTATTGCGACGGCAAGGGATTGGGCTGCCTTGGTCGCCATAAGGTCACCCTGAGTGAACGTATAGCTAAACTACTTACCACTAAGAAAAGGCAGGGAAAAACCTGCATAGACACCGTAAAAACCCTTTCTACAGGAATGAACTCAAAATTGATACATGCATTAATGGAAAATGCAACAGGAGACAGATAGGTAGGAACCATGCTTTTTATTCGTAGTTAGAGAAAATACTAGTAGAGAGGGAGAGACAAATATGAGTAGAGAGGAGGAGAGAAATTCTAGTAGGGAGGGAAAGAGAAATACTTGCAGAGAAGGGCGTTACTGACTAACATCGAGCTCTCTACCGCATTTCATAGCGGAAACGACGGTCGTACTGACATCTGGCGCGATTTTACGTTTACAGAGAGGTGTCCGGATACATCCTTCAAAGGGTACGTTATTACGATGTTTATGCAAATAGAATAAAGTATGCCACGTGCCATCAGGGTGTTTGCGTCACTGCTGCCTGAATTGGACGTATGGAACTTTGAGGTATGTACAGATTTGCCAACGAGATATATGAATATAAAAATACACTTAAGATCGAAGGGACGTGGTCTAATGTTATTGCACTTTTCACTCCAAGGCCTAAAACCCTGAAGTCCCGTTGTATAAATACATAATTGATCACTCCGGATCACAGCTCCTCTTCATCTCCAGAATTGCTGTCCATCACATAATACTCTCCACTTCAAGTGCACTCCATGGCCCAGCGAAGGTCAAACCTGATCACAGTGATCTCGCTCGGACCACGATATCACCATGCTCAAAATAGGTTATCATTACACAAAATCTTATTTTTACTTGAATAATCTTCATCACTTGAACGCACGCGCCATTTTTCATAAACAATTATACCAATAATATTGGCGCCCTTTCAGCACAAAACGACACCAAATAAATCATGTCTGGCATCATCAGTAATGGAGCGGCAGGTGTCGCTAGTAGACCCATCACATCAAGTCATATCATCGCTGTAAACAATACCTCGCTCAGAGAAGAACCCTGATATATACGAAAACACCACCCACAACAATATTACTGATATCGAGATGATAGTAAAAATATATTTTCTCTATTACAGCCCACTAAAAAATATATTTTACCAACACATTTACGTCTAGCGAGTCTTGCATAATCTCTCTAACCACCACCAGAGCTACTATCGAAATATGCACTACAAATGTTTTTAAATATTGCAGAATTATTGACCAAAAAAAATTACACTAAAGTTTGTGCTTCTGTCAATACTCGAGTTGACACTATCCGGCCTTTCGCCAATAGCTAAACCCCAGTTAGATCGAACTCCTGTGTTATCAAAATCAGTGCATCGACTTTCACGCCAGGAAGTTTGTCAAATTAGGCAGCATTTCACAAACAACTATAACAATTTCTTCCTATAACTTCCGGTGAACAAAAGCGTCCTTCCTACGAACCACGATAGGCATAAATAAATAGACACCATTCCCTGAAAGACAATTATGAATCCTTAATAACTTCAAAACGATAAACATAGTATTTTTAAAACTACTTACAATATCTTAACGAAATAAATTATTACCAGGTAACAATAAACAGCTAAATAATCAGTGACGTATAGTAGGTTACATTTCGGATACAAGTTTAAATCTAAATCCAATATAAATCTGTGTATTTTGCTTACTATTTGAAAATATTTTAATTATAGCGACACATTTTTATGAAAATTAGACATAAAAGTATGATGAAAATAAGTTATTACGTGTAACTGATTATAAATATATGTTTATACAATAATAATGTTAAGTTTAGATGAGGAAACTCATTAACATGAAGGTAATTACCAGTAATGCCGGAAACTTGTATCACTTCAAAAATGCAGACAGTCTGGCAGGAACCAGTTTCATATTTGAGTGTAACTTGTCTTTGTTTAGGCACTACTAGCCTCGGCAATCTCGATTGGTCTCGTTTAGGTTAAAATGTGGTGAATTTAAAATTCACTGAAGAGCCAAAAAACTGGTGCATATGNACGTGGCATGGACTCGACTAATCTCTGAAGGTATGCAGGAGGCAATTCACACCATAAATCCTGCAGGGCAGTCCAAAAATACAAACTGCGCCAATCTGAGAAAGGGTTGCACGTCTGTCACGTTTAATGATTCTCGTCAGTCGTCGTTTGTCCCGTTCTTTCACGATATTTTTCCGGCCGCAACGATGTCGAACATGTGATGTTTTACCGATTACGAAAAAACAAACTTGATTGACATTCATGCATTCTACTCTTTGTCTAAGCATCTTATACTTCTGCTAAGATAACAATATACTTTATTTATTTTAATTAAGATTTTGTTTACAATTCGTATATAAATTACAATATTTCCTTTATATCTTATATAATTAAAACCAAAAGGAAACATGTAATTTGGTAATACATATTAAGAAATAGTTCTCACCCGAAGTGTTATTAAACTGAGTTCGCACAAATTCTGTGAGTTGTTTCTGCGGCTTAATTCTCTAGAATAAGTCAAGCTTCGTGTGCATGGGGCGGAGGAATATTCCAAAAATAGAACACACGGATTTAGAAAAACTTTAAGTAATGAAGAATGTACTGTACTGTATTTATACTGTCCCTAATCGTGGCATCATCAAAGGTGTGCCAAGTTATTTTCAATCCACCACCAAGCACACGTATAAGAATTCTGCCTGTGGCGAATCCTCTTATAGACTACGCACGGTTAATTGAGCACTTTTGAAAGCCCTGCTCAGGATCTACTTTTCAATCTCATCTTGTATCCTTGCGCTACGTGTAAAATTAACATTGCCATTGCCTGATCACTTCATTGGCGCACAACCCAATTGGAACCATGGCATTGTTGGGACTTTCTTCAATATCCATAAAACCAATTTAAAAGTTACATTCGCATTACAATGTCAAGTATTAAGAATTATTTTTTATGAATTTTTTGTTAACTTAACTAGAATTCTGCATGTCAACGGGTGTTGTAGCATATAATGTTGTTAGAGACAGTTAATTTTTTCGAAGGTTTGTGATAAAGGAGCTGACTTTACTTTGAACAGCTTTTAAGAAGGATCTGGCTGTTACAACACTAATGCGTTTATTAATTTTTGACTGGTGACTGTCAGCAATAAATAAGACATTTTTCTTACGGGAGGTTACAGAAATGATTTCGGCAACATTAGTCTAGCGATACATTTTTTAGAACACGTGCAAAGCAACGGCCTATGTCTTGTCGACGCTCTCAATAAAATAGAAAATCTGTGTTGCAAGTTCCGCCGAAAATTCTGTAAATCCAGGGTGGCAGCGATTGATCCCAACTTAATATCGTTTGTAGCGGGATTGCTCGTCACGTAGGCGAAGTCGAATTTATTCCGGACGCGGCTTACCTCCCTCGCTTCCGTGTTCCTGGTGGAAGNTCCATGATAAACTGCAGCCTCCCTCCTTAATACTCTCACCGACGTTATTCTTCGGATAGCTGTGGCTGGAGCCACGCGGCCACGGGTAATAAATCCGTGGGGGGGGAACAAAGCCCGGGCCCCGAGATATCGGCGACTGGGTGGGCGTGAATCGCTCCCTGGGAGGACGACATACTACCCTCTCTAACCCTTCCCCAAGCCAGCACAGCACACACACACAAACACTTATCTGCCGGGGGACGTCTGCGCTGGGAAATATCTTCCTTACTCGGCCCGGTGGTGTGCCGGACAGTGGTGCCAAGCCAGTGAATTTCCCACCAGATGTTGTCGGTTTTTAACACTTAAAACGCTACACTCTAGTGTAACTCGGGCTAGACAAAAAAAAAGGAAGAAATTTCTTAGAAATTTCTTTGCCACTCAAAACGAAATTCGTATGGATGTAAGTTGCATTGTTTCATTAATGCTTGTCAGGAACATAAAAGAACTTAATAGACCATAAACATTGATTAACGTAAAAAAAATTATATCCTTTTATATTAACAGAAAACACCTTATAAAATGTATTAACTGCTGGATATGAAAGGATATTGATTAGAAAACAATCAGCTTGGCACTCAATTGGCTGAGAGCCAGCCAATAATAAAACGTATTCACTGGAGTAAGAGTGACAGCAAATTCTGTAAAGAATCGATCGGATGTTGGGAAGTGGAAAAGCAGAGACCAAGAGAAATATTGTTTCTATGATGGTGGATGTAAGTGACACACATTTATCTTGTCTTTGAATGTCAGTAAATGTGTCACAGTGCAAAGTATTAACTCCTTCCTAGTGGGAAAAATTGTTAATCTCNAAAAAAAAGGAAGAAATTTCTTAGAAATTTCTTTGCCACTCAAAACGAAATTCGTATGTATGTAAGTTGCATTGTTTCATTAATGCTTGTCAGGAACATAAAATAACTTAATAGACCATAAACATTGATTAACGTAAAAAAAATTATATCCTTTTATATTAACAGAAAACACCTTATAAAATGTATTAACTGCTGGATATGAACGGATATTGATTATAAAACAATCAGCTTGGCACTCAATTGGCTGAGAGCCAGCCAATAATAAAACGTATTCACTGGAGTAAGAGTGACAGCAAATTCTGTAAAGAATCGATCGGATGTTGCGAGGTGGAAAAGCAGAGACCAAGAGAAATATTGTTTCTATGATGGTGGATGTAAGTGACACACATTTAGCTTGTCTTTGAATGTCAGTAAATGTGTCACAGTGCAAAGTATTAACTCCTTCCTAGTGGGAAAAATTGTTAATCTCTTGCAATGGTTTTCAAAGTTTTCTTTAAAACAGACCACACTAGGTGTAAGATGTCAGCCTAACCAGACCAGCTGCTTTAAAACCTCTTCCATTTAAGTGACATAATGTACAGGAATTACATTATTAATTATTTTTACGGCAGCTATAAATAAATAAAATATATATGCCCTTATTGCATTATATATTAAAACACATAATAATGTGGTACATTACTGAACACGAAATTTAAAAACTGGAAGNTATATATGCCCTTATTGCATTATATATTAAAACACATAATAATGTGGTACATTACTGAACACGAAATTTAAAAACTGGAAGAAACAGCGTTATTAAGATTTAGAACTAGGGATATTTTGAAAGTATTGAAAACAAGCTAAGACCTATTCACGGACAACCAGTGGCTTGCAAACCACATTTTGAGAACCATTAATCTTGTGGACAGTAAGTTATCTGGAAGATTATTATTATTATTTTTTTTTTTTGGTGGCGTGTATTGGACAGATTTCTTGGCAGAGAAAAAGTATTTCACAGCTAGAGTGCCCAAAAATTAGATTAAATTGTGTACATGGTGAAGCGATAAATATTTCTAGCATAATGGCGTAACCCGAAAATGGATTTCGGGGGTGACTTGTTAACTGGGGTTACGTGGGGTATGGTATAACCTCCTAGGGCCGGGGGGGGGGAGGATGAGGGAAAGTATGTGTTCAGATGTCCTACCACGAGAAAATCTTTAAAACTTAACCATCAAATAATGCGTTTAAAGCCATTTTCCGATGGGATATGTATCTGGCACTGAGGGAAATATTTGCAAATTTACTCTGGCCTCTGACTGAGGGTTGATCGATCACCCTAATCACTCTCTGTATTTATGCCACTGTTCTAGTATACTTCTGTAGTCGTTCCTGAACTGGCGGGGTTTCACCATTATGCTCATTTCTTAAGTTGACGTTGGTATTTCAGTTTCTTGCTATCATTATCACTATTGCGATTACATAACATGGGTATTTANATTTCTTAAGTTGACGTTGGTATTTCAGTTTCTTGCTATCATTATCACTATTGCGATTACATAACATGGGTATTTATATACATTTACCCGTATCGCAAAAGATAATGTTCATAAATATGTTACACTATATTTTTTAAGTGGATTTTAATACAGTATGCGGCAACATAACTTCCTTTTTTTGAAATTCGCGCCAGGCAGGTGATGGGGGGGCTTAGTGAAGTGGGAGTGGTCTCATCAGGTAGGCGTGGTCATAAAGTTTGTTCCCCTCCCCGATAAGTCGCCGGAATGCGTTAGAACAGTGTGGATCGTGCGTTTGCCGTCGAGGCGTACTTTTCGAACGGATGTTCTGTTATCGCAGCGCAGCGCGCCTTCCGAAATCACTTCAATGTAGCCCCGTTGGGCCCTGTCCCGGACCATAAATCAGTTGTTACATTGGTCGATACGTTCAGACAAACCGCGAGTGCAACAAGACAAAGAACTGGAGTCCCTCGGCCAATCAGATCTCCTGAGAACATTGAGGCAGTGAGAGCTTCAATGTTGCTATCCCCACGGCGTTCTGCTCGCAAACATGCGTCTGCCCTTAGAATATCCTATCGTTCCTTCAGGCGAATTCTTCACGATGANCACGGCGTTCTGCTCGCAAACATGCGTCTGCCCTTAGAATATCCTATCGTTCCTTCAGGCGAATTCTTCACGATGACCTTCATTACCATCCGTACAAGTTAGCGATTGTCCAGGAACTCTTTGAACGCGACTNCACGGCGTTCTGCTCGCAAACATGCGTCTGCCCTTAGAATATCCTATCGTTCCTTCAGGCGAATTCTTCACGATGGCCTTCATTACCATCCGTACAAGTTAGCGATTGTCCAGGAACTCTTTGAACGCGACTTCAATTATCGGAGGAACGCANCCTTCATTACCATCCGTACAAGTTAGCGATTGTCCAGGAACTCTTTGAACGCGACTTCAATTATCGGAGGAACGCATGTGAGGCACTTCTCGAAAACGTTCCTGAGGACGCAATTGTTTTTTTCAGTGATGAAGCCCATTTTCACTTGAGTGGGTTTGTTAACAAACAGAACATGCGCTACTGTAACGACACCAATCCCCAAGAATTGCATCAAAAGCCTTTGCATTCATCTAATGTTACAGTGTGGTGTGCGATTTCCTCAGGTGGGATTGTTGGTCCCTGGTTTTTTGAACAAAATGAGGTCACAGTTACAGTGAATTCAGAACGGTATGTGAGAATGTTGGAGGACTTTTTTTTCCACGGCTTGATGAATTGGATATTGGAGACATTTGGTTCCAACAGGACGGAGCAACGACTCGCACTTCAAGGCCATCAATGACTGTTTTGAGGGAACACTTCCCGGAGCACCTCATCTCAATTAGGGGCGATTTGGAGTGGCCAACTCGGTCCCCCGATTTGACCCCTTTCGATTATTTTTTGTGGGGTTTCTTGAAATTCCGCGTTTATGTCAACCGTCCAAGGACACTTCAACAACTTAAGGCCAACATCCGGGCAGAAATTGCCAGTATACCCGCTGATATGCTGGTGAGGGTCATGGCAAACGCCAGAAATCGGTCTATTCAGTGTATGGGTAATGCGGGGCGTCACCTACTGGATATGATTTTCAAAACTACGTAGAAAAAACTTTAGATATGTACCTTCATTATAAAAATATAATTGAAAACTTTCTGTATTATATAATGAGTTTTATTTCGTTTTGAAAAAATGAAGTTATGTTTCAGCAGCCTGTATATGGCTGTTATTATTCTAAGCACAATTAAATTTATTATTAAATGTCGTAGTGGATGCTGGTGTATTTTCCCTTACGTCCTAGTGGAATTTTCTGCCAAAATGTTGGCAACACTAGAGCTGGAAGGATGGCCCGCTGGCTATCTGCCAGCCAAGGCGCGACATAACCATTACCGACAGGCAATCACGCCGGGGCCTTTCCACAGAGTGGCGGAGAGGTGGTGCCATCGATTCGGCACTAGGGATTGGGGGAACGCCCATATGCCGTGTGGCTAGAGGTGGGTTCCCCCTCGCCACAACCCGGCTCCAGCCATTACCGTTCACTGACGGCTTCCGCCAGAACTTTTACGAGAACGTTCCTTGTCTTGCTGGCGCCTGGACTGCCGGTGCTCCGGTGTTATCCCCTCCTCCCCCTCCTCTTCTCTTTTGTGCAACCCACCCCAAGTGCTAGCCTAACCGGAGGAGCTAATTTACATCGTTAAGGCTATAGCTTTCTGTAGAGCTTTGGTTTCTCTCCCTCTCTCTCTTCTTCCAGCCTACTTCCCTTGCAAATAGTCTCTCGTTATGTCTGTATACGTATACATGCGAGTCACCTGTTTAATGTATTTTTAACTGCTGTACCGATTGTAATGGCATTTTATACAGACATATCAACATAAACTTGGTTCTACAAACCACGTCTCCTTACAATATGCTCTACACATCTGCAAAACTCAGAATTTGCTAACATCTAAACCCTTTGAGTTAAATAGAAAAAATTATCTTTGTAAACTTTGTTTAGCCAACTGTGCGGTATTGGAAAATTCACTACAACTAATTAAACATGTACTCTTCTTCACGCAAAAATAATAAAAGTATGAAGAGGCCTGCTGCAAAAGGGACAAAATTGCAATTCACGCTATGGAATCTCAAATTTTACGTGATTTTTCGGATTTCGTAACTAGTATTCTAATCTGTGTTTAGAAACTGATGCAGGTAGCATTCTCGCTGACCAACATTGAAATTAGATAAAGGTGGAGGGAAATCTTAAATGCTATGAGAGTCTAACCGAAGACAGAAAAACGAGTTTAGAACATTAAGTGGCAGTACAAAAAAAAATGAGATTATTATTTTTACTTTCCTGTCTCAATTTTGAGACTTGTTACCTTGCGTACCAAAGCAATTATACACTATTGGAAGTGCANAGAAAAACGAGTTTAGAACATTAAGTGGCAGTACAAAAAAAAAATTAGATTTTTATTTTTACTTTCCTGTCTCAATTTTGAGACTTGTTACCTTGCGTACCAAAGCAATTATACACTATTGGAAGTGCATTTAAGAACACTCAGCAGGAATACAAGTATCTGCCGCAAAGTTGGTACACAAGAAGAAGNCATTTAAGAACACTCAGCAGGAATACAAGTATCTGCCGCAAAGTTGGTACACAAGAAGAAGGAGGTGGTATATGGGACTGATGAAAACGCCAATTTCGCGAGACATCCAGGAAATTAAATGCAAAGCGTAGAGCAGGCGCCTCAATAAGGAGTGTACCCATCCGGAACAGCCCCGTGTGCAGAAATTCTTGTACGCAACCTGGCGTACGAATCCTGAACGTCTCTCTGGGTTACGGAATCCCACGCTCGCTGCCCTTCTTGGCATGGCTGGGTGATTGTCGTCGCCGGAGCTGGGCTGGATCTCAGGCAACGTCCCATCTTGTTCCACACATGATCGATGGAGCTGACGTCTGGAGATCTGGTGGGCCAGGACAGCACGCGTGCACCATGTAGAGCACGCTGTGTTGCCGTAGCGACACTGGGACGCGCGTTATCGTGCTGGAAGATTGGTTCCTGCAGTGTGTCCAGATATGATCAGAGGATGGGATTGACAACGTCACGCATGTACGGCGCACTCGTGCTCCCTGAAGGAATACCAGAGGCGATTGTGATGTGTAGTTTGTGCAACCACCCTGGTCCTTTTTTCCCACACCATAAATTTAGGCTTGAGTCCGGTATGACGAGTGCGAATACACAACGGATTGTTCCGCCCGCCAGCACATCTACGAACACTAACACAGCCACCACTTGTCCAAGGCAGAAACTAATCATCACTGAACACTGCTATCCACTCGCCTCTCACCGGAGACGTTCACGATTATGAGCAGGTGTCAGAGTTAAACGTTCCAGAGGAACACGAGATCTTTAACTTACCTCCAACAATCGATTGTTATTTTCTTTTGTTAGTGCAGACATACGGCTGTTACAGTGGTTCTGATTGCACGTGCGGTTGCTGCTCTGTCAATCACGACGTCTCGAACGAATCCTTCTGTCCAGGAGCTCATATGTGTAGCGAGGTGGCACTGTTGCGGCTAGGCGGGCTGTGAGAACTCTCTGTCACTCATCTTCTCCACCGCCGATGGACCACTCACGCGTAACGCCCCGAGTGAGTGGCAATTCTGCGGAATTCTCAGCAACCTCTCGGAGTCCCACCAATACGGCAACGCTTAAAGTCACTTGACTGTTCAGTTGGTGCTCGTCGTCGTCTTCCAGGAGTTGCAGGCACACACTGTGATACACGCGCTGTGGACTTGCTCTGCTGTCTACAGTCGTGTTATCTGACGACCTGGGATAGGACACTTGGTCCAATGCTGCACACCGGTGCAGGCAAGGGGTGCCTTTCCACTTAAGGCCCTGGCACAAGAGGCGATTGGTGTCGGTGGTTGGTGTTGGTCGTTGGTGTGCGATGTGTATTATGGCACAATAGTGAGGGTTGGCGTACGTGTCAATAGTTTCGCGGCTGTACCAACAGATAGCAGTAAAGTATAAGAAAGTCGTATCATGTATAATAATTGTTTATTGATGGAATTTTAATTTTTGTAATTAAACAGACGAAAATATTATAACTGAGATTTTAACTTTTTTAAATAGAAACATATGTAAAATATGAAATTATTTCCTTATGCTAAGAATTAAATGTTCTGCAGTTATAAAAATATATTTACATAGCTAACTCAAATTAGCCTGTAAACATGCAATCGCTTCATAAAAGACTACACTATAAACTCTTTGCTTTAGATTTAATGTTTTTTTCACTTGGTTAATTATTTCTGGTTTCTGAGTAACAGCATCTATTACCAGCTTAATATAAATATATTTATTTTCACGATTTATTTCCACTATTTCGAAGCTTTTCTCTTGTCAGTCGTGCAAAACATAGAAAACGATCTGTTGATTGGTCGGTTGGTAGTAAAACTTCAAGGTATTCCAACTCTCTACAACACCAACCACCAACCGCGAGTTTAAATTATTTTACAGCCAACCACCAACCATGAACACCAATCGGAAATTGTGCCATTTCGCATATTTTATACTGCACTGTCCAACAACCGCCAACCATCAACACCAGCTGCCAACCATCAACACCAACCGCCAACCATCAACACTAACCACCAACCATCAACATCAACCGCCAACAATCAACACCAACCGCCAACCATCAACACCAACCGCCAACCATCAACACCAACCGCCAACCATCAACACCAACCGCCAACCATCAACACCAACCGCCAACCATCAACACCAACCGCCAACCATCAACACCAACCGCCAACCATCAACACCAACCGCCAACCATCAACACCAACCGCCAACCATCAACACCAACCGCCAACCATCAACACCAACCGCCAACCATCAACACCAACCACCTATTGTGCCATGGGCTTTACGATCGGTGAGCCCTTTACACATAAACATTTTGTGTTATAAAACCCGGTTGGATTGAAAGATGTTCACTAGGGTTCAATACATTTACACTAGGTATATCGAGCAACCAGATATGCTTAAAATAGACAACAGCTGAAAGTTACAGTGTATAGCAGGCAAGTGAAAATTAATACAGCTGGAACGAACAGCACGTGACAATCGAAAGTCGACAAACTGGAGAGTCACAAAACGGTAATGAACATGCTTCAGTCAAAACAATTACAAATACAAATATGGAACTTGGCGCGACTGAGATTATTATAAGATATTTATTTGAAAACTTGACGTGAGCAAAATTTATAAAACAAAATGTGGTAGCCCAGTTGTGTGACACTCTACCAGATTTAGTGCGCTACCCGTTGCTTTACTTTACGCCCAGAATTCAGTGAATCTGCCTCATTAAAATATGTATTAGAGGCAATCTTGTTGTGTTTCCCTGCGGCATTTTTATGTGGCGCGGGTGTACGTTTCCTGTCTTACAACTAGGCCGCAAAATATGTTTAAAACTTAGGTTTTATATAAAAAAAAGGTATGCACATACATTGAATATGACGGGGTTCTGCATTATTTGTAATTATTTCATTAAAACTGTATCACAGAATGTAACCGTTATATAAGTGGAAATTCTGATCTACACTCTAAATCTGAATCAGTGATATCAATCAGTGAAATAAAGATAACTGAATGTCAATTGATAAGTTGCTGCTGATCAGCAAATCAAAGTAATTAGCTGGGAACAAGTGATTTATAGCAGTGACATTCTTGGAATTCAGTGGGAAATCACAAAAAAAACNTCAAAGTAATTAGCTGGGAACAAGTGATTTATAGCAGTGACATTCTTGGAATTCAGTGGGAAATCACAAAAAAAAACAGTGAATTTCAAACATTATATTAATTATTTAACTGGTACTGATTATCAGTTGCTCAAATTCTCAATTTTTTCACTGATTTGGCTCAATTTTCACTTATTCAAGTTTAGAGTGTAGTTGCTTGAATATTGAAAAAGATGAACACATAACAAGACCACATATTTTCCTGCCTTATACTCTATATGTGTTAAATTTTGCATGTTTTAAATGACCAACAAGCCCATACGTGGCATATACGACAAACGTATCAACTACTTCGATTTCTTTAGTTTATCTTCATGTGCCTAGTCCAACCCACAATACTTTAAGGGTGCCCCTTTACACCAAATTCCTAGGCCCCATTTGTGTACCATATAATTATGTTTCTGTTACATTAGATATAAATATAAATAGCATTGTTTCAAAATTACACGTTTATCAAAAAAACGACTACTTATACTTTATTGCAGGTATAAGCCTGTTGTTAATTAATTAGATTTACGTATACTTGGTTTACATTAACCATTAGCAAAATGTTTTAAAGTAAATTCATTCTAAATTTTGAGTACCATGTAGGATCGAATTTGTTCGGAGCCCAGCATAATCTTTCTCTAGCTCTCCCCTTTCTTTCTCTTTCTCTCTCTCTCTCTCTCTCTCTATATATATATATATATATATATGAGTCCTTACACTTGGCTATAACAATACAAGTAGCCTATGTACTGTCCGTAAGATAATAAAGTGGAGAGATTTGGGGGACTCTTAACATCGAGGTCTTGAGTGACGATGAGGGGTAAACAGGAGATCTTTGAAAAATAAAACTACCAACCAGCGGCATCGTCCGGCACGATTCCAACATGCAAAAATCCGAGAGCGACCCCGCTGGGAATCGAATCCGGTTAGCCTATGTGGGAGGCAAATAGTCTGACCACTACACTACCGGGGCACCTCCATAAGATAATCATAATATTCCTAAAACTTAAATGTTATCGATATATCTTTCAGTGAAATGCGCTTGGTCAGAATGGTGGTTTAAACAGTCTACAGAATAAACGAAAATATTAATTACCTTTCACGCTTGTTGCAGTTTTTTATTTCGGAATAATAAGTTTTATTTTTATATATGTGGCGTGCCCAGACCAACGATGGATCGCGTCTCGAAGGTAGCATTGTACGCTGTTGGTTGAAAATAATCGTACTTCTTTTATAGGAGACGAAGCAATCACCACGCCTCTCGTTCTTCATTTCAGAGTAGAGATAGGAATGTGAATAACTACCACACTCGGTAACTATCTCCTTGTCCTTTCATAACGTAGTGAATAAGAGATATATGAAAAGTTACCTTCAATTTATTGAATAAATGGATATACGTCATAAATGCGATTACCTCTATAAATACGTCAATAGATTTTAAAAAGTAACGAATGTAAATAAAAAAAACTTTACATGTCATATAATGGGTTTTATTTAATTCACCTGTGNAGATTTTAAAAAGTAACGAATGTAAATAAAAAAAACTTTACATGTCATATAATGGGTTTTATTTAATTCACCTGTGAGTTGATAGCATAATCGAATTGCCTCCAGATTTTATTTCACGCCTTTTTTTATTTGTAAAATTTTCCCCTCACTTCTTTGGCATTGAGTTCGGTCGTAATCCTCACTAATCATCCGCATTATTTTTCCCGAAAAATGGATTTTCCCACTTCCCCCTCACTGTTTATAGTGACAAGGGTTGAGTAGAGGGTGGGATGACAGTAGAGAGGGGTGCGAATGCTAGTGGAGGGAAAGGGATGGCGTGAACAGATATTGTGATGAGGGTTTTTTGGTAGGAGATTGATGCTGGATTAATAAGGGCGGTTCATTAAAAATGGCTACTATTCAAGTGGAATGGCAGAGCAGAAGTCCTGACGCCAGCTATTTTTCCCCCTCCTTCAAGTGGCAGACTACGCGTAAAAAAATTGAAAACATAATTATGGAACTAATATGTGGAGTGGAGTGGAGAGATTTCGGCGTCTCTTAACATGGAGGTATTGAGAGCCGATGAAGGTGAAGCGAGGTAAGTATGGAGCATCGCTGGAATGCAAGGGCGAGGGAAACGGATGGTCCCGGAGAAAACCAGCCGACCAGCGGCATCGTCCGGATAGATTCCCACAAGCAAAAATCCGGGAGCGACCCCGCTGGGAATCTAACCCGGTTCACCTAGGTGGGAGGAGAATAGTCTGACCACTACACCAATGAATGGAAATTCTCGAACAACAATTCAAATGAGGTGGGAAGTACATCTTCTGACTTTGTCAGTTTGGTTATCATTTTACAACTGGAGTTTGCAAAGCACTTTACTTCAGGTCNTTTCGAACAACAATTCAAATAAGGGGGGAAGTACATCTTCTGACTTTGTCAGTTTGGTTATCATTTTACAACTGGAGTTTGCAAAGCACTTTACTTCAGGTCAGAATCTAACTGCTTAAGCACTACGAAAGGTCTCGCAGTTCATGAATTCCAGAAACACCAAATAAAGTAAACGATTTTCTTATGGATTTATACTTATTGACAGAATATCTGAATTCTTGTTGCTAACATATATAGACCAATGGCTGATGCAGTCTGTGGTTTTTAATTTAAAAATTGTAAAAGTTTTACAAAGAAATGCGGAATTATAATCCACAAAATTATTAAAAATTTACACAAAACTATTTTTTTAACTAACAAAATAGTATTATCGACAACTCTGATATCAAATATAAAATTTTATACAACATTTTTAACANTATTTTTTTAACTAACAAAATAGTATTATCGACAACTCTGATATCAAATATAAAATTTTATACAACATTTTTAACATACACTTTAAAAAAAATAAAATTCTGTTAAAATTACGTTTTTTAAACTTGGTTCAAAATAGAGTTTTACATAGGCAAACTACATAAATTTAAAGAAAAGTATTTTTATATTTACCGATTTTCTTATTTTCGTTCGTAATTTGAATAATAATCAATTGTTTTTCGAAAATTATTAATTGTATCAAATATTGCTGTAGGTGATAATTATGTTAATTCAAAAACATATATGTGGAGTTCAAATACAGTTCTTGTTTTTTTATTTTTTTTTTTTTTATTTACGCAAAGCGAAACCTTTTTATAGGTTTTAAATACTTGTTCTACGGTTTCAGTGTAGAAGTATTGCGTGAGGAATGTCGCAAACTCNGAAGGCGAAGGCCAGAGCCGGGTAAGAGGGTTATTTCTGTAGAAGGAAAGAGATTTGGGGGGCCCGCGACGGTATTGAGGGGGGTTTACGGGAGGGGACAAACCCCCCTTCCCCCAGCGCCTCGCCACTACATCCAATTTCGTGTGTCGAAACAAGGGAGCAAAGTGCAAACACAATTTGTGACTCGTATAGAAGCGGCTTATGCACGCCGGGCTGGAGTCAGTATTGAACTTGGCCAACTTGTTCGATAAGCCAGCTCGGCGCTGAGCTCTGAAGAAGGACGCAGCGTTTCCCCGCCGCTTGCGAGGCCGCAAGACTCCACCACCGTCTTAGCAAAGAAGAAACAACTGCTGGACGTCGCGCGTGAAAGTTTTATCCTCCACTGATATTTGCGAAATTAATAAATTACCAGTCTGAAAATGACAGTGTTTTGCAACGGAAGACTAAAAGCATAGCAGGTAATTAAGAGAAAATTTTAAAAATGTCCAGTTTACACACGCAAAACTCTCCACCGTAAGTAACGTTATATTTATATAGAAATAATAAAAAAGAAAAAACTCAGTGGTGAATATAATTTTATTAGAATCCGTTAAATGGGATAAATTCTTTATATAAGAATCATTTTCAGAAACAAACTACGAGTACATAACAAAGTAACAAAACAGAAATTACAGACAAACATAACCAGTATTTAGTTCTAAGAATAAATTAATAAGACTGACGTCAAAATTTACACCAGTTGCAAGTAATGCAATAGAAGTTCAAAACTGTTTTGTTTATTTAATCACAAACGGTTTGAGTTTTAAAAAATTGTGTTATATTTTTATAGTGTGTTTGAAATAAAATTAACTCGATTATTAAATACACTTTTTTCTGGTATGTTTTTCTCAAATTTACTTTATGAATAGCAGAATGAAAATTCTGTTGAAATTTATAATAAATTCTAAGGACTTTCAAGGTTTAACGTTGCTCAAAATTAGTTATTACAATAAATTCAAATTACAATTAATTACTAAATGCGTTTTAATTTACGGAAATTTTTAATCAATTTTCAGTTAATTAACTTAATTTAAAACTTTTCAAAATACTTTTGTTTACAAAAGTTTTATGCTAGGTATACAACATTTGGAATATTTTGGCGACGAAATTAAATTTTGTGTTTACGTGATACCTCGTAGTATCACTAAAAATTATAATTGAAAAAATTGTGTATTGCAGAAATAAGGGTAGTTCACGGGGATACATAAATAAAATACGCAGTTGAACACACTTAAAAGAGCTGTCATGTAACAATGAAGCAAGACTAACCATTATATTAAAACTATATAAATAAAATAATCTAACAATAAAGTTTTGCATACGTACGTTCAGTTATGACAGATAACTATGTAATATATTTCTTTGGTAGCTTCTATGTCCCCAAGTAATATGAATTTATAATAGTGTCACAGCTGGATGTAATGATTTTACTCCAGATTTAACAGCAGAAGTTCATTATAATTTTAGGAAAAAAATTTTTCACCTTACACCAATATAAAAAGTTGCCTTATTAAAATTATTAATAACAGTTCTATATAAAACGTAAGAGTATTTACAACTCTTCAAAGCTTCATTTTTTCATTAGATAGCTTCAGTGAAGATGCACAAAGTTTCGAGGACGGGTACAACACATTTTCTGTAGTAATACGTTGAAAATATTTACAAAGCGAGTTCAGAACAATCGAACGCCTCCATCATTGCCTCAGTACTTCTGGAGTATATTTATTCAGTCGTGTTGCGCGAACACGGCGTATCTATGAATTCCCATTTCCTGTGGAACAGCTTGCCCGGCAGTGGAGATTGCAATGTCTCGGGGAACGGAAGCCGTAAAGAACTGTCTGCCGAGAGGAGATGCGAGAGTTCGTGTTAATATCGCTCCTTTCCTTCCCCCCCCC